>JAVHZT010000145.1:0-200000 GCA_035079005.1 Fraxinus americana | reverse complement strand
TTAAATCCAACATTTGAGCTATATTCATTGCTTTTTATTAAAGTGTTTCCTTTCTTCTCTTCCCGTTCTCAACTTTAAATTTATTATTTGTTAAGAAGAGAAAATTTCACTTGTAAAACTCTTTCGAATCAAGGGTCACATTGAGTTCCCGTAAAACTCATTAGTGTGGGTTGTGTTGAGGCCCCATAAAGCTCAGTATTGTATAAGGATCGGTACTCCTTGTTTGTAAGTCACCGAAAGTTATGTTGAGGCCCCGTAAAGCTCCGTATTGTATAAGGATCGGCACTCCTTATTTGTAAGTCACCGAAAATGTTGTAAAAGGTTGGATTGCACTATAAGTCAATCACGATAGTGGAAAAGGCCTTGCTCGTGACGGAGAGCTTGGTAACGGGGGACGAAAATTAAGTTTGGGATCGAACCTCCATAAATATATCGTTTGCAGCATCTCTCCCTTTTATTTATCGCTTTCATATTTGCACTTATTATTTGATTGATCTATTTGCTTGAACTTGCTTACGTTTATTAATTTATCAACGTGTTTTTAACTTACGTGATTTTAGTTAATTATTCGAAAAAGTTTTAAAAACCAATTCACCTCCTCTCTTGGTTAGTTATTCTTGGACTAACAATATCAAGTGAAAATAGATATCGATCTTAAATTTCAGAGACTCGTCCACGTATGTACAAAGATCAAAGCATGAAGACTCAATTGCCATTAATAACAGAAAAGAAAGTCATGTATAGAGATGCCGTAAAAGAGTAGTGGTATAAAATTTGGACTGGCCAGGTGGTTGAAATGAAAAATTGGTGACCCGGGCACCCAATCGGTTTGGTTCTAACAATCTCACTGTTGAACAATTGAACAGTTTACAACTTTGGAATCCATCGATTTTTTCACATAATTGGCGACCCGTTGGTTCGTTGCATGTTAAGAAGACTTCTCTATGAAGACGTCGACTTCTCTTATAGTAATGACCTAACCCCAAATCTCAACCTGGAAGTTAACCAATTTCTTCCGGGTACTTACTCACTACATTCAACCCACAATTTCAAGCCTTCAATTTCAAATTGTATGGGATGAAAAGAAAGCATGCAAGGGCGGACACGGGGTCCTGGGGGTCACGTGACCCCCCAACTTTGGGAATTTTTTTTTTTTTTTCCTTTTTTCGGTCCTGTTTGATATGGATTGAAATATTAATTTTAATCTAAATCAAAGTTAATAATTAATTTTAATAACGAATTTTATGATATTCACAATTTTTCAATTTTTATCAAAATATGTTAAAAATCTAATATTAATCATCACCAAACAGGGACAAAATCTGAACATATTTGAACTTTTCTTTTTTCTTATTCTCTCGCGACTCTCCCCCTCACACTTTTTACCAAAATCTTAATCCTTCTATTTTTTTAACAATTTATCTATAATTTATCTACAAATTATCATATCTACTACAAATTTTTACTTCCCAATAATAATAATAATAATAATAAACTAATTAGAACCTAACTTTGCATTTCCTTCTATCAAATTATGTATATAGAATTTGTCTGAAATAATTATGTTCAATTCGACTTATATTTAATGAATTGTGTTCATTTGATTGATTACTAGTATTGAATATTAGTTATATATTTTTTCTTTAGATTACTTAAATTGATTGTTTGTATCAAATACAATATAAATTCTTTAAACGTAAATATACATTTTCGAAAAAATGTTAATAAAATGACCGTTTGAAATCAAATGGATGAAAAATGATGAGCAAAATATTAATGAATGAATATTTTTTAAAACGTAAATCTGCGTTTTCTTGGATCAAGTATGAATCATTCAAAAATCAGGAACAAAGTATTTGATCTGCACTAGGTTTGATTGTGCCCCTTAACTCAAAATGTCCGTATCCGCCACTTAAACATGTATAGTATCTTTTAATTTCTTGATAACTAGAATCTTTAGAAATTTTGTCATGAGCTTTTCCTCTACGAGTCATATCTATTTTGAGTTTTAGCTTTTGTAAGGTTAAAGCAATTGGAAAAGTAGTTTTGGTGGGTTAAAGGAACTTTTTATTAAAAAAATATTTATCTTATCCTACACCGTGTATTTTATGTTTTATCATATCACACGGAATATGTAAAGTGATGTTTAGTCACAAAATAAACGTGAACTTAATTTAGTGAACTATAATAAGTTATGTTATATTGTTATATTTGACAAAAGCAGACCATCAGTTCAACAATGTATTGATACCGCTGTTCAACCATTGGATCAGCGATTCGATGAGATTCGATAACTAGATACCTTAAATCAAGTATAGAATGTTGTACAAAATATGAGAAAACATTTTGAAAAGGCGAAGAAAGTTCGTCTCCAATTACTTAAAAATCAATTTGAATATCAATGTAATATAATTATAGTGTAATTCAAATTATTTCGCAAGACTTTTTGATTATTGTAATTAACTAAGAAGAAAAGGGTGAGAAAATTGATGATACATTGTTTCAATCGGAGAAGGTTTAAAAATGGGTAGAGATTACGTGGGATGAGCTAATTCTTAATAAGCAAACCTCGTGCATATAATGCATGCTTACAATATGCATATAAATTACTTTAAAATGAAGTGTTTTTCATTATATGTCCCCTTTCCTTTCATTTATTTAAAAACTTAACATTAACATCGTAAGCTCACTTGGTCTATCGTCTTACCAATCAGAATGTAGTAATCAATTATTATTTGGAACCCGATTCGTTAATGTCAAGTAGCTTCATATCTAAAAATTTATCAAGGAATTAGCTAGTTGACAATAAGAAATTAGTATGCATCGATTAAGGTCTTCTGCAAGAGCAATCTACTTCAAGAGCTCACATCGATAAAAATGAAATTTTGACATCTTGACCACATATATAGAAGAGTTAAAGTTCGGAGAAGACCATAGATGGGGGTACATATGAAGGCATCAATGCGTACATAAATAGAAGACGATGTGAACGAGAATTTCATGAGAAAGGTCTATCATATCACACGGAAATGTCCACACCCAGTTTGGTGACCTTTATCATGGTGTTTTGAAGACAACAATTTAAACTATAGCAATCAAATCAAAATAAAGTAAGATTTTTTTCCTTCTTTTTCTCATTTATTTCTCTTAAGACTCAGTAGCAGGATCACATCATAGCATATGCAGCAGCAGTTTTGCTATTAGTCGTAGAGTTTAGGACTAGATAATCTTGGGATTGGAATTGCAACCAGTGGATTTCTCTTCTTTAAGACAATCCCAAACTTTTCTGAAAGCTCCAAACTTTCTCCAGTAGGCAATCTCCAGTCAAAAGAATGAACTAATGAAGCCAGTGAATACATAAACATCCTCTCAGCCATTGCTGTCCCTGCACAAATTCTTCGTCCCGACCCAAACGGAAAATATTTGAAGTCATTACCACTGTAATCCCATTTTCCATTCAAGAATCTCTCAGGAGAAAACTCCAAAGGGTTTTCCCAGATAGTAGAATCATGGTGTATTGCCCACACGTTAACGAAAACTCGAGCCCCTTTGGGGATTGTGTAGCCTCCAACAGTGCAGGTTTCACTAGGGCAGTGGGGGACTAAAAGTGGAAGAGTAGGATGTAGACGAAGGGCTTCTTTCATTACAGCATAGAGATATGGAAATTTGTTAATATGGGATTCTTCTACTATGTTGTCTTTGCCTACTACAGTCTCCAGTTCTTGCTGGACTTTATTTAGAACTTGTGGTTTGTTTATCATTTCTGCCAAGGCAAATTCGACTGCGTTTGATGTTGTGTCTGTTCCTCCAACAACCATATCCTGTAAAGTTTACTTACTCGTAAGCCCTTTATTTGGTGGGAATTAAATTAATAAATTTTGATAAAAGTTGATGAAAAGTGTGGTTGAAAAATTGTGGATCCAAAATATGTGGTTAAAATTAATTATTCAATTGAATTTAAATTAAATTAAAATTTTAATTTCTACCGAACATGGCTAAATAAGTTTTTTGATTTGTCAAACAAAAATAATATTATCTTTTACTTATTTCCAAGCTTAACCATCAAATATATCCACAGGGCATGTTGGTTTTCCTACACCTCTACAAAGTGAGGTAAGTCGTGCCTATGTACAGTTCATATTCATAGGAAAAACAGGAATTATAAAAATGAAGAAGACAAAAGCCATAGGAAGAACCGAAAATTCATGGACACAACCTATGTTTAAATCAAGGAATTTTGTTGCCATCACCTATCGTAAAACTCAAATCTAAGGAAAAAATGCTCAATATGCTTGTAAACCCATGAGCCAAACTTTACTCTTAAGGATGTTGGACTCGACAATTTTCTTCCGTATTCATGTATCAAGACTAGGTTTTGAAGGCTATGATTTGATTTTGATGCGTCATGCTTTCCCATTTGTGAAAGTAAAACATTAAATTAAAGATAAGGTGGAGGAAATAATTATTACCATTAATAAGGATTTGAGGTGTGTCATTGTAAAAGGAACTTTGGCATCTCCAGCATCCTTCAGCTGCAAAAGGAACTGCAGAAAATCTTTGTTTTCTGCCCCATTATCTCCCATTTTTAACCGTTGATCGATCATGGTCTCAAATATCCTATCCAATCTCTGTGCCAAAATCTTCATCTTCTTCTCTACTCCTTGCAGATCAAAACGCTGCAAAATTGGAAAAAAATCTGATAAATTAGGCATCCCTAACAATCCTGTCATCTCTGTAACCACTTCTCTAAACTCTGCCCCAAGCCCGGCCCGATCTTCGCCCTTGATCGTGCCACCCCACAACATGCTTGTAATCACATTCAGCACAGTCAGAAACATCTGCTCTCCAATGTTGACCGGTGAACCGGCCTGGCTATGCAAGTATTTAATCGTCTGCCGGAGTTTGCTGCGTCGCAGGGAGTATACAGAGTCTAAAGAAGAAGTACCAAGCATTTCTCGGACGCATACTTTCCTCAACATTCTCCATTCAGGTCCATACGGTGTCCAGACTATGTCTGAGCCGCCGTAGGCTGCTTCTTTGGCGGCCACCGGCACGTCCCGGTTGGCGAAAGTCGTGTCTTGATCCTTAAGTACTTCCCTAGCCAAATCTGGTGAGCTGATTACTACACCAATCTTTTTGCCTAGCTTCAGGGTTAGAATTGGACCATAAGTTTTTGCTAGGGTTGTGAAGTATGTATGAAGTTCAGGATCAAGAGACAAGAGGTTTCCCACAAGGGGCAAGCCTTTGGGGCCTGGTGGCAGTGAATTAGGACCTTTTTTCTTTGTTTTTCCGATGAATAATAGCACGAACCAGAAGATGAAAAGTACGCCAATGGCCGCGGAGAGTAGCAGCCTAATGCTCTCATCAGAGGAAGTGTCGAAGAGCTTCTGAAACATTTTGATGGAAGCTAAAGGATTGAGAGTAGCTAGAAACCACGTATTCACTGTATATATTCTTGGGATTGTAAAAGGATAAATCATAAATAATGTGAGATTTTACGTCACACAACATTAGGGTGTGAACCTATCAATAAATTTTAGAGTAATGCTATTGACTTTGTATTTAAATAAATTTATCTTAAATAAATCTATGATTGCCACATAAATTGACGCTCAACTTCAGTGTGGATGAATAGCATTATTCTAAATTTTAATCATATTTGAAAAGTCAACGAAAATAGTGTAAAACCTTATATAACTAAAATAAGAGACTAACTTATTAATATGTAAAAATAAAATAGACCTATACAAGAAAGTAATTCGTGTGTGAATGTCAATTTCATCGTTTCTGTCGATGGAATCTTCAAGCCTCGACGGCATCAAAAGCACATGCTATTGTTGATGTGACATTTTTTTTTTAATTTCTTAAGGCATTTAAATAAGTTATTAATGTTATCTGACAGTACGGCAGCCAATTATTTGCAAACTATTTTAGCGACGGCCGATTAACAAATCGTGAGATATGGACAAAAATGTCTTGTCCAATATTTGCTAAGAATCATTCTGAAATTTGTTAGAACTTGAAGGTTTCTACGGCGGCCAAATAGATATTGTTGATACCGAACTCGGAGATCGTTAAGCTTGGACTGTAAAATTCCAATAAAGGTAAAACAACGCGACCTCGGTGGTACGAGGTCAACTCGATTTTGAATAACTTACTCAACAAGCTATTGTAATCTTTCAAAGCACAATAGTAACTAATGATTACAGATCGCTGACAAGATCTTTGAGTAACTAATCAGGAAAACACACGTGTAAAAGTCCTATGTCAGCGCCTACCTAACTCTCCAATCAGACGTCTTAGCTTGTCTAGCTAAGACTATGCATTTATTGTTGGGACCAGCTTGTTTCATCATCTCACGATCAACATGACAGAATTGAGCTCGGACGCCAATTCTGTTGCACCAACACACGACTTAGCTCAGCTCGATTTTCTGTGTTGACAAGACAGGAGTATTAGGCGCCAGTATATTTCTCCTATAAAAGGGTCCAGAATGCAAGTAAGAAGGGGAGGAGAGAAGAATTTGAGGAAAAGATACAAAGAAAACTCATTGTAACATTTTGAATAATCCTTGCAACTTGTAAAGTAATATTATTGCTTTATGATATGAATCTCTTCCACTTGTTTTCCTTGGATGATTATTTGTATCTTAAGTTGGCTCTAATTTTGCCCACTCAATTTTGGACGTCAACAGATATCAATCTTAACATGCCTCGTCTATCAAGTAACACAAAGGCGTGCACCATAATTGTCAAGTAGGCATTACTCAAATTTTTAGGGTTGGTTTGTGGTGGAGGTGACGCGGACAATGGTTGATCGAAGGGCTATTTGCTAGATTACGTTGATTTGCTAAAGGGTTGATCCATTCT
Organism: Fraxinus americana; assembly: GCA_035079005.1. Lineage (NCBI taxonomy): Eukaryota > Viridiplantae > Streptophyta > Magnoliopsida > Lamiales > Oleaceae > Fraxinus > Fraxinus americana. The sequence goes on along the minus strand of JAVHZT010000145.1, from coordinate 193,131 downwards.
TTAGTTTTGATTTTATTATTAGGTTGGTGTGTGGTGAAGGTAACGCCGACATCGACACCAATGGTGGAAGACAGTTGTGCGATTTTCATTTTTTGGGTGGGGTTGGGTAAAGAAGACATACTTTTATATTTTTCTTTTATTTATTAAGTTTTTTAATTATTTAATGTGGTATCATTTTGTCCTTTTAAAATTAATTAAAATATAGTCAAACTTAATTTTGTTGATCAACTGACGGAAAAATGGATGGAACCATCCAAAGGGACCTCACATGCAATGATTGGAAATGTTAGGAGTGACGGTTGCAACAAATCAAAAGTTTGAAGAAAGTCTGCTAATATTTTAGAGGTATGAGGCTTTTGCTGCAATTATCCCTAAAAATTATGTTGAAAATTTGCATTTTGATCAAACAAATAGCAAAATTAGATTCAAAAATTTCAAGCTATAATTTAGATGCAAGAAATAGTTAAGTTTGGAATTCAAGCCATGGCTTAGCATGTTTTATTGATGGTGTTCACGAAAACATCTTTTGAATTAAAATCACCGTAAGTGTACGATTTGTTAACAAATAATGAAGTAGATTTGAATCCAAGTATCGTCCAACAGAGATTGATTTAGTCTAATTTTAATAATCGCGACCTTAACTGAAACACGAATAATAGAATGTATTTATTTGTGACAAAATTAAAACTAAAATAATCCACTAATACAATTATGAATAAATTAACTAAACGAAATGCAAATTATGTTAAATGCAAATTAATATGTTCAATAAACGACAAATACACTAGGATTCCGAATTCCCATGCAATAATAATTTTTAACCTTAGTTCTACATTTTGACAACACGATTGAATTTTGACGAATCGATGTTCCTATTTTATCTAACAATCTCTCTAGAGTAATGTTAAACACATTCTCATATATAACCCCCCTATATTTCTATGACTGATACGAACATACAATAATAGATGAATTTTTATTAAAGCTGGAAGATTCACATACAGTATAGCGGTATATTTTCATTCGATATCGGGCACTATGACAATTTACATCACGTCGAACCTATTTTCCTTCTTTCAAATGCATAAAATAAGTCACCAAATTCATATAATTTTCGTGCACAATAAACATAGAAAAAAAATAATCATGTAAATCATTCAAAATCCAAAAACGTATTTTCAATGTCAAATATGTGAAACTAAAAATTAAAAATTCGTATTACAATGTTCATCATTCTCCTAATACAAGTAAATTTAGCCTAACATGTTATGAGAAATAAAACAAAAGATATAAATGTTGTTTGTTATCTCGAAAATTCTTAAATTCAATCTTGAACTTCTTAGATTTGATCTTAATTTATTTTCTGCCTCCTTTTGCAATTCATTCTCCACACTAATTATGTTTTGAGAGTTAGTATTTATAATCCCTTTAAAAAGTTACAAAAGTTCTCAAAAAATTGTCCATATCGTGGTACAAACGGAAGTTTTCTAGTTGGAATTGAATTCTGAAGGAAATATAATTTTCTAACCGAATTGGCCTGGGTAGGCGCCAGTAGTAAACTGGGCGGCTGTCTAGGCATCCAAAATAGCCCTTGTAAATTAAGGTTAAGGGCTGAACGGCCGCCTGACCTTTCAAAAACTTCTCAAAAGTTTCTTTTAACCATTTTTTTTCATTCTTTCTTCCATCTTGATCCTTCACACTAAAATTATTTTGATTTTAGTACTTCAATGTTTACTCAAATGCATATTACTCTACAAACTTCCATCCATTAGCCAATTGATTCTTTTTTTTTTAATTGCTTAGAAACGAGTCCAAAATTGAAATAAGATAAAATTAATCCAAATTAAGTAAAATTCAATACTAAAATAACACAAAAAATTAGTAATATGACCTGAATAAGTGCACAAAAATGCACTTATCAAATGGTCAAAACTCTTTTACGTTAAACCTCCTTCAACAAGAGAGATGGGGCCTCTCTCGCAACCTTTGCACCACCATCAGCATGTTGCGAGGCTACTCGATTATCATGTTGTATTTGGTTTGGATTTCGAAAGAAATGATTAAAAAGTGGTGATAATTATTGATTGTTGTTATAATGATTGTAAAAAAGTTTTTCAAATATACACATTCAGCGCTAACTCTTGCAAGGAAAGGGATAACGGTTTCTCTACCAAAATTTTTAGTAATCATCGAGCAATATATATACTTAAATGATGCATGCCATTGGCTAGGAGACGACAAGGACGACTCTTGGATGATCTCATTTCGACGTGGTTGATGAAGACTTAACAAGAAAATAATAGAGATACCACATTCTATTCTAGAGACGGATTTTCTAACACTCACATTGCTATATAGATCTTTCAAACTAAAAGATTATTACTATGAAATAAAAGACCGATGCGAAAGAGAACGGAGAGAATAAATGGTGGACTATGAATAGCAATGTTCCCCCAATAGCCATTTTGCTAAGTTTAAGGCTACTATTTAGAAGAAAAATGAAAGAAATATTTGGGACATAATGACATTTAGTCATCTTCCCCAGTCAGAGATCCAACCCCGGCCACCCATCCCCACCACCTCTTATGAGGATCGATTGAACATGTTCACTTGGAGACTTAAGTGAGAAGCAAATCTTGACTGATGACCTGAATTCTTTAGAGAAAATTAGATTTAGGCTCTTCGACCTTTGTTTGTATAAAAGTGAGGTTTTGAATCCACAATCTATTTAAATTTATGAATTTGAGTCTCCAGGTGATCAAAATCATAGACTTCAATTGATTAATTTGAATTTATTTAATTTGATAAATTAGGCTATTTACTTTAGTAGAAATAAATGTGGATTCCCTTCTCTATTTTTTTTTTCAATTTAAGTAAATGAATAGAACAAACTACACGTGGGTGCATTTTTTTTTTTCTCTGATTGTATTTCACAATCATTTCAATAATAGTTCTATCCTCGTTTTCACTTCCTAAGAAAAAGTTAAAAAGAATATATAAAACAAAATATAAAAAAATCTGCTGCCCTAACAAAGACGACCTGATAAACACCTCTAAGCTCATCGAAGTCGATATGTACATTCCCGGCAAGGCATTTGTATCGATTAAAGAAATTGTTGAAATTCCCAAAGTGATAACACTCTTGCAAGGTCGTATATTTTCCGTACTAATCAACGAATAATTACAATAGAACCATCCCTATACTAAGCCATTATATATATATATATATATATATATATATATATATATATATATATATATATATATATATAAGCCTAATTTAAATTTATTTAATTTGCGTAACTTTGCCCGCTAGTCTTGTCAAATATCAATCTCTCACAGCAATAAATATAAAAATGTGTTGGGTGCTAAATAAATCTGAAAAGAAGAGAGAAAAATTTAACATTTATTACAATCTCCATTTGAGAAAATTAAAACTGAAAACTGAGTTTGGGTTTGTCCAAATAACTCTCCTTTTATGGTTTGCTGCACTCGCCAAAATAGTTCTGCGCAATCTGCAGAATGGTTAAAAAATGCTACATCTACAGTTCTAGTCTTTTCCCATTTGGATTGAAATTCCCTTGATAGGAACACAATAAAGGGTTCTCAACTGGCTCTATCATAAACGTGAAGAAAATTTCCCCGTGAAGCAGAACACAAGAACAGGCTGCATCTAAACATCGAGAATATAGTAAATGTTTGATTTATTTCACCTCAAAATCCCAATGTCAAATTATACCAGCCACTACCACGAAGCATATGAACCCAAAGTACCCTATTTATCTGCCGAGCCAACTAGCTGCCTAACTCTGCGTGCACAATCTGCAAAATCCTTGACGAAACTAGCACATTTTAGGGGGTCCTTCACATGTTCCTTGTAGCACTTCAAACAAGCATCTTTCTCTTCCAAACAGGGAAGGTGCTTCTGTTGTGGCAGTTTGAACTCCTTGTCGTGAAGTTCCTTGGCTCTTTCAGTAACTTCCTGCAACAGGTTTTCCTGCTGTTTGTTCAACCTTTCCAAAACTTTCTGGCTCTCCTGAAGGACAGACCGGATGTCATCTAACTTTGAGTTGGCAGATTGTGGAGGCGGGACCGGCAAGTATAAAGGAGGTTGAAGTGGCCATCCAGAAGCAGCTTGACCCTTTCGTGCATTGGAATCATCAGAAATCTGCTTTGTATGTACTTTTTCTGATTGCTTCTTTGGTTTCAGCTTCTTTGGTTTCGGCTTCACCTTTTCAGGATCGTCGGCTAGCTGTCTAACTAAATTGCTGCTGATTTGGATTGTAAATGATTCACCCATGATACAGGCAGCTTCTGGCTAGTTACCTGAGATATTGATCAAGATAGTTCCAAGGAAAAAGAAGCAATAAGATGTCAAATGCATCTTTTATGTTCAATAGCGACAACCTCAGCAAAAGATATATATTTGAAAAGCAGGAAGGAAAGGGGAGGGGAGGCGTGGGAGGGCTTGTATGAATAGAACTCATGAACACCCTCCTCAGGCCTAACAATCTTTGCATGACTTAGTGACAACTTATACTACCAAACACTATAATACCGGAATAGGATAATAAGCAATAGAACAAGGTCTACAACCCTAATAATATACCCAAAAAAGGAACCATCCATATTCACTACTCTGCAGTCCCTTCTTGACAAATGTCCAAAATGTTAGGTGTAGGTGTTACATCTGATTTTTTACTCATGTCAACTTTTGGCTGAAAACATATTTAGCTTTGGACAAAACAAAGCTTTCACAGGTCTAGAAGATGTATACTTCAAATGTGTTGATCAGTATATTCTTTCGGGCAAGGGGTAGAACAAAAAAGGAAGAACATTTTAGGGTTCACTGCGGTGCTGGTAGGAAGCAAGGGTTCATGAGTTGGCTGCTGCAGCATTGGTTTTATTTGGAGGAAGACAATGAAGTTTTTGGCTGGGGGTGGCTGGGAGTGACCTGGGCAGGGGAGCTATTGGGGGTGGCTTGGGCAGAGGATTAAGTGTTTATTTTTTTCCTTTTTGTCGTTTTGTATTAAACATTTTTTGCTTATGTAAGGGTAAATCCAGCAAATCATAACAACTTCACAATCATTTCTGATGAAAACCATCAAAGAGAACTATGGACAGCAAAAAGTGAAAAGTTGGGGACAACACAGCCCAGATATAAAGATTCAGGACAAAAGTGCATAAAGGAGTTACGATTGAGTATGGTGGCTTCTATTTTTCCTAAAATGATTAAACCTTATTAAAAGCCTAATTTGCAACTAGAAACATAAAATGGATCGATAGTAACAAGTGGTAACCACAAAACAAGACCACTTTTCCACAACTAGAAGTACCAATCAAAGACAAATGAAATTTAAATTTGTGAAACCACCGACCAACTATTTGCAATACTTTTGCTTCCTTTCACTTTAAAGGAAAGAAAAGTCTGACTGAACAAATAAACTGGAAAATAGATCTAGGAGCAACAAAAATATCAAAGAACGAGAAGAAGAGTGAAGTTACTAGTCAATATCCTAGTCTGTCACCAAAAAGTAAAAATACAACTTGAAAGCTAGAGATCACATTTTAGTTGACAGAATAGAGGGATTGGACATGCTTGGGTTGTATATAAAAACAGCCCATAAACTCTTAAAAGATGTTATAGCCTATGAGAAAACAGGCTCAAAAGTTAAAGCTCATAAAAAATGTCCTGAAAATGGCAAGACTAAGAAGCACACACTTCGCTGCTGTGAGGCTTATGCTATGTGTGTGTGGTTGTATGCCTTGAAACCAAAAGAAGCCTTCCTCATCGGCTCATCCCCCTCTTAACTCCACAAACACACCACGTTTTATTCTTCACTTAATTTTCTTTCTCCATCCACCCAGTGATGGGTTGACAAAGTCAAAGGAGTAAGTGTCATCAGTAAATCTCTTCTACGTTCAGTATTTTATTCAAGAAAATTACGTATCAGAAATTAGATTACCTATCCCTGATGCCTGAACCTAAGAAAATGAGGCAATTGAGCTCAGTCCTGCCTGTTCCACTCCTATCAATTTTTACTTACTGTTGAACACAAGAAAAATTTCCCACATGATTTCTAATGCCTTTTGAGTTAATCTGGTGGAGCCAAACCTGATAAATGCCCAAAGCATATGTGACAACAGCGAGAGGTACTAAGATTTCGCGTGTTTAATGATAATCCTTCTCCCTTTTTCTTGGGAAAAGATATCTAGAAGGGAAATGATTCCTTTAAAATCAAACTTTCCTCTGGACAAGTAGTTCTATGGAATCCATAAAGATTTCTGCTAGAAATGAAAGACCTTGTAAGGTTCTTATTTCAGACATCTAAAATGGGAGGAAGTTTACCTACTCTACCTACATTAAGACTTTGAAGTAATTCAGTCTAATATTTCCTACCGCCAAAGCTGTTGATTGTTCCCTGTATGATTCGAGACTTTTGAGCTTTTAAAGCAAGCACTTAAACATCAAAGAATGAAGTACATGAACTCTTTGGTTTTCGTTCCACTTTAATTCGATATATTATATAGGTCTTTCAACTCATCACAGAAATGAAGGAAATTCAGAGAGTTTCTTGTCTCCCTATACGGGATCACAGGCGGAGCCATCTGGGGTCTAGTGGGGGCAGTTCCCCCCAGTGAATTTTGGTCCTGGGTAGTTCACCGGTAACACTTGAGGGGTGGCCGGTCCTAAAGGCAAGTGAAAACCATAACTAACCACATCAAATCCAATAGAGATATTGCCGATGACGAGAATTCCGATTAGACTGGACCGAATCTTAGATCAAGGTTGTGTTGAAACTAAATCATTCAGGACAATCAAATGAAGTGCGTAATCAACATATAAAGCCTGAATTTACACAAAATAAATTTGATATTACCTTCAAAGTTTAGCGATGAAGAAGTTGATTTACCCTTCTGTAGATATCAGTGAAATCGCTGCAACACGAGATAGATTAATTAGTGCCAAGGAAACCCTGAGCCGCTTGTCTCCTCCATTTACTCCTGGGTTATGAATGACACGGAGATGGGCATTTAATTGGGCTTTTAAGTGGTCTGTAAGCAAACACATTGAATGGGCTTCTATCTTCTTGATTAGGCCCAAACGTATGTTCTACTTTTGCTTTTGGGAAATTATAAAAAATCAGGTGTTTAAAGAGTGGTTTTTAAAAATCAGGTTTGTACGTTTTTTATTTACTTTTCAGGTATTTTATTTTAAATATCAAACCATAAATATATCCAAAACCTAATTCATTTTCAACCCTAATTTCTCTCTCTCACGGCTGCCCCCCCTCTCTCTCGCTCCCACCACCCTCTTCCTCACCGCCGCCACCGCCGCGCCTCCACCTCCCTCTCTCCCTCCCTCCCCCCTCCTCAGCAGAGCATCGATTTCGCTGCTGAAATCGCTGCTCACAGCAGTGATTTCGCTGCCCAGCTGCTGCATTTTATTTATTTTTTTTCTTTCTTTTTTTTTTTTGGCTATTGAGTGATGTGCTGTGCGTTGGTTGTTATTGTTGGTGGATCTATGGTGGTGGTGGCGGCGATTTTGTGGCGGGGGCGGCCACGTTGGTGGTTATTGTTGGTGGTGTGTGACCAAATATTTGGTTATATGTGACCAAATATTTAATCTGTGACAAGCGATGTTGGTGACGGTGGTGTGGTGTGGTGTGTGACCTCTATTTGGTGTATGTGACCAATTACTTGGTTATGTAACCAAGTATTTGAGGGTATGTAACCAAATATTTGGTAATCTGTGACTGATTACTCAACTGTGACCTAAAAATTTAGTAATATGTGACTCAAAAATAATTTGTGACCAACCAGTTTTTGAAATATGTGACCGTGTGACCTATAAATTTTGATATGTAACCAACTAAATTTGAAATATTTGACCAAAGAAATAATTGTGACCTACAAAATTTTTGAACTGTGACCGTAAAATAATATGTGACGTATAAAAATTATTATCCGTGACTGAAAAATAATATGTGACTAACTAAATTGTAAATCTGTGACCAAAATGTGACCGGTGACTATGATAATACGTGACTCTTTAAAAATCTGTGACCTCGCCAGAATGGTCGCCGGAGAAGAGTGGTGGTCGAAATGGTCGTCGGAATAGTCACCGAAGCAGGGGGTGGTGCATGTGGGGTGGGTTTATTATATTATATTAGAATTAAAAAAAAAAAAAAAAACCTGATTTTTGAAGTTTCAACCTATAAACTTTATTTTTGAATTGGTGTAAAGAATACACCTTATTTATGAATTTTTCCCTTTGCTTTTTCGCAAATGAGGTCAATTAAAAAAGGGAAAATTAAGCTGTATACTCTATTAAAATAAGTATTTTGATTAATACATTTTAAACTAATTAAATATTTTGATCAAGTAGTAATTACATCCTAATATAAACTATTAACTAAGACTCCAACCCCGTTAAAGTAAAAACCATCTGAGTCACCGCCCAAAACCCAATGCAAATGACCCATATCTCCACTGTCTTGATCTTTCCCCCCTCGACCAGACTTCTAATCTTCACTCCAAACCAAACCCGTTCACTAATTCACCTGTTTGCCTCTTCCAATAGCCGCCGGCAGCCCTCAAATTCCCTTGCCCGACGTTGAAGATTTATTTCTGCTCAAGCTCCACTGATCAGCTAACAGTTGCAGCATTTTTTCCCCCCAGTCGCCACGGCTCCACTTCTTTGAGATTTAGTTTGAACAATTTATTTTAGTTCATCTGTTGATCTTTTTTTGTATTTTTTGTGCTCGGCAGAAAATTCAGTAATCAAGCTTAGTTATACTTGCTCTACGAAAGTTGATTTATTGAAGTATAAAGATGGATTCTAGAAGAACTTAAATCTTGTAGGTATATTCTGAATCAATTGGTTGATTGGATATGAAATTGAATAATTAGCCACATGTATTCAAGTGTAAAATTGAAATCTTCTTCCACGCCTCTTTAGGGCTTGGGAGTTCATTTTTCACGAGTGTGGACCACTTTTCGGTAGCATCGTTCCTGAGGTTTTTAGAAAAACAGGTTCTTTAGTTTTTTTGGGCACATGTTTTGGACGATTTAAACTACCTAAAATCGTGTGTCCAATAAACATATTTCATGAACGTGTCACTTTTTTAAGTGTTTGTCACTTTTTACTATCACCTTTTATTATTGTTCGTTACTTTTTTTTAAAACATTATGACACTTTTTTATCGACAAAAAACGTGTCACTTTTTATTGTTGGTAACTTTTTTCTATCACCTTTTTTTACTGTTTGTTACTTTTTTTTAAATAGTGACAAACTTATTTTTTTTGAGTGTCACTTTTTTTTTTAATTTTGTCACTTTTTGAGTGTTTGTCACTTTTTAGTGACAAAAAAGGGGTGACAAACTTATTTTTTTTAGTTTTTCACTCTTTTTTTTGAATTTTGTTACTTTTTGAGTATTTGTCACTTTTTTAATTTGTGTAACTTCTTTTAATTTGTGCCACTTTTTTAATTGTCACTTTATCAAAATTTGGTAAACTATTTATTTTACCTTTTTGAAATGGTCCTTAAAATTACTTTTTAAAATTGATGTATTTTCTCCCTTTGTGTCGTTATTTATCGAAAATGCATCCATCTTAATATAAAGAGGTTTAATCAATTTTCATTCGATGAAGAGTCAATTCACACCATTCAAACAACACAATAGTTACATGGTCTCAATATACTCAATAAACATAAAATCAAACTTATAAGAGATAAAGAAATCACAACGCAAGTACATTTCACAAAAGCATGTTAGTTACGAGTCACATGTTTCATGACATATTTGATGTCACAATGATTTTGATATCCTTGTGCTCATACATTTCATAGAATGCCAAGATACATTTGGCTATCATTTAAGTTTTGATTAACACATGCTTCACATTATTAAGTCTCACTTCTACGTGTTATAAATGATCACAGAAGTCAACGAATGTCACATATCAATCGAAAACTTGCCTCATGGACTTGTATAATTCTACAAAATGTTTAATTTTTTTTTTTTAGAGTCACAAGTTTTTTCCCTAAACATCCTATCCAATCATGCCAAATGAAACAAATGGTGAGTCTTTTTCCCTACTCACGAACCACAGGAGCACCAAGTGAAACTTCTCGGAGTCTTGAATATCTCCTCGTACATATTTTATTGCTCACTACACATCTCTAACGTGTTGGCTGAATTCAACTCAGTGTCACCGAAATAATCAAAATCGGAGTCACGAATTCCACAAGCTTGAAAATCCAACTGCGACGAGAAATTTTCGTCCCATGAAAAATTGTTGAAGATTTGTTCACCAGATGGTAATTTCCAAGGGACGTCTACTTGAGAAATATCAGGATCATCTCCCGTTGGTCTACTTATTAATGGATTATTAATTGCTGTTACAATTTTCATTCGACGAGCACAAGTTCTCATCATAGCCTTTTATCTCTGGTAAACCGGCTAGATGTTTAACTAAATCAGCCAAATTATCTGTAGCAGATGGAGTTTTAGTTTCCTTACGAAGGGTTTGTGTGTAACAGGATCAATTCCCATTTTAAGAAGCTTTTTCTTAATAGAAGTATTCCAATGATTCTTAATCTCATTGTTTGTTCTTCCCGACAACGTTGCAAAAATTTTTGACCATCTAGTTTGTAAGGCCTAAAACACAATATTGCAAGGATCAAAAGTTCTCAAACATCAAATAAATTGCAGAAAACCAAAAAAAAAAAAAAAAAAAAAAACAGAACACAAGATTTTTCACCATAAAGGGTCCGGATGTTCAGTCACAAAGACCTACTCACCTATTGAACATTCACAATGAGATATAGCTCTAGATCCACTAAAGAAAGCAAGAATCAGTGCAGATGTATGAAGAAACCCACGATTTCTTCAAGTTCAATATAGCCTCAAAATACAACCTGTAATCTCACAACAATCAACCCTTAAAAATATACACAATATACAGATATTCACAGAAAAGAAACTGAAGAATCACACAGAACTATTACGAATTTACAAAAGAAAAAACCCCCAAACTTTCACTCAGAGAAAAAAGGAAAAAAGGAAGAGGCCCAAGAATGGAAGTATCTCGAATCAAGGGGCCAAGAACAAGTCAAATATCCAGTAACTAAACAGTCACCATCTAAGAATCGGAGTAAAGCCACATATATGGCTGATCTTCAACCTTAAAAGAAGTCATAACCATTCCACTTAAGAGGCCCAATTATACAGATGGCCCAACAGGCCAAGTTATAGTGAGGCAGCCCAAAATGTTAACAATCTCCACCTTACTGAACTATTGGCATTCCTAATGAATCTAGATATCTTATATCCACATTGCTTCACTTGCTCTAAAAAAAACCTGTAAAAAAAATTTAAAAATTAGTTCAACTATTTTCCAGTAACAATACTTGAAGTTCTAATTATCACAATCATCAAGTGATATTCAGAATCTTCAAGCAGGTTCTAAATTTATTCAAAGGTAATACCTTAGTCCCCAAATCTGAAGGCTTGAATGCTATTAGAATTTTAACTAAACTGATCAATCCTTTTTCTTCTATGTTTCTTACAAAATAAAACTTTATATCTATGTGTTTAGTTCTATCATGATAAATAGGATTTTTACTTAAATGAATGACACTTTAATTATTAGTGTAAATGCTGACAGATTCATGTACAAAACCAATTTCATTTAACAAACCCCTTAACCATGTACTTTCTTTTACAGCATCACATGCATAAATGTATTCAGTTTCAGTAGAGGACAATGCAAATAATTTTTCTAACCGTGACTTTTAGCTAATGCAGCCATTACATAAAGTGAAAATATAAGAAGATGATGATCTCCTTTTATCCAAGTCACAAGCAAAATCATAATCAGTACAACCTTTTAATTTTATTCCTTCATTACTTCTTTTAAATTCTAAGCCTAATTCAGAAGAGCCTCTAAGGTATCTTAACATTCATTTCATAGCCAACCAATGTGTTTCACCTGGATTATTCGATATGATAAGTCAGGTCTAGTACATACCATAAGATACATTAATGAACCTACAATGTTAGCATAAGGAGCATTTTCCATTGTTCTAAATTCATCTTCTGTTTTAGGTGATTGTTTACTAGTCAATTTAAAATGATTAGCAATAGGTAATGAAACAGGTTTACGCTCAAGCATAGAAAACTTTTCAAGTATTTTCTTTACATAAGAGCTTTGTTTTAACATCAATATGCAATTATCCCTATCCCTTTCTATTTCCATTCCAAGAATCCTTTTAATATGTTCCAAATCTTTCATTTCAAATTCAGATTTCAATTTTGATTTACAAAAATCAATTTCAAATCTATCATGATAAGCAAGTAACATATCATCAACATAGAAAAACAAATAAATGGATTCAGGTTCACCTGATCGTTTGAAAAAGAAACAGGAATCATAAATGCTTCTTGAAAAATCCAATTTCTGCACATAAGAGTTAAATTTGATATACCATTGACTGGGTGCTTGTTTCAACTCATAGAGTGATTTCTTCAATAGACTGACCTTTTCAGTTTTGGATTTAATTTCAAATCCCAAAGGTTGATCAATATATATAGTCTCATTAAGGTCACCATTCAGAAAAGTTGTTTTTACATCAAGTTGATCAAATTCCCAATTAAAGTGAGCAGTGAGAGCTAATAGAATTCCGATAGAGGTATTCTTGGCCATAGGATAAAATATTTCATTATAGTCCACTCCTTCGTTTTGAGTAAACCCCTTAGCCACTAATTTGACTTCATATCTCTTACTTTCTGGATTCTATTAGCACCTGTTTCATTATCTTCTTTTTGAGTAAACCCATTATAGTCTCCTTGTTTGATCTTATAAATCCACTTACAATCGACAACCTTTTGATTTTTAGGTCTATCAACCAAAACCCAAATTCCATTTTTAATAAGAGAGTTCATTTCTTCAATCATAGCCTCCTCCCAAAGTTTTGAGCCAGAGCATTTAATGGCATGATTAAAGGAAATAGGTTCTGAATTCACAAAGTCAAGAGCAGAAAATAAGGTAATAAATTCATCATTATTGAATCTGGTAGAAGGTCTTATTTCTCTCCTCTCTCTGTCTCTAGTAAGTTGATAACCAGTAAGAGTAGTATTAGCAGATTCATTTTCATTCTTAGATTTAGTTTGCTCATGAGAATGATTAATTTGAGTAGACTCCACCTCAATAAAATCATCTTGATTGGCAACATTTTTAGTCTAATTTTCCAGGACAGTTTCTTTAACAGGTACAGATTCAGAAGTTTTAGTGTCAGTAGACTCATTACAAGGCATGTCACTTTCATTAAAGATGACATTTCGACTACCAATCACTTTATAACCATTTTGGTATTTGACCCACAGTCTATACCCTTTAACATCCTCTCTGTACCCTAGAAAAACACATTTTAAGGATCTAAGTTCAAGTTTACCTTCACTTTGATATGAATAGGTAGTGTAGCCAAAAACGTTGAGTCTATTGTAGTCAGGTATTTCTCCAGACCACAATTTTTCAAAAACTTGAAAACAATAGCACTGGATGGACTTCTATTTATTAGATAAGTTGTAGTTTTTAGGGGTTCTCCTCAGATAACTTAGGAAGACCAGAACTGTATAGCATACATTTTACCTTTTTCCAAAGGTATCTATTCATTCTCTCAGCAACACCATTTTGCTGAGAAGTGTAAGCTATAGTTCTTTGTCTTAGAAATCCAGATTCTTTACAAAATGAATCAAATTCAGAATTACAAAATTCTAGTTCATTATCAGTCCTTAATGCTTTGATTTTCTTGTTGGTTTGGTTTTCAATCATAAGTTTCCATTATTTGAAAGTTTTAAAAGTATCATATTTTTATATTAGAAGAAAAGTCCAAAATTTCCTCGAAAAACATCTACTATAAGTAGATAGAACCCAAATCCACTTAGAGTATTTGCATATGCTGGACCCTATAGGCCAGCATGTAAATAGTCTAATATAGAAGTGGATTTATGGATTCCAGTTTTGAAATGCAGTCCTTTCTGTTTTTCAAAAATACAGTTTTCACAAAAATCCAATTTTTTAATATTATCATTACCAAAGCAACCAAGATTATTCAAAATAGTCAGTCTTTATTCTGAAATATGACCAAGATGTCAAATTAAAGACTTGTTAGACTCGGAGTTTAATGCTGTAGAACAGTAGTTAACCATATATTCAGCAGATATAGTATTTATCCCATTTAGTTTCAAAGAGAAGATAACACTTTTATTGCCTTGTTTAAATCTCGGCAGTCCTTTATGAATCATGATATTATACTTGTCATCTAATTGTCCCAAAGAAATTAGATTTCTTTTAAGCTCAGGTACATATCTTGTGTTATTAAGTTCAAGAATATAATTATTTAACAACAGTTTGATCTTTCTAATTCCCTTTATTTGACAACTCATGTCATTTCCCATTTGGATTTGCCCTCCATTGAGGTCAACAAACTCAGACTACCATTTTTTGCTAGGACACATGTGAAAAGTACAGCTAGAGTCAAGAACTCATTCTTTTGGGTCTCTTCTGGTGGAACTCACAAGAACCACCCCTTGAATATCATGTTCATTCTTGCAGATCAGAGCTGCAGAACCATCAGAATTGTTCCTATCTGTCATATTTGAGATTTTCTTGAAACAATCTTTTTATCATATGTCATGTTTTACCACGGTAGTAGCATTTTCTAACTTGGTTCTTGGATTTCCCGTGGCTTTTATTCCTCTCTTTGAATGTAAAGTTCTGAGTTTTTTCTTTCTTATGAGCATTATAGTTGTATGGGGGGTTTTGTTTTTTATTATAATTCAATTTCTCTTTTATGTGCAACCTTTCCCCATATTTAGAGTGTTTTGACTCAACTTTCCACTCAAGATCTTTATTTCTTAGGGCTGATGTTATATCAATGGTAAGATCTTGGCCCCCATATTTCAAGGCATTTCTGATATCCTTATATTTATCACTAAGAGAGTTTAATAGAGAAACAACTTGTTGATCATCAGAAAGCTTCTCATCACAATTTACTAAGTCCTGAATCAGTTTTGTGAATTGGTCAAGATTTTCTTCCAGATCAGAGGAGCGATCAAACCTAAAGTTATAAAATAGCTTTGAGAGATAGTATTTGTTAGGCATGGTCTTAGATAAAGTGCTTCTAACTTAGTCCACAAAGCTTGTGCAGAGGATGTTTTACCAACTTTTCTAATAACATTATTAGACCAGTGTAAGAAAATAGAACTCCATGCAGTATCATCTAATTCAGCGCTAGTTTTTGTAGCTCATTGACCATCAAGGGCTGCAACACACCTCTATTAAAGTAAGAGAGCCCTCATCTTTTGGCTCTAGAGACTGAAGTCTCCACTCCCATTCCATGTCTCAAGTTTAAACTTATGTGCAGTAGACATGATGACAGATATATCCACAAATTGCAATTAGACAACACAGAGTATAATGATTCAGACAGTTTACAGAAATGAACAAGATAAGTGAGCAGCTTAGCTAAGAAGATAATAACAGATATATCTCTACCATGTAAATCACAAATCAATGTAATAACACTTCAGAAATATAGTTATCATTTGAAAAAGGTTTAAGGGCTGGCAACCTTTGATTCTACTGCTCCCTTAGATTCCCAAATCTTCTTAGGAGATATTGGACAAAGGAAAGTAATGGAGGATTACTTACCTTAACAACCAATTTCAAAACATTAACAGTAATACAACAAATTAAGGGAGAGGTTTTAGAAAATACCAGAGTATGAAATCTTAATGTTTCAGAAAGAAGGGAACAAGGAGAGAATACCAGAATCACACCAAGAATACCAAAGCAGGTGCAAGAGAGCAACGAGTTACGAAGACTCAGTGAAAACTCAACAGTGAGTCAAGAACTCAGCAAAAATCGGTATGAGTTAACCCACCTCGCTAGACTTAGAGTTAGATTTCAAGACTCACCAAGACTCAGTAGAAATAGAAGATTGAACAGGGTTTATGGTGAGTTCATACGAGTTTTGAAGAAAATAAATTTTGCCTCACAGGGATATGAAAAACCCACAACCTCAGATCTGCACCAAGAGACATCAAAGACTAACCTTGGATTCACCCATTTCCAAAGACACGGCTTTGATACCACTTGTAATGCCCAAAACACAATATTACAAGGATCGAAAGTTCTCAAACAACAAATAAATTGCAGAGGAAAAAAAAACACAACACAAGATTTTTCACCCCAAATGATCCGGATATTCAGTCACAAAGACCCACTCACCCGTTGAGCATCAACAATGGGATATAGCACTAGATCTACTAAAAGAAATCAAGAATTAGTGCAGATGTATAAAGAAACTCACGGTTTCTTCAAGTTCAATATAACCTCAAAATACAACCCGTAATCTCATAACAATCAACCCCTAAAACTGTACACAATATACAGATATTCAAAAAGAAAAGAGATTGAATAATCACACAGAACTATTACAAATTTGAAGAAGAGAAAACCCCCAAACTTTCACTCAATGAGAAAAGGGAAAAACGAAGAGACCCAAGAATAAAAGTATCTCGAATCAAGGGGGCCAAGACCAACTCAAATATCAAGTAACTAAACAGTCACCATCCAAGGATCAGAGTAAAGGCACCTGTATGGCTGATCTTCAACCACGAAAGAGGTCAGAGCCGTTCCACTTAAGAGGCCCAATTATACAGACGGCCCAACATGCCAAGTTATAGTGAGGAAGCTCAAAATGTTAACATAGTTAATTAAAAACAACGATATACAATAGACAACTCAATATAACTCAGCAGAAATCAATATTTGTCATGCGGAAAAATTTCTACCGTGACGTGTGAACCTACTTAAAGAATGGATTGTGTCTAAGATAAGTAAAAAAAAACTTTGCCTACGTTTTCTATAGCTCGTTTCAAGTTTGCATCGAGTGCACAGGGAAAAAAGAGAAAGCTGACCAAGACAACTTTTGAATAATTCAAATACATATACAGATGATGTACCTAATTCCAATACTGGCATGAAGATCAATTACCAATTGCTCCTCAGCTTCAGTAAGAAGGCCTCTCTTCAAATCAGGGCAGAGATAATTCGTCCACCGCAGCCGACAGCTCTTGCCACAACGCCGCAGCCCTGCCAGCTTCAGCACGCCCGCCAGCAACATGGGCAATTGCTGAGTATAAAACTAATGAGCTTTTTTACACAGTTTGTCACGACAAGGTCGTCTGCCCATAACTAGCACCACTATCACAAGTCTCCAATAAAGCTTGCTAAAACTACCTATAAATACTTTCAAGTACCACCCTCGTGAAATTTCTTTTCAACATATTTTAAAAAATAATTAAATGGGGAAAAATCCAGATAGTCAATTACTTGCAGTGAAGTATCATTTTAATCACTAAATGTTTGTCTATATTTATTGTCCATGGAAAATGTCAGTTTTCCACTTTGAAGTGTTTGATCGCTATTTTTTTCCATTAAAAATATTTTTCAACTTTTGAAAATATGCGCAATTTTCCATTTTTAAGGTAAATATTTTTTTTGGGAGAGTAGGTTTTTTTTCCCCCTCAAAACAAGGAAATCATTTTCTTTTCTAAAAAACATTTTATATGACAATCAAACACACTCTATGTGTTTGATGGATATTATTTTGGAAAAATGTATTTTGGAATAGTAGTTTGATGGAGAATGTGTGTAGTGGTGGCAATGGGCTGAGCCGAGCCGGTTCGGCCCATTTCCCCACGAGCTCGGCTCGTTGCCCTACGAGCCGAGCTCGTGGCTCGTTACAAGCTCGGCTCGTTTGCTCGTGGGCGAGCTCGGCTCGGCCCACGAGCTCATGATTCACGAGCCACGAGCCGAGCCGGCTTGGCTCGGCTCGTGGCTCGTCAAATTTTTTTTTTTTTTTTTTCTTAGTTTTTTTTTTTTTTTAAATGTTTTTCATGAGCCCACGAGCTCGGCTCGTGGGCTCGTGCCCCACAAGCGCTCGTGTCTTAGCTCGGCTCGTCTATTGACGGGTCCGCTCGGCTCGAGCTCGGGCACGTCTTTTGACGAGCCCGAGCGGCTCGTGGATCGCTACAGTACGAGCCGAGCGGCCGAGCCGACGAGCCGCTCTGCTCGATTGCCATCACTAAATGTGTGGTTGAAAAAGAAGGAAAAGTTATTGATGTGATGAAAAATATTATTTTAATGAAGAATGTGTGGTTGAAAATGAGTAGAAGAATGAGAATGGAAATTTTAATGGGTACCAAATAGGGCCTAAAATTATTTTGTTACAGAATAGTCATGACTTTGCCTTTTAAATTAATTTATAGTTACTTGTTTAGTCAATGTTTCTCTTATTCTTTCAAAACTTTTCTTTTACATACTCGTTTTTAACGACGCATTCACACAATAAAATATTTTACACCTAAATCCAAAGTTTTCCCTACTTTTTAACCACATTTTTCAAATATTCACTATTTAAAACAATGTTTTTTTCCCCAAAAAAGGGTCACCAAACATATGCTTAATTCTATTAGTTTTCGAATAGAATATCTGATGTGGAAACCTCCACGTCGACCGTACACGATATTTTCCTCCCAAACGTTATATATGTATCTTACTAGAAAAATTAATGGATTTTAGTTTATTAACCAAACTGTAATAACTTAAAAATAAAATAAAATTCGATATTGATAACAGAAAACTTCAATATAAGTTGAGTTCCTAACATCGTTTTTAAATTATATTTAAATGAATCAATTTCTTCAGTCTCTAATGTTAAGATAAGAATTTTAAGCGAACACGTCATTTATTGATAAAAATTGCACTTGTCACATTTTTTGTTAAAAATAAAAAATCGACATACACCATGTGACTCGTTAAAAATAATATTTAAATGTATTATATGTCTTTTTTTCCTAAAAATGTATACATTCAGATGTGATTTTAATCATTCAAAATTTGTTCCTCCCTTTCTTGAAATTATAATATGGTGGATAGTGTGATATTCAAGGTCCCACCTAGGGGTGTGCAAAACATGATCGAACCCGACAAAATCAATCGAACAGAATCAACTCCAATGGCTTGGGTCGATTTTTTTGTTATTTTTACACGGGTTGGGTAGATTGGTTGTGTAGGCGGGTTGGATTGGGTTGTGTCGGGTCGGGTCGGGTCGGGTCATGTCGGGTCGGGTTATGAGTTAACTCATGAAAATCGAATATACTCATCAAACCCAATCCAACTATATTTATGAACTTTATAAATGTTACGAGGGAAAATTTCATAAGTAAAATGTTTAGTTTTACCTATTTCAAATATAAGAAATAAGGTTTAAAATTTCAAATTTCAGATTTTTTAAGATTTAAAATTTTAAATCTTAGATTTTTTTTAAAAAAATTCTATTTATAAATTAATTAATTAAACATATATTTTATTAATTAAATATATTAAGGTCACAATTCCATATAATTTGGTCACAGATTTTATATAATTGGTCACAAATCACAAATTTTACATGTCACAGATTATTTTCGGACACAATTCAAAAATTTTGAAGGTCACAATTTGTTCACGGTCACAAAAACTGAAAAGTCACAAATTATTTTACAATCACAATTCAAAAATTTTCTATGTCACAATTTATTCATCGATCAAAAATCAGAAATTTTATAAGTTACAAATTAATTTACGATCACAAATTTGAAATTTTATAGGTTACAATTCAGAAATCTTATAGGTCACAATTTGTTCATCGGTCACAATAAAAAATTGAAACGTCACAACTTTTTCATCGGTCACAAATCAGAAATTTTAAAAGTCACAAATTATCTTACGGTCACAAACAGAAATTTTATAGGTCACAATTTAATTCGTTGGTCACAAATCAAAAATTATAGATCACAATTTATAAATAGGATACATATTTCCAAATTTCTTGATTACAAATTATCGAAATTTAAGGTCACAAATTAATAATGAGTCAAAATGAATCAATATATCGGTCACATACACCAAACACCCCACCCCCGTCCCCGATCCTCCACCAATATTTGGTCACAAATCAACCAAATAATTGATCACAAATACTACTCCATTTTCCTTTTTTATTTATTTTCCTTTTCTCTTTAGCTCTTCGATGTTTACCTACACTTCGAATTATCACCATTTTACATTTTAAACAAAAATGTATGGTAAATGTTGCTCAAACAGAGGATTTAACATGTGAAAGTCTTCAATTTAATCTTGTGCAGAAAACTCGGGGGTGATGATGGGTGGTATTAATTCCATTTTGGACTAATTAGACCTACCAACAAACATGTAGAAGATGCCTACTGTAACTTAAACCAACCATTCATCTCTTCCTCAATTTGCTGTAAAACTTCTATTAACACACATGTACAAATTCATCAAATACTTTGCAATTTACTAATCCCCCAATTTCAGAACTCCTCACCAGAAAATGCCAACATTGAGTAAATCCTCTTAGAGATTATCTTTCTTCAACCTTGCTGCCGAGGAAAATAATTTCGAAAAAATGATCTTGAGCATTCGCAATTGAAATTGGAGGCTGACATGAAAGTGTATAGATTAAGCGATTATTACGATTTTGAAGTTAAAAACCCAACGATTGAATCTTCACTTTCGATTTCATGAATGCTGTGAAGTTTCACATTTCTAAAATTTGAAATTCATGAAATTGTGGCTAAATTAGTTTTCGATTCTGGAAATTTGATATTCACCACCTACCATAGATCCACCATCGCCGCCCAAAAACATACCACCACCTCACACCATCGCCGCCACCACGTCCTCTATGGAGATTTACACAACACCCACAACAAAACAAGAGAAGAGGAGGAGGGAGAAGAGAGGAGAGGAAGAGCGGAGAAAAAGAAAAAGAAAAAACTCACTACCGCGTTCTATGCCGTTGTAGCCACGATTTGCATTGGTCGCCGCTTCGAGCGCCAGCGCTGCCGACAAAGGAAAAGAGAGAAGACAGAGGCGGAGAGGAGAGGAGAGAAAAACGATGAGGGTAGAGAAAGAGTAATGAAAATGAAAAATGATTAATTTGAATTTGTAATATAATTATTAATATTAAATTTTTTAATCAAAACCTGATTTTTGAAAAATTAAACTTGTCATCTGATTTATGAAAATTGTATTTTAAAATCAGGTGTAGGTGTAATTTTCTCATGTTATGATGTTGCTTGAAAACTTTTAAAATAATATTATAAGATTTGGATAGAATGCATTTTACGAAAAATAATATAAGCGAATATACATTCAACACAAAAACATTTTAATTGTAAAAAATATTTCTTGATTTCATATAATTTAATATCAATCTGTCCATGTAACATTTCCAGACAAGAAGTGCTAAAATAATTTTGATTTTTTGTTCATTACAACTATGAAGACCTAATATTATATATGTCATGGGTCAATTATAAATTCGTACAACCCGACCCTACCCGCCTACTTTACTCTTCGTTGACAAGTTGTCCTAAATCGATCAACCCAACCCAACCGATACTTGATTGGATTGAGTTTGGTTGGGTTGTGGTGTGTTGGGATAAAAACCTATCCAACCCAATACATGCCCACCCCTAATCCCACCGTTGGTTTTTGAAAGGTACAGATCAACTTCAATGCCTATTGTGGTGTTATCGATTCCACTAAGTGAAGACAAAGCTACAGTATAAGTTTTAAGAATCCTTAAACTATTTGTTCCTAATTCCTATTCCCTACACATTTTGAATATTGGAACCATATATTATTCTAATTTTACTCAACCATCCCATCACCAGTTATTAGTTTATTATTTTCTTCTACGAAGCTGTCATAGAAAAGAAAAATAATTTATAATCGATATCAATAAAATTGCACATGCATTCTTAGCAATTTTTTAAGTTGCAAAATTACCTCAACTTAAAATAAATTTTAAAAAATGATTTTTAGCTATAAAATAACATCTAAATATCAAAAGTTAATTTAATTGATTATTTTTAATTTTTCAAACATAGGCAGCCAAAGTTATTGTAGTATTTAATATGTTAGATGCATTATCTTATTTTTACACCTATGCGAATGTTTAGAAAGCTTGATACTTAGCATTATTGTCTAGCCGCGTTTTATACTTTTCAAAATACTAATGTTGCTACTAATAATAAAAAGCAAAGAGACAGTTCCACGTATCTTCATTTTAACAATCTCTTTACGCATTCGATGCAAATAAATTAACAAGATAGTTGGTTCAAGTGTCATATATTTTCCTTTATTACATATCGTATTTTTCCTTTATTACATATCGAATTTCAAACTAAAACAAGGAAAGATGAACACGAGTGCATTACTAGAATGCCGCTAGCTATTAGCAAACAATTAACTTCAGCAATTGCTAATACCTAATAGCCATGTATTATTCCGGAATATGACTCCTAAGTACTCTCTATCCATAACAATTTTGGACCAAAGCAGAGAAACTTAACACTTAGAGGGAAGAGGCACCCTACAAGTAGCAACAGCCTTCTTGGCATTGGGAGAGCTAATAAATGTTCTGAAGTTTGGGTTTTTGAGGTACCCGCAAAAGCAACGCTGCTGTTGCTTTAGATTAGCGCAGCAGATTCTCGAAGGTTTGGTACCGGAAAATATGGCAGATCTGCAAGTCATCAGTTTACTTGGATCACATCCTGCGGCCGCGAAAACATGGAGCTCGGCTACAACTAGGAAGAGGACACAATACAGTGCAATTCCTGATGCTTTCATTTTTGAAAGGAATAGATAGTTGGGATACTTGTTGCATGGAGCTTTGTCTCAATTTATAGAGGAGAAATTGCTAAGGGAGCGCTCCTCTACAGGTGGGAGGCCTGTTACGTGGCCATGTTCGAACAGAATAATCCAATTGCTAAACATTTACCGTACTACTTTCTTCATGAATTAACGAGTATGTGAAAATGTCAAAGTTTGGCTCCCCATGTTGGGAAATTATTTAATTTTCCGTGATGGGCCGACATATGTAATTAACTGTGTATAAATGCTATCTTAAAGTTAAGCCCAAAATTAAAGTGATCTAATAAGGAATTAAGTAATTGGGCTTTAAGCATCTAATTAAAGTGTGGGCCGGACTATATGTGTAGAGACCGGATCCATTAGGGTTTGTATTTGACGATGGGCCGAATACATATGGAAATATATAAAGGGTTATGGTCCCCAATTCATGTGTGATTTTCTCATTCTATGTGGCATCCCATCAACACAAGAATACAAGAGAAAGCATATGAAGATGAAGATCCATAAAACCCACAATCAGGAATTAAGATGGAGATTTGAAGCAACCAAACTGAAGATTTACAGATCCAGATTCAAGATTCATTAATCAAGTCAGAAATCAATTGATTAAGGTATGTTCCGCGTTAATTCAGTTTCTTGATGGTTTGACATGAAGATTTTGGCAAGATCATAAAGTTCAAGTTTTAATAAAGTTCTAACAAGTGGTATCAGAGCCTATTCATGTTAAATCATTGGGAATCAAGTATTTTTAATTTGGTTCTTGTATATTTTTATGGTTTTCAAATTTAATAATTTCGGATTTAGATTTATTAAATTTGAAAATTATTCGGTTAATTTTAAAAATTTTCAGAATTTCGGTTTAAAAAAAAAAAAAAAAATTTGGGAAAAATTTACCGGCCGTGTTACAAGACGTATGTTCTGTTGTGCAAATTTCTTTAACAATGACCTAACAACGTGGCGTGCTGCAGAAAAGTCATTGGCATGATTTTCAACGCTGACGCGGCAGCTTGCTGGGCAGCGCTTTGCCGCTCCGGATTTTGGGCGGCCGTGAGCCCGCCTCGTTATTAAATTTTGGATTTTAGGGTTTTGGATGAATTTTGGGGGCGGGGGCTTGGGTTGTAAATTTGAAGTTTTGAGGTCCTTGACTGCAATTTCAAATTAGGGTTTCATTTTAAGAATTTAGCCCCTTAAGTTTAAGGTTTTGGTGTTTCAGTCCCCCTAAGGTTATAAATTCATCCAATTGGGCCTTTAAAGTTACGGGTTTAATAATTCAGTCCCTCAAGTTAAATTAATTATTTTTTGGACCATTAAAGTTTTAATTTTAATGTTTAGGCCCCTACAGTTTGCAATTTTGGTTATTCAGCCCCTAAAGTTTAAAGTTCATTCAAGTTGGGCATTGAGGTTATGGGTTTTGATAATTCAGCTCCTGGAGTTTTAAAATTAATTATTTTTGGGCCATTTAAAGTTCTGATTTTGTAATTAAAGCATCAAAGTTTCTGATTTTGTTCCAAATTGGCCCCAAAAGTTTTAAATAATTAATTTTGGATCCCTAAAGTTTTCAATAATTAATTATTGACTCCTAAAGTTTCGGATAATTATTTTTGGATCCCTAAAAGTTTTCAATAATTAATTATTGACTCCTAAAGTTTTTCAACAATTAATTTTTGGATCCTTAAAGTTTGAATAATTAATTTTTGACTCCTAAAGTTTTCCATAATTAATTATTGAGCCCTAAAGTTCTGAATTATTATTTCTGGGTCCTTAAAGTTCTGTATTATTAACCCTAGACCCCTAAAGTTTCAAAATAAAATAAAAGAATTAAGGATTGACAATTATAATTCAAATTTTGGTATTTCTTTTGGATTACTAATTTTTCTAAATGAATTGATTGAAGTAACATGTCACCAAAGTGACCTCTCTTACCTAGATTAATTTATTTGGAACATTAGAAAGGTTGTGTGTACGTAATTCATGCGGGTATTGACCGGCCCAAAGGAAGGTTAATATTTGGCCGAATTATTTACATACCTGTGGTAATAAATATGTGACAATTATAAGGTTTTATTTTATGTGAACAATAAATCGGTCCAAAGATAGGTTTATTGTTTGACATGGTTTATTGTCAATATTTGATTACTACACCAAGAGTACCACTTACAAGTTGATATTTCTGTCCAAAGACTAAATATCAATGTTGTGCTCGGTCTCTTGTGATGAGGTTTACCATTATTTGAATTGATTAATTGTTTAATATGGATTCTTATGTGAACATGTAGATTAAGTATTAGTTCTCTATTCAGTTAATCCATCAACTTCCACAATATCTGCCAACATCAACTCCATTCCTGTGCTAAATGGAACCAACTATTAAGGACTGGAAATAGAACGTTATGATCGTTCTTGGCTGCATGAACTTAGATCTTGCGTTAAGGACCAAACAACCCGCTGCACTTACGGATAAAAGTTCTATTGATGAAAACAAGGACTTTAATAAGTGGAATTGTTCAAACCGCATGAGTCTTATGATCATGAAGCGTAGTATTCCAGTATCATTCAGGGGCGTTGTGTCCGATAAGGTAACTACTGCCAATAAATTTCTTGCTGAAATTGAATAAACGCTTTGCAAAAAGCGATAAGGCTGAAACTAGTACGCTTTTGGCATACTTAGTTTCACTAAGGCATAAAAGCAAAGGAAATATTCGGGAGTACATTATGGAGATGTCTCATATTGCTTCAAACTTAAAGGCTCTAAAGCTTGAGCTATTTGATGATTTGCTCATGCATCTGGTTTTTAATTTCTATTCCTGCACAATTCAAGGTCAGTTATAACTGTCAAAGGGATAAATGGACTCTAAATGAGCTCATTTCATACTGTGTGCAAGAAGAAGAAAGGCTGAAGCAAGAAAGGACTGAAAGTGCTCACTTGACTAGTACCTCTAAGGACAAGTTAAAGAAAAGAAAGAATAGGAAAGCTGCATTCGGTTCGGTTCAAAATTAATAGCGAAATAAATTTAGTTGTAAATTTTGTGAAAATCTGGGATATATAAAGAGAGATTGTGCTAAATGCTATACTTAGCGTGTAAAGAAAGTACATTTCTCACTTTGGTTTGTTTTGAGGTAAATTTAATGTCAATATCAAGACACACTTGCTGGATAAATTTCGGTACCACCACTTACATAAGTGTGTTTATGCGGGGTTGTCTGAGCTACCAAAGCCAATTGATGTTGAAAGATTCATCTATCTGGGGCGATGGCAAATCAGTTAAGGTTGAGGCTTTACGGAATTTAGGTTATCATTAAAGACTGATTATTATTTGAATTTGAAAGAGAAATTTACGGTACCGTCCTTTTGGATGGAATTTGGTTTCTATTTCTACATTGGACAACTTTGGTTACTCTTGTTCAATTAGGAATAGTCAGTTTGATCCTTTTCTTAATTCAAATATTGTGGGTGTCAGTTCTTTATCCGGTTACGATAACATATATTTGTTTAATACGGTTGCATCTTATAAAGAAACCTTGTATTTGGATTTACGTGGTATTGAACATAAATTAACCAATGAGAATTCTGCTTTGTTATGGCACAAGCGATAAGGTCACATCTCTCAAAAGAGAATAGAAAGATTTGTGTCAGAAAGAATTCTTGATTCCCTTGATACTTTCAGACTTAAGTAAATTATATTAAGGGAAAACAAACAAACATAAGGAGATTAGGTGCCAATAGGATTTCAGATGTCTTAGAACTAATTTATACGGATATCTGTGGATCATTCCCTTCGGCTTCTTGGAATGGTCAACAGTCATTTATTTAGTTCATAGACGATTTTTTCTCAATATGGCTACCTATATTTCATCTATGAGAAATCTCAAACACTGGACATGTTCAAGGCATACAAGACTGAGTTCGAAAATCGACTCAATAAAAGAATTTAACAAGTCAAATCTTACCATAGTGGTGAATACTATGAAAGATATGACGAATCAGGAGAACAATGTCCAGGACCTTTTGCAATATTCCTAGAGGAATGTGGAATTTACCCACAGTACATCAGGATCCTCCTAGGTTTAAAGCACTAAAGACTGCAGCTTAAAGTCTCAACAAAGTTCCAAGTAAAGTAATTGTTAAGGGGTTACAAATTTTTAAAAGGTCCCACTATCAGGTCAATTTTCGAAACGGGAAATGTTCGATTTCTTGAGGATGTAGAGTTTGTGAGGGGAGATAAGGTTATAAGGTTATGATTTTGTCTTAGATGAAGAATATTTATATATTCCTTCTGTTGCAATTGACAATGATTTGGTTCAGGGACAAATTCTTGCTCCAAATCTTGTTCAAGAAGCAATTTCGGATTAAGACAATATTACAAAATCCCCCGTACACAATCAAGAGATTGTTCCAGAAAAACAAACTCAACAACCTCAAGAACAAATGTTATTAAGGAAATCCACTATAAAAGAAGAAAGACAATTTCGGATAACCTTATAGTCTTTCTCCAAGAAAATAAGGATGACATGGATTGACGAAAGAATGACTTATCAATCAACCTTCATCAAGCCATGTAAAGGAATAATTTTAAAGAGTGGATTGATGCCATGCATAAAGAGATTTTTCTTCGGTTTCTATGAAAACTCTTTTAGGACAATTATGGCTTCTGTGACATATTTTGGTCTTAAGTTGCATTAGATGGTTTACAAATTAAAGAAATCCATCTAGTGGTGTCAAATGAGCCGAGCGGCTCGTCGGCTCGCCCGCTCGGCTTGTACTGTTCACGCCCACGAGCCGCTCGGACTCGTAAAAAAACGAGCCCGAGCACGAGCCGAGCGGGCTGGTGGGCTAGACGAGCCGAGCCCGCTCGGCTCGTTACTATTCACGAGCGGCTCGCCGAGCCGCTCGTGAGACGAGCCAGCAGGCTCGTCTAAGACGAGCCCACAATTTAAAAATAAAAATAAAAAGTGAAAGTGACCAGAACGGTCACTGATTTCAGTGACCGTTCTGGTCACTTAATTTTTTTATTTTTTTTATTTTTTTATTTTTTTTTCTAATTTTCTCCAATTCTTCTCCTATAAATACCCAACCCATAACAACATTTTTTTCCCACCAAACTTTCATTCTATACTCTCTACTCTACAATTTACAAATCATTATCAACAATATCATTCATTTATTCTATAATTCTCTTCTACATTTTTTTACATTATTATCTTCATTTTACAACTCATTTTATACACTAGCCACTAGTACATAATCTTCATTCACTTCTCATTTCTACATTCTATTTCAACAATTCACAAATGGATCCACGAGCATTTGTTGAAAACTTGTTCGGTATGGAAGGTGAAACACCTGCCCAAAATCAATTTGGGAATGAATTTGCCGGTCTCAACCAACTACCAATTCCAGAAGACATTGACGATTTCGACGTTCGTGAAGCCGATCCGATTGATTTGGATGACGTTGATGTTGATCCTAGTGTTCCTATTGATTTGGAATAAGATGAAGAACCTGCACTAAATATTCCCGATGCAAGAGGGAAGAGAAAGGGGAAGAAGCAGGCAAAATGTTGGGACCATTTCAAATTGGTTAACACTGGTCGTGTGATCGATGGACTTCCAGAAACGAAAGCAGTATGTAAATACTGTCAACAACGACTGGCATGACAAAAAGGCATTGGAACCACTCACCTCAACCGTCATTACAAAGCATGTGCGGCCAAACATGGACTTCTTGAACGTGGACAAACGCAACTACAGTTTGGTACTAGTAGAGACGGTGCTACTACTTCGCCAATTTCTACGTGGATGTATTCGGAGGAGGAAGCACGAAAGGCAATGGTGAAGTTCGTTGCCGCGGCGGAGCTGCCACTAGCAATAGTGGACAACGAACATTTCGTAAACTACGTCAAACAATATCTTCAACCAAGGTACGTTGGGGTAAGTCGAAATACTCTTCGTTCTAATACAATTGAATATTTTCTTAATGCAAAGCGATTATTGATTGGGGATTTAGAAAAATATGGGGGTGTCATATCTTTAACTTCGGATTTATGGGAATGGATTAATAAGAGAGGTTATATAGCTGCAACTGCACACTATATAGACCCACTTTGGGTTATGCATAAAAAAATTATTGCTTTTAAAATAGTTGAGTATCCTCATAATGCTAACACTATATTTAATGCAATTATGTTAATAATTAAAGAATATAAATGCGAGAGTAAAATTCGTTCTTTTACTTTTGACAATGCTTCTGTAAATAAAGTAGTTATCGATAAATTACATAGAGTACTTCAACCCGATTTTGGTGGTTATTTATTCCATATTCGATGTGTGTGCCATATTTTTAATTTAATTGTATAAGACGTTTTAAAACATGTGAATGACGAAATTAGTCGAATTAGGAATGCATTTACGTATATCACGATTACACCTAGTAGAAAACAAGTATTTGAAGAATTTTGTGAACAAGTTGGGAACTCTAATACAAAAACTTTTATTACTGACGTAGGTCATAGGTGGAATTCAACTTACTTATTATTAAAATCATGTGAAGGTTTTGAACCGTTTTGAACCGTTTATCACTGAATTTTATAACAATAGGCATATTAGAGACGACGACGATGATATCTTAAATGAATCCGATTGGAATACAGTTTTTAAAATTAAGAAATTTTTGGAAAGTTTTTATACGTCTACGAATATATTGTCTGGTGTTTATTATCCAACTAGTTGCATGGTTCTTGAACGTCTTTATATAACTACTAGGGCTTTTAATAGATATCAAAATGACCCTGATTTTCATGCTGTTATATATGCTATGGAATTAAAATTTAGAAAATATTGGGAAGAATTACCTATGTTATTTCTTTTAGCATGCGTCATGGACCCCCGATATAATTTATCGGGTACTAAATTTATAATTGACCAAATTTCAAATGCTTTAACTTTTAATATGTCTATTACTTATAGGAATTTGGAACAAACGTTAACTGAAATGTATGAATTATATGCTTCAAGAATAGGTACACAAGTTACTCGTGTACCTACTCCTCCTCCCACTAATATAAATGATGATGCTGAAGTAATTAATTTATTAGAAAACATAGACTCAATTAGATATGATTCAACTGCATATGCATATGGTTCCTCTAGTAGTAGTAGTATGTGTTCCACTGCATGTACTCAAACTTCGAGTAGCAGTCCAAATGCGTTGCCATCTGAATTAATTGATTACTTTCGTTATACTATGCCTAGTAACAAATCAGTTAAGAAAAGTTCAGAAGATGTAATCGAATTTTGGCGAAATAATGAACGTCGATGGCTAATTGTTTCTGCAATTGCAAAAGATCTACTAACACCTCCGGTTAGCACTGTAGTTTCGGAGTCTGCTTTTAGTGCAGGGAAGAGGGTTCTCTCTGAAATTCGAAGTCGACTAAAAGAAGATATTTTGGAAGCGTTAATGTGCGTGAAGGATTGGGAAGACGCTAATTATCGAATTCAACATAAATATGCCGAAATTGCATGTAATCAAGTAAGTGATATTTAATTTCAATACATTCATTACAAAATTTTATTTTCATACATTTATAATTTTTTTAAAAAAACTGTACACGTAAAAAGTTTTTCGTGTACAATTTTAACTCCGCCTACACGAAATTGAAGTAGCCGGTCCCAAGCCCGGATAAAGGAGGAGGGTTTATCTTTTTTTTTAAAAAAATAAATGTATATTTACTATTTTAAAAATTATAAATGTTTTGACGAGCCCCGATAAATGTTTTGAAAAATATATATTTAAAAAAAATAGAAAAAAATAGACTTGTAGTACTAGTAGCGTTATTTATTTATTTATATAAAAAAAATTAAAAAAAAGGCGAGCCGAGCTTAAGCTCGGCTCGCCGAGCCGCTCGCTTTGGGCGAGCTCGGGCGCAAGCCGAGCTCGAGCTCGGCTCGTTGCCGACGAGCCACGAGTTCGCACGAGCCGAGCTCGTTCGTCAATGGGCCGAGTCGGCTCGGCTTGGCCCATTGCCACCACTAAATCCATCTATGGGCTTAAGCTGGTTTCCCGAATAGGTATCACAATTTTATCAAATAATTATCTCATTTGGTTTCGAGATACATTCAATTGATGATTGTGGATATCACAAGTTCAGTGGGAGTAAGCAAATCTTTGTGATGCATCTTTTGTATTAAGGATATAGATACACAAGAATTATTCTTGGTGTATTTTTGGGTAATCACAAAAGAGTTGTATCAATAAGGTTCTTAAAAGATTTGTAATGCAGATATGAAAATCAAGTAATACCCCTACAATTAAAGGAGACAACTTTAGTCTCAATTAATGCCCCAATGATAAATTTAAAGATAAAGGATATACATCAAATTCTCTATGCTTTGGCAATTGAGAATTTAATGTATACTCGGGATAGCACACATCCGGATATAGTATTTATTATTGGAATGCTAGGCAGATATTTAATTAACTTGCGATGGAAATTTGGAAAGCAGCCATCAGGTTATTCGGTATCTATAGAGAACAAAGGATTACATGATCACATTCAGGAAAATCAGACCAATTGGAGATCGTTGGATATTCTGATTTTGATTATGGAATTTGACTGTAAAATATTGTCACTAGGCTGCATATTTTGGATAGAAATGAAAGACCACTTAAGTTATTTTGTGACAATAACAGTCTTGTATTCCAATAGGAACATGATGATGTCAAAGTTTATAGACATTGAGTTCCTAATTGTTAAGGAATGAATTCAGAGTGGTTAGGTTTCTATAAAGCATATAAGGACAAACTCTATAAATATGGATCCATTTACTAAATGGCTACCACCCGAGGTCTTTCATGAGCATGGTGCTCACATGGGTGTTGCATCTTTTGATGATATGCCAGTTTAGTGGGAGTTTGTATTTGGATGTTGTCTTTTGACACATAATTTCGGTTGTGCACATTCAGTTCATTTCAGAAATAAAGTATTCAGTTCAGTTCCACTCTGATTAAAGTTTATGGTTGATCTCATAAGGTATTAAGGAATAAGGTAGGACCAGTTGGAAATAGGCATGTTTAGATCACATTACATGTAATTTCCATGCTACACATCCACACTTGATCTATGTCATTTGATTGTATTGATATACGTGACCATTGATGGGTTTGGTTATGTTACTTATAACGAAGACCGCTTTGATCCTATGTTGATATAATCAATGGACGAGATTGTTCGGAGATGCTTTTGGTTATGATAGCAAAAGTTTTGAACTCATAAGGTTATACACATTTATAAGGTAGCATATGTGGCCCAAGTGGGAGATTGTTGGGAAATTATTTAATTTCCCGTGATGGGCCGACATATGTAATTAATCGTATAAATGCTATCTTAAAGTTAAGCCCAAAATTAAAGTGATCTAATAAGGAATTAAGTAATTGGGCTTTAAGCATCTAATTAAAGTGTGGGCCGGACTATATGTGTAGAGACCGGATCCATTAGGGTTTGTATTTGACGATGGGCCGAATACATATGGAAATATATAAAGGGTTATGGTCCCCAATTCATGTGTGATTTTCTCATTCTATGTGGCATCCCATCAACACAAGAATACAAGAGAAAGCATATGAAGAGGAAGATCCATAAAACCCACAATCAGGAATTAAGATGGAGATTTGAAGCAACCAAACTGAAGATTTACAGATCCAGATTCAAGATTCATTAATCAAGTCAGAAATCAATTGATTAAGATATGTTCCACGTTAATTCAGTTTATTGATGGTTTGACATGAAGATCTTGGCAAGATCATAAAGTTCAAATTTTAATAAAGTTCTAACACCCCACCCTCTTACTCTCTAACCCTTATAGCTACTAGATTGTACGGAAAACTTCTGAAATGCTAAAAAACTTGACATAATATTTTAAAATCATAATTAAGAATTACACTTGATCATGATCTTTGCTGTGGGTTTCAATTAAATCTTAATTTAATTATATGTTTCAAGTTAAAAATAATATAATTGCTGGCTTAACTTTAAAACTAAAAAATATGAACAAGAAATTAGAGTTTAAATTCTGTTAGATATCATTTTAAAAATTAAGAATCAAATTTATAAAAAATTATTTGTATTTCTGTTACAACGTTTCCATAGCATTTGGATTATTTTTTTGAAAACGACACTTTTACAATGTGCTGTGTTTCGGTGCAGCCTAAAACGAGGCTGCATATATTATCCTATTGGTAGCATATTCATTAGCTCAATTTGTGAAGTAGAGATGGCTACGCATTTAGTAAACTGCACGTAGGAAGTACGTAGTACTTTCGTGTGCATACTTGTGGAAAAGATAGCCGTGCACATTTAATTTAATTTACTTTAATTTATTTCTCTTATCCATTTTCAACTTCACATTCATATCGTAATATCACTGTTCTAAATAGCGCACCAAGACGCGTGCCTAGGGGCGCCTTGGCGCAATGCGTGGCGGTGACGCCAAGCCTACGTACTTCCGTGTGCATACTTGTGGAAAAGATAGCCGTGCACATTTAATTTAATTTACTTTAATTTATTTCTCTTATCCATTTTCAACTGCACATTCATATCGTAATATCACTGTTCTAAATAGCGCACCTAGACGCGTGCCTAGGGGCGCCTTGGCGCAATGCGTGGCGGTGACGCCAAGCCAAGTGGCTTGGCGTCTTATTTAGCGGTCAGCTCGTTGACCGCAAGAGCCTAGGCGCAATTATGCGCGCATTGGCGTGCTCTTTAAAAAAATTTTAATTAATTTTTTTGTTTTACAATTCTTTGAAGTTAAAAATTATTAAAAGCTAATTTCTTCATTTTTCCCTAATTTAAAACAATCACTAAAACCCAAAAATTTCTCCTCCAATAAAAAGTTAGATAATATTTAAGTTCTTATGCTATTTATTTACTATTTTGTATTTAAATTTAAAACTTATTTTTTTGTTAGAAACTTTGAAAAAATGTATAAAGTTCTTATAAATCTGTTTTAAATGTATAGTAATTATTATTTTTAATTATTAAATAATTTTTTGATTGATTAAAAATTAAAAAAATATTAAAATAACAAAACGCTTTTTTATGCTTAAGCCTCGCCTAAGCTTGCCTAGCCCTTAGCTTGGCCTCCACGTATCGCCACGCATTACGTTTTTTAGAACACTGACTAAAATATTCTACACGTAAATTCACAATTTTCTTTACTTTTTAACTGCACATTCTTCATAAAAATACCGTTCCAAAATATATTTTCAACAAAAAAGATTCAAACAGGCTCTTATTATTAAAAATCTTCCTTTTGGTATGGTTTAAGCTAGAAATGAAGCCCATGTTTGGTGGCCTTTAAACTTAAAAAACTATGGGCCTGTTTGAGCTCCATTTTTTTGAGTAGAATGCATATTTATGGAATAATAGATTGATGAAGAATATATAGTTAAAAATGAATGAATAGTTTTCGTTTATATGTAATATTATTATATTGAAAAATGTATAATTGGAAAGAAGAAACAAAAATGTATTTTGAAAAAGAATGAGGATCAAACAAGGTCTATGTTTTGAATAGTATTTTTTGAAAAATGTGTGGTTAAAAAATAAGAAATTGGGTTTGGGTATAATATGTTTTTTATTGAAAAATGTGTGATTGAAAATAAGATAAAGAAAAATTTATTTTGAAAATAATGGAAACCAAACAATGGCTAAGGATATCGTCCACAAAATAAAATAAAATAAATATATAAGGCGAAAGTGTGATCCAAAATATTCCTTCAACATCCACACTTTTTAAATATTACTAGTAGTAAGCACGTGATTTACAGTATCATGTATCAAATGAATGATATGTGTAATGTTTTTGAAATGCTAATACTGGTTTTTTTAAAAATGGTTGGGGTAATTGATATTATTAAAGGAAAATTTACATTTAAAAAAAATAAAAAATAATATATATATATATATGAACAAAAAATTTATTGAATTATGTATATAATGTGAAAATATTGAATACTTTGAAATATAATATTTTGATTATAATAACCCTTCTTTGTACACAATATTTTTTCTCAACGTCCCATATTTTTTCTTCTTTTTATTTGCAGGGTTGATCTCGTAGTTCCTACAGGGTGGAGATGATGGGGTCGATCAGTGGATTTTCCTTCTGCAATGCGTTTTGAACTATTTAAAATCAAAATTTCTTAATTTCCAATTTTATTGGAGTCCAATGGAGTTCGCATACTCTACAAATATGTAAACTATATAAAAATATTCACACATATACACATTATTGGAACACATAATATTTCAAGTAAAGACACAAAAAAACACCAAAGTAGAGAATATAGATCAAACCTTGAACGATTAATCAAACTGTGTATCAACAAATAAAATTCATTGAAAAAATCATTTGATGGATGCAAACACTAATTCTTACATAACCAAAAGAAACAATCGTGAAAAAGAGTTTTGATATGATATGAACATACATATAAAATTTGAAGAACGGTAATAATTTTGTGGCGTGGTAATTCAAAAATTCAAATACATAAACAAAAATTAATTTTTTTTCGACTATTAGATAAGAAGAAAAGAATATAAACTTAAATTGTATGTAATTTGCTCGATGAGAATTTGGAATCTTGATTTTTAGATTTTACATAAAAGATTGAAAAAGAATACAAAATGAAAGTACAAAATAAAAAATCATACCTTGAGGACGAAGAACTAAAAATATATTATATTTAATAAATAATTGGTTTACCACATGCTAATAAAATATCAAATACTATATTATTAATTTTTTTAGGAACACGTAATATTAATTTTTATTTACTTAAAAAAACTGGTTTTAGTGGGAAATGTGTAATTGAAGTGTGAAACTTGTATTTAGTGGGGTGGATACAAATATGGAAAGGCTAAGTAACTCCTAATTATTAGGTGTAATTAGTAAGGTTTTTAAGGTTGATGGCTATTTTTCCCCTCTTCGACTCTTCCCTTCCTAGATGTTGATCACCTCTAAGCAATTTTTTCTTTTCAATTGATTGTCATTTGTATTTCAATAATTATTTTATCAAACATATTACGTAAACATGAAATTTATAATATTTGAATGCAAATGAAGACAATATTATATAAGGACAAAATGGTAAATTGAATTTGCATATTTTATATATATTGTATTTAATATAATTATATAAGCAGATTAAGTGAAGCTCACATATATGAATAATATAATATTATATACGTACATATGAAATAATATTATAATATATTAAATGTGGCATTAATGGTAGATTAATAACAATTTAACTTCATGTAGTCCCCTATTACATATATCGTTCATTTTCCATATTGGAATACTCAGAATTTGATTAAATTCAATTTAATCATTTAAAATTGAAGCTCGTCCACATATATGATTATATTACAACTATAAAATACCATTATATTAATGCAACCTTTAATATATTTTATTTGATAATTATAATAAATTTACGTCTATATATGAGAGCTTCGATTTTAGGTCATTCAACTTAGTTTTAATAATGTAATTTAAGTAACTAAACTTAGTTTGATTAATGTAAAATTCTATATACTCCAATTTAAAATAATGAATTTTACACTTAAATGAATATTAAATCTAGTTAAATATTAATCTACCACTATATTAATGCAAACCTCTATATGTTATAATATGTTATATATATATATATATATATATAGAGTTTCAAAAAACTTAAATTGGTTAATATAAATGTTTTAAGTTCTCTAATGTAAAACGATGAAATTTATATTTAAAAGGAGACAAAATGAAGTAGAGTTATATTAAATTTGTGGAGTTATAATATAATTAGTAATTAGTAATGATTATGGTATATCTTTCTATATATAAAAAGTGCCTATTTAACGGAATTTGTTGGTTTAACGGAAAAACTAACGGAATTTGTTTTTTTAACGGATTATGTAACAGAATTTCTTGTTTTAAATAGGCAGTTGCACCTTCTTTCAGTGTTTTTATCATAACTTTGTATTTTGATATCCGATTGAGGCGATTCAAAATGCGTTGGAAAACTAATCCATCTGGCTACAACTTTGATTCAGACATCATTCTCCAATTCTATCACTTTCTATGCCAAAAATATGTCTCAATATAACGGACTATGTAACGGAATTTTTTATTTTAAACAGGCAGCTGTACCTTCTTTCAGTATTTTTATCATAACTTTGTATTTCGATATCCGATTGAGGCAATTCAAAATGTGTTGGAAAGCTAACTCATCTAGATACAACTTGATTCAGACATCATTTTCCAATTCGATCACTTTCTATGCCGAAAATGTGTCTCAATATAACAAACTATGTAACAGAATTTCTTATTTTAAACAGGCAGCTGCACCTTCCTTAAGGCCCCGTTCGGGAGGGATTAAAATCCAATTAAAATTGAAAATATGGCCGTTATTGGGTCCCACTCGTCTAATAAAAGTCAACAATAACGACTATATTTTCAATTTTAATCCGATTTTAATCACTCCCATACAAGGCCTAAATATTTTTATCATAACTTTGTATTCCGATATCCGATTGAGGCAATTCAAAATGAATTGGAAATCTAACTCATTTGTTTCAATTTTGATTCAAACACAATTCTCCAATTGGATCACTTTCTATGCCAAAAATAGGTCTCAATATAACGGACTATGTAACGAAATTTCTTGTTTTAAACAGGCAGCTGCACCTTCTTTCCGTTTTTTTATTATAACTTTGTATTCTGATATCTGATTGAGGCAATTCAAAATGAGTTGGAAAGCTAACTCATCTGGCTAAAATTTTGATTCAAACATCATTCTCCAATTCGATCACTTTCTATGCCAAAAATATATCTCAAAATATAACAAATTATGTAACATAATTTCTTGTTTTAAACAGGCAGCTGCACCTTCTTTCAATATTTTTATCATAACTTTGTATTTCGATATCCGATTGAGGCAATTCAAAATGAGTTGGAAATCTAACTCATTTGTTTCAATTTTGATTCAGACACCATTCTCCAATTGGATCACTTTCTATGCCAAAAATAGGTCTCAATATAACGGACTATGTAACGAAATTTCTTGTTTTAAACAGGCAGTTGCACATTCTTTCAGTGTTTTTATTATAACTTTGTATTCTGATATCCGATTGAGGCGATTCAAAATGAGTTAGAAAGCTAACTCATCTCGATACAACTTTGCTTCAGATATCATTCTCCAATTCGACCACTTTATATGCCAAAAATAGGTCTCAATATAACGGACTATGTAACTGAATTTCTTGTTTTAAACAGGCAGCTGCACCTTCGTTCAATATTTTTATCATAACTTTGTGTTCCGATATCCTATTGAGACGATGCAAAATGCGTTGGAAAGCCAACTCATCTGGCTACAACTTTAATTCAGACATCATTCTCCAATTTGATCACTTCCTATGCCAAAAATAGGTTTCAATATGAGACTAAAACACCAGAGCATAACTTTTGGGTTGGAAATTGATTTGTGATCATCTTTTGACTAAATTTGATCCACTTGACATCTTCATTTATCCAATTGACTCATAGCACTCTCAAATCTTTATAGTGAGATTCGACACAACTTTTATATATTTACATTTTAGCCCCCGAACTTTGGATCCCTTACAATTGAGCTATTTCTCCAAATTTGTCTACTTTTGCTTATTTTCTTCAATCTCACCAACCTATATCACAATATCAAAATCACACATCTAATTATTTATCAATTACATAAACATTGCATCATTAATTATTTATAGGGTGTTTGTTTCTGCTTTTCAGTAGAAATCAAGCCGTTGACAACACAATTCATGCCGTTGGGAGCTGCAATTTTGGACCAATTCTCTCACTGTAGGGCTGTAGTTTTGAAAAAAAAAGGGTAACATAATCAAATTTCTTTCCTCCTTGCAGCGCGCCCAAACACGCCATTAATTAACCAAAAAAATTTACATCTTTATTAATAACAAATTAATTATTAAACAAAAATATTAAATATAAACTAAGTAAACGTGCATTGCACGTTGCTTGCACCTAGTTTATAATTAAAGGCGTGGTTGTCAAAAGCAAAATATACGTGGGCAAAAATGAAAACTAAAAGTTTTCCATACCAAAATTTCAATTATTAATATTATTATTTTAATACTATATACATAATGTTAACATTTGAAGCATTTCTATTTTTTACAATGGTCATAAATTTTAGAATCTATTACAAATGAATGTAAATAATGTAACCAATAATGTTCTTAATCAGTTTATGTTGACTGTTTAAATTTCAACAGTGATTATTCAAATAATTAATTACTTTTTTATTTAACTGCTGGGAGCAAAAAATATATTTCTTTAAGGGTAATGAATGTGGTTTTTTTTGTGTGATCTTTCGGTCTCTTTGAAAATTGTTGATCTTGGTTCTTCCTAATGGTTATATGATTTTCATTTTCTCAGTGTAAGAATTTTCAATTTTTTCTTATTTCAATGATGGCAAATCAAGAAAACATGTTCAATAATGAATAAAAAACATTATTACATATTATTTTTTTTTTGAAAAAATAATAATATATATATTTATATTATAAACTATCAACAATTATATGGCCTTGTTTGAGTTCAATTATTTGGCAAAAAATGCATTTTTTGAATAGTGAATGATGGAAAATATGTGGTTAAAAAATAAGAAAAAATAATGTGTGGTTAAAATGAAGAGAGAAAAAAATTTATTTTGAAAATAATGAAGATCAAACAAGGGCAATGTTTCATTTGAAGATCAATTGACTGAAAGATGAGAACCATATTTAATATTATAAGTTGTAAAATTTACTTAATGCGTGAAAAATTAAAAAGATTACATAAGGACATAGTTGACAAAAATCAAAAAAATTTAAATATAAAATTGTAAATCAAATAAGGATATATTTGACCTGTAGCTAGAAATGTAAAGGTAAAATAGGTATTCAAAAGTTTGTCCTCAATTCTTCCTTTTTATATATTGTAGATTATGTTGAATATTTATGAAACTCAAACTTTATAAAACTTCATGAATTTCAAGATTTCCATGTCAAAATCACCAAGAGAATTAATTAATACGAAATATACATTGATCCATTAATTTGAATCTTGAATATTAAATCTTGAAATTTGAACTTACAATCTCTTTAATCTCGAGTTCTTACTCCATAATCTTGATTGCCTTAATTTCTTCTTCTTGATTCTTGATCATGATTGTGGGTTTTGAAACTTCATTTTCAATATATTTTCTCTTATATTCTTATATTGATGGGATGACACAAATAATGAGAATTATATATGAATTGTGGATCACAACACTATCTATATTTCCATATGTATTTCGGCATATCATGAAAATACAATCTTAATGGATTTGGTCTCTACACATGTTAGGCCCACACTTTTTTAAGATACTCAAAGCCTAATTATTTAATTCTTTATTAGATTAATTTAAATAGACTTAACTTTTAGATAGCATTTATACACAATTAATTGCATATGTAGACCCACATAATATTTTCTAAACAATCTCCCACTTGAACCACATATGTTACCTTATAAAAATGTATAATCTTATGCACTCAAAACTTTTACTATTATAACCAAAAATATTTTCAAACAATATTATCCATTGATTATGTAAATATAGGATCCGAACGGTTTTTGTTACAAATATCATAACTAAACCCATCAAATGTCACATATATCAACACAATCAAATGACATATATCAAGTATGGGTGTATAACATGAAAATTACATGCCACGTAATCCAAACACGTCTATTTTAACTGGTCTTACCTTATTCTTTAATGAGATCAAATTATAAACTTTAATTAGAGTGAAAATAACTGAATATTTTATTTCTGAAATAAACTTGAATTTGCACAAACTAAAAAAATTGTAAAAAAGTAAAAATAAAACTAGTTCAAGGCATTGTTTGATTCTCATTATTTTTAAAATACATTTTTCTCTCTCTTCTTTTCAACCACACATTTTATATAACACGTAAACTCAAATTTTTTTTCTTATTTTTTAACCACACATCCTTCGTTAATCCACTATTTCAGAATGCATTCTTAGAATAAATTGGGTTCAAAAAGGCTCTTAATGATTATTTACATATATATATATATATATATATATATATATATATATATATATATATATTCTCAGTCTCTTGTTAATTTTTATTTTTATTTTCGATATTTTTCAATTCAATTTTTCCTTCTTTTGTATGGAGAAAAAAATATTATAAAATTCAACAATTTTAAAATGTATATATTACTTGATAATATATTAATTGTTCTATAATACTATGCCCATGTTTGGGCTCCATTTTAATTTAATGCATTTTTTCTTCATTTTTAACAATGCATATTTCAATAAAATAATATAAACGTAAATTCAAAATTTTTTCTTACTTTTTAATCACACATTCTTTAAAAAATTACTATTTTAAAATACATTCATTAAAATGGAGCTCAAACAAGGATTGAATAATCAAATTTCATGGAATAAACGTGATAAAACAATTTTTCAAAATTTCAAACCAAATGATTTTTTTAATTTTCTATTTTGAAAAACAATTTTTTTTCAAAATGATAAACCATACGCAATTTTAGCAATCTAAAAATAGGCATTCAAAACTGAAACACAAACGAAATGAGTCCTTGTAGGTTTGTTGGACTTTAATATGAGAGTCTTCATGATTGTAGTTAAGATTTTTGGGTGTGAGATTTCTATGATTGTAATTTTTTTTTTTCACATAATAGAATTTCTATCTTTTTATGGCTTGTGATTTTTTTTCCAAGTTTTAGAATTTTTTATGTAAGTTCTTGTGTTCTCATTTGTGTTATTCTTTTTGATTTTTTATGTTTCAGTTATTCTTGATCTTTTTTGAAAGAGGATCTTTGGGGAGAATTTGAGTGAAATGGGCCCAAATTCCAACTAGTGATATCAAGAAACAAAGTCCTTCTGGTGCATTGGAGATTGGAGCAATATGATACTTGTTTTGTATAAGTACTTATAAGTTGATAAAATATCATTTTTAGAAACGTGAGATTCGACCTTACTACACCTAGAGGGGGTGATTATGTGTAAATGCGGAATTAAAACTTTAATTAACAAACAATAAGTCACAAGTTAATTATGTATATGTGATTAGTCAAACAATTCAAATTATCCTATCTTTGAATACTGCACTTTGTATAATAAACAATAAATATGAAAGCAGTAAATAAAGAACACCAATATGATGACGGAGAAACCCAACTAGGAAAAACACCGGGACCAAGCCAGTTACCTCTACTATAGATAATATGGATTACAGTATGTTTCCAGCAAGCAAACTTCACACGTTCCCGCTGTTGTAATTCCTGCAATCTCCAAGATCTGCGGTACTTTTCAGTCTCACGATCTGCTACCGTAGACAATAGCTAGCTAACATGATAGACTTCCCGTTCTACCTCCTGTAGCCTCCTGATCTGTTGTCTCCTTCCAGCTTTCTGATCTTCTTCTATTGTCTCTTCCAAGTGAAATTCCAAGAATCTCCAATTATTGTGTTTTTCCTGTACTTGCAGTCCACCTCTTCCAAATCTCAATGAAAGAGTTAGTTCCTTAAAAGATTAAGAATGCATGTGTTTTGGATTATGGAATCTTTGATATTTTTCAATATCGGGTTGCTGGATCTCAAGAATGAATATTGATGAATCAATCAAAGAATAGCTTCTTGGATCTCTCAAAGATGTAGAGAATATGATATGCAAGAGAGGCACAATGTAGCAACCTTACAAAAGTCTTCCAAAGCCTTTGTATTTATAGTTTGAGGTGTTTGAGTAGTATGGACAGTGTAAAACTCTCCAAAATCACGAATTAGGGTTGACCGCACAGGTAGGTCTCTCGAGCGAGCTGTCGGAAAAATTCGGGTGAAAAGTTACTGCATTGGTCGCTCGAGCGAGTCTCTAGCGAAGGTCGAGCGAGGATTGAGCAATTGTCATTATATTCATCATAACTTTCTCTATTGTTATTCGATTGAAATGATTCAAATTTCTTTGGAAAGATAACTCGAAGGACTACAATTATTTTAGAAATAGCCATATCCAAATTCCAATGTTTTCTATATGAAAAATGTGTTGTAAGTGACGACTGAGAATTTGGAATATAACTTGTGCGGCTCTTTGATACTCTTTAGACTTCTAATTGCATTCCTTTTATCATATGCGATCTTTTGGACATCTTGGACTCCTTCAAGGTCTCAAACCCTAACTTACCTAATTTATACAAATTGCACCCTAGGTCCTTGACTTTTACATCACGTTACAAATTACTCATTTGTCCACAGAATTGCCAACACTAAAAACCTAACAATTTTTAATCACAAATTTTTTGGAATCCAAAATTTTTTTATCTACTTTTTAACTATACAATCCTTGAATCATGTTTCTTATAAGTACTTAAAAGTTTAACCAAGCAAGCAGAGGATATATGCATGATTTGGGATGAATCTATCTAACGAGGCTACGATAAGTGAGACCATTGTGACTTGTGAGCCCTCAATCTTTCTTGGAAACTTAGCAAGTATTATTCACACATATATTTACCAATTTGGGAGTGCGCAACAAAAATATCAATTATGAACATTGACAGAGAGAAATTTGATAGTTATTTAATGTTGATTTGCAGTAAGTACGTGTCAATGATTTGTAGATCCAAACTTTGAATCAGAAGATTGAACCCTATCTTTAACAAATCTTCTAGTGACTTTAGTAAGTCTGGTATGAGTGATGAAGATTGGAAAGGCCTAAATTTGAAAGACATTATAGGATACGTTCACAATTTTTGCGCAAGAGCTTTCGAAATAAGGAAAAAAAAAACAAGAAGACAATTCAAATAAAGAGCACAACATTTAA
This sequence comes from Fraxinus americana, assembly GCA_035079005.1. NCBI lineage: Eukaryota > Viridiplantae > Streptophyta > Magnoliopsida > Lamiales > Oleaceae > Fraxinus > Fraxinus americana. The sequence continues at coordinate 149,369 of JAVHZT010000145.1, read as the reverse complement.
TCGACAAATCATCGCAATGCACACACTACCCTCGTTAAAACTGACATCAATTTTGTGGCCTTTTGGTATATCTGAATTCTGGATTATATGTGTGATTATGCATTTGTGTGGGTGTGTATAATGTACGGTGACTAAAACTTAAAACGAGTTCTTTCTGAGAAAGGCGGCGAATTTTTACCAATTGATATCCAAATATATCCACTAGTACATGAATGTATACAAAATTAAACATGCATATCCATGTATTTACGAGAACCTGTAGATTTAACCACGGAAGAAATCCAGAAAATGATCGGAGAGGATTGTCGGGTCGGCCTCGCACTTTGCAATGAATCGCTCCAGTAGTCGCACTCTTTCCAAACTATACAATTGCATTGAATTCTAAGTATTTGTGAAATGGGGGAAAAATGTAGAATGTGAAGGTTTTATAGTAAGCAAATGATGTGGATCATGGTAAGTTCTGAAAAGATGGTAATAAGTATAATATTATTTGTATATAATAATCTGTGTAATAGTGTAAATAATGCGACATGGAAAAGGTAGAGGGAAAAATAACTGATTTTTTTTTCTCTCTTTTGGTGTCTTTTTTTTTCTACTCTCTTCCATGTGACTATTATGTACATGTAGCATCATTCCGGTAAGAATCGACCATACTCGAAGGATCTTGCTACATATACATGAAAATTTACATAAGAGATTACATAGTGTCACGTGACATTCTATCATTTGTCAGTTCAAATTAATACAATCAACTTTTTTATTCAATATTTTCTGTCTACATCATTTTCGATAATCGCTTTTGTACAATTTTAATGTACAAGTAGCAAAATCGGTACTCGAATACTCATTTCCGGGATGAGACCTATTTCCTTGAACTCAGATTAGGGATGTGTCTCATTTGAGTTTAAGGCTGTGTCTGGAGTCAATTCTTTGCCAGATTTTTATTGAAATTTCAACCGTTGCCAATATCTACAGTCGCAACAATTGACTATGGGTGAGAGGTGTGGGGGGCACTGTTTGAAAAAAAGGGCTATATTTTCAATGAAAATCTAAAGCAAAGTCACAACAGACACACCCTCAACATGTAGACATTAATTTCCGGCCCTATTATGTCATCAACAACAATCACGATCAGTTTAATGATACCCATACCACTTCTAGGTCAATATCGACGAGTATGCTAATAATTCATTTCATTTTTCAATCTTGTCAACTTTTTTTATAGTTTGATCGCTTTAGATAGTTAGGCTAAACCACCCCCAACTTATTGCTCCAGTTGGAAAACAAAACCAAACATTTGTAACGAATTAGAAGAGACTAAACGAATTTCTCACCAAAGATTCATGATAAATTTACTATTTAAGCAACAGTTATGAAATTTACTATTGGAAAGAGTCGAAACATTTGTACATGAGTGGACCAACAAATAATGAAGAAAATTCAAAATGGTCCAAATGTATCATTTCATTCATAAGTACTTGTGCCTCCAACTCCGTCCCCTACGGCGGTTTCCACCACCATCGCTGCTACCGGCGGTGGCGATCTTCATCTGAACATTCTCAAATTCGGATTTCTTGCAAGGAATCTGGATCCCACCCGGATGATTGAACCCATAAATTTTCTCAGCCTCTCTCAGTAACTCACCAAACAATGGATGATTAAAGTACATCACTGGCACAAGAACTCTACAGGTGTCGTCTTTTTCATCACCCACGTAGACAGCCAAGTGCCCCTTGGGTACACTCACCGGATTCTTTGGCTCCACCGGTTCTTCCCCGACCCTAATGCAACCGGAATTATGTTTCCCAAAGCAAAGGTCTTTAGCTCCATGCTTCAAAGAGCAGCACCAGTTGTAGAGCTTTGAAATGGCCCTGGTGGCGCAGCCAGTTGCCGGCCGCTGGTAGGTGACTCTCCGACGCGTTCTCCGGTGAGGAAACCGTTTGAACACCTTGACCAGCCTAAAGCCGCTGGTTTTTTTCATAGTGGAGTGAAGTTGATGAAAATTCAAGAAAACAAAAGGGATTTATTTAAAAGACAGTCTTGAATGAGGTTGCTCTAATTTAAAGAACGTGCCAAGGACCATTAATTGACATGTCCTAAAATATGTTAAGTCAATCTATAAGTTTACTCACGACACTTTCACCTATGCAATTTCGAACGAAGTTTTCCGAGAAATCCTTTTATAGACCGAATTCAGGGCTTCCTTATATAAAGAAGTGGTGGCGGTGGCTGTGGCTGTGGCGGTGAGAGATTTTTGGATTCTAACAAGGAGTGGAAAATTTTGACTCATCTGGTTAGGAGGGACTATTGGGTATGGTTTTATAGGATAGTGGAGGATCAACATATCACGTGGTTGAAGAATATGAGAGATGGAGTGGAGGTGGTCGGCATAACGGACACGGTTTAGAAGTCAAAACAAACCACTGAAGACTTTATTTTTTATTTTTTTTTAGGCAAAAAACAATTGAAGACTCGCCCGTTGAAAATTGTTAAAAAATATATATAAATAAAAGCATGGATTTTTTTTTTTCAAAAAAAATATTAATTAAGATACACATTTATTTAAATTTTTATAAGTTTTTGATGTAAAAGTTAATTTTTATATTTTTAATGTCTGATTAATGTTTTTAAAATTGTTCTGAACATGTACCCAAAAGATGTAACGAATTAAGAGTAAAAAAAAAATCAAATAAATTATTTTCTTGTAAAAAGTAAACAAGCTAGTGGGAGGTACATAAGGTTTTTAAATTTATAGTTTTTGATATATAACTCTACTTATTATGAACTAATTCTTAATTTTTTCGATCGAAACTATCAGTGGGTCCCATCTTATATTGTTGTTCTTACTTTGAATAAATATAAGTGATAATCCTAATTGATTTAATAATTGTTACATGTTCCAATATAATTATTATATTACAACATTTAAAATTTTAAAACTTTTAAGGTCATAACATTTTTTTTAAAAAACAAAATTATCGTTAAGGAGACAAGATGTAAGGTAAGCATTAAGCTAAATGGAAGGTGGCCGCGGCTCTAGCGAGGCTAGTAGGTTATTAATGATTAAGCTAAATGAAAGGTGGCGGTGCTCTAGCGAGCCTCGGAGGTCATTAACGAAATTCTAACGTGAAAACAAAATTGGGTAAAAACAGAAAATAAGATTATTTTTTTTATGCGAATGTGTTTTTTTTTTTTAAAAACAAAGAATCATAACTTAAATTATGTTAAAGAGTAGATAAAATAAAATATTTCGTATTTCGTATAAAATAATATTTAGATTTAAATAATTTAGCGACCTCCATTGTTTAAAACTCATTTTTTCAAACGTATTTCATGGAGTTCATAACTTTTATCAACTTTTTAACTACAAATTTTATCAAAACTTACTAAGCTATTGTTTGGTAACAATTCATTCAAAACTTTTTTTTTTCTCATACTCATTTTCAACCACACATTCCCACAATAAAATATTTTCCATCCAAACCCAATTTTTTTCTACTTTTTAAATCACACATTTTCCAAAAGATTACTATTCAAAAACCCATTCTTAAAAAAAAAAAAAAAAAGCCGTCAAACAGGGCCTAAATTTTTATTTATTTTTTAATCCAAAACAAACATGGAATTAGTATTTCGTTGTTTATAACAATAATGTAATTTATAAGCTCATAAAATATATAAATTTTTCTTATCGAAATTTAAAATGAAAGGAAAATTTTGGTATCATTGAATTCTCCTATAATTTTTTTTTTCCAAGATTTTTCGGATATATGTCATAATTCTATTTGTCAAGTGTAATGATCCCTCCTTATGGATGATGTAAGGACGAATAAAGTGTAATTGTGATAAGAGTGGCAAAGTATCAATATAGAGATTATACCTTCCGGTTTAGGGGAATAAAGAGGTATAAAAGTATCAATATAGAGATTATACCTTCCGGTTTAGGGGAATAAAGAGGTATAAAAGTATCAATATAGAGATTATACCTTCCGGTTTAGGGGGGATAAAGAGACCATACCTTCCGGTTTAGGGGGAATAAAGCATAGAATTTGTATTGACATGGGTTGTGTAGACGTGTTGGTCCGGGCGAACCACCAAGCCTAAATGTAGTAATTAAAGGAAAAATTTTACGTCATCTGACTACTGAAATATAAATCAACATATAAGTGTTAGAGCTATTTTTCTTAATAAAATTAATATTTTATGATAGAACTCTAAAGTTCAATGTGGTATCAGAGCACATTAACTTCACATTTACTAATTATCGAAATATTGATCAGCATATAAAATATAGTATTATTTTTTTTTAACAATGTTGACATTTTAAGATGAAATCACAAGTCTCGATAATTGTCACTGCCCAATAAAGGGGAACCATATCAGCTCATGTTTGACAAACATACTTTTCAAACTCTTTTTTCTATATATTCATTTTCAATTGCGTTCGCACAATAAAATATTATGTATGTAAATTTAATTTTTTTTCCTACTTTTTAACTACATATCCTCCTAAAAATCACTATTCAAAGTGATTTAAAAAAAAAAAAAAAGGTATGATTATCAAACAGTGCTCAAGAGATTATACCTTCCGATATGGTGGAATAAAAAGGTAGAAAATGGGTTTGGCAGTGATGGGAGTATTGGACCATCAAAGATTGGGAATCTCTTGATGATGATCGACTATTCAATCAACCACACACGTGTCCTCAAATAACACAAATGTTTATCTCGTTTTGGAACCAAATTCTGGTCGACCTTCCATTCTTTGAAGAAGCAACATTTAGGACCCGTTCGTTTTCCATTATTTTAAAAGATTATTTGCTACAGTAAGATTCTCTACCACACATTTACTCAATAAAATATTTTACATACAAATCAATAAAGTTACTCTAAATTTCAACTACACATTCTCTAAAACAAATTATTCATTACTCTACTTCTTCTACAATAATGGAAGATAAACACAGTTAAAAAGTTTCCGAAAAAATTATCGTTCATCACTCCTACGGTGGAGTCAATCGAGAGCCTGTATTAAATCGAACGAGTTTTCAAAGGTTGGATCAAATGCAACTTTATTTTTTTAAAGTTTGTAAACATGTTCTTGATGACGCGTTCTCTTGCGCACTCAAAAGGTGATTCAAGAGAACTACTTTGTGTACGGAATTGTGTCCGCAATGTTGTTCTTATCAATTCAAAAGGTGTAGTGTAAAATTGACACATCTCCTATATAGATTGTGTCAATATTACGAATAGAAGGAAAAATAATCAAAAGTAATCTGCAGATCAAATTAATATTTTAAATCTATCTAAATAAGTAGTACAGATACTATCTATCTATAATCTATGAAAGGGACAGCACAAGACCATTTTATTGGTGGAATTGTTTGAGTTTGGTCGATAAAGGACACTTGTTCTACTCAACTTTGTATTAATTTATTGAAATTAAGTTATTATAGTTTCAAGAGGAGTAGATTATATTAGTATCGAAGGTGACTCAAAATTCCACTTTCAAAACGTTTCACTTTCGGAAAGTGGTGGTTTCTATTAATGGTGAGTTGGTGACAACACAAAAGCCAATTTCAAACAAATATCAAGTGACTTGAAAATAAAATTGCTTCACCAATAACACAAACATGAACCCAAAACATTACTCGAACTCTAGTGAATACACTAAAAAACTTTCTCACAATTTTTATCAAGTCGTCAAAACAATGATTGATGGTTTGGTAGGATGCAACAAATACTGGGCCGTCCAAATATTTTCTAAATTATTGTCTATTGTACTATCAAATAGTGCTTAATCACATATAAAATGTCGTACAAAAGCAAAAAGATTCATCCTTTTTAGTCGGCATTTCTATCCAACTCACTTTCATCTACAATTCAATCTGACAAGGATAATAAAACCTTCGACTAGGATGCATAAGAAGTCTTGGTCACACTTGTTGTATACTCTTGAGGACAATAAGAATAAAGAATGATTCGATGACTCCTCCGTATATAGGATTGAACTCTACTTCCCGATAGGAAACCTTGATCTTGGGTAACATATATGGGCAGATCTACAATGGGGGCAGTGGGGTCACCTGCCCCCATACAAAACTTTAAATCCAAAATTTTGCACCACATTTTTCAAGTTTTTACACAATTTTCTAAAAATTCCTTAATAGTTTTCAATTTTGCCCCCACAACTCTAAAATTATAGTTCTGTCCCTAGCAACATAAGTGAGGCTTCTTCTGGAGAGCAGCAGGTGAATTGGCCAAGTGGATGCTCTGCTCCTGCTCCTGCTCCTTTGCCACCCCCTTCTATTCCATGACCTTCTTTCCCGACATCCTGTTCAATTTTTCAACAATGATCAAGAAATGACTGAATGAAATTGTAAAAGAGATAAGTTGCTAAATGAAGTAGAAAATCTGACTTTATCAATCTTCTTGATGGCCTTATGAGCGTTCGTGGTCGAATTTCTGTCATATCTATCCGGCTTATTTCACTTCCTCTTGTATTCTAATGTTGAATCCTTACGAAAGTTTAAAGAAGGCCAAAACTCGTAAAAATTGATTTTGACGAAAGAAAGTTTCAAAAAATAACACAAGCAATCACGATTTCTCCTAAGTCATGTCCATTCGATGTACGCATTTGCAAGCCTTGGAAAATAGGATAAGTAACGCATTAAGAGTTTGTATTCCATAGAGAAATCGTATGATCTGTCTTGTTAAAATCCAAAGGCCGTAAAAATGGAAAGGCTAATTAGCATAAAACGTCCCTACATTTGATAGTTAGTGTGCAAAACGTCCCAACGTTTCATTTTTTTGCATTTTTGCCCATATTTCAACGTTTCAATGTGGAAAACATCTTTTCACTATTTTTCAGTATAAAATGACCATTATACCCTCAAATTTAAATAAAGCAAATAAAATGAAAAGAAATATAAAAAAGAAATTGTAATTATACTCCCAAACTTTTTAAAAAGTGCAAGTGAGTCCAAAAGTCTTATTAAAAGGCTTAAGCACAAAACGTCCCTACGTTTGACACTTAATGCGGAAAACGTCCCTATGTTTCAAACATGTTTATATTTGCTCAATAACACAAAACGTCCCTACGTTTGACACTTATTGCGTAAAACGTCCATACGTTTCTTTTTTTTTTACATTTTCGTCCTTATTTCAACGTTTCATTGCGGAAAACGTCATTTTCACTATTTTTCAATGTAAAATGACAAATATACCATCATATTTAAATAAAACAAAAAAAGAAAATAAAAATAAAAATAAATTACAATTGTGCTCCCAAACTTTTCAAAAAGTGCAAATGAGTTCAAAAATCTTATTAAAACATTCAAACCATCAGTCTTCTCCTCCTCCATCAACCTTATCCTCCCTCCACCACCTAAACCACCAAACCCCACCACCTTTCAAACCATCACACCTCCATCTACAATCCTGATTTAGGTGGTGGAGGGAGGATAAGGTTGAGAGAGGAGGAAATGACTGGTAGTTTGAATGTTTTAATAAGATTTTTGAACTCATTTGCAATTTTTAAAAAGTTTGAGAGCACAATTGTAATTTATTTTTCTTTTTTGTTTTATTTAAATATGATGGTATATTGGTCATTTTACATTGAAAAATAGTGAAAATGACGTTTTTCACAATGAAACGTTGAAATAAGGACGAAAATGTAAAAAAAATGAAACGTAAGGACGTTTTACGCAATAACTAGGGACGTTTTGTGTTATTGAGTAAATACAAACATGTTTGAAACATAAGGACGTTTTCCGCATTAAATGTCAAACGTAGGGACGTTTTGTGCTTAAACCTTTTAATAAGGCTTTTGGACTCACTTGCACTTTTTAAAAAGTTTGGGAGTATAATTACAATTTATTTTTTATATTTCTTTTCATTTTATTTGTTTTATTTAAATTTGAGGGTATAATGGTCATTTTACACTGAAAAATAGTGAAAATGATGTTTTCCACACTGAAACGTTGAAATAGGGGTAAAAATGCAAAAAAATAAAACGTTGGGACGTTTTGCACACTAACTATCAAACGTAGGGACGTTTTGTGCTAATAAGCCAAAATGGAAATTTTAAGTACGGAAAAATAAAGATGCCGTAAATTACTTTACCTTTGCATCATTTCCAACAAACTGAATACTATAAAAGAACAGACCCCGCACTTCTCCAACATTACTGGGGATTTATGTCACACAAGTCACAACCCAATTTCTGAAAATTAATCCATAAAACATTACATCAACAAAAATAAAATAAAATAGTAAACTATTATAACATTGCAAAAAAATTGATAATACTTCATTACGGGGAGTATATATAAGTGTTGTAGAGCCAAACACAACGGAAGCAGTAAACCAAGTTCACGAAGAATAATATCAATACACCAACGCCAAGAGGATTGATTATCACATAGGGCTCAGAACAAATTCATTGTACCCTTCTGTACAAAGAAACGGCCACAAAGACCCCAAAAGCCTAAAGAAAACGAACAGTGACTACTCAATGGAACAAGATGAAGCCACTGATCCACAACTCTAAAACCCTTAATCGAAGAATCACTAAGACCCCAATCACAAAGATTTAGGATCAAAACCAAAAGTTTTGATCAATTCACACAGCATCGAAAGAGAGAATACAGAGATGAACACGAAGAGAAAACCCCAGAAACTTCTCTCCAACCAAACAGAAAGCAGAATGAAAAGCCACACAAATAAAGACCACTCAGTTGCCTTATATACAAGTTCTCATCACCGTAAATTCAGTTGGAGATCAATGGACCAGAGTAGCACACGTGTCGCCTTATTGGGTCGGGTATTGGGCTAATTCCTTTGTGTTATCGGGCAATGGCTAAAAACATTCCAGCAAATGGACCTAGCTCAGTTTCATCATTGCCCAGTGGACCGAATGCTTTAACAAAAATGGTATCACGGCCCATCAAGTGCATCAACAAGGCAGTGATGTTAATACTTCATTACGGGATTCCTGACTTCGCCCTTAAAAGGAGATGATTTAAAAATAAATAAATTGATTCTTCTGATAAATCACCAGAATATGCTCATTGTAAATGCATTGCTGATTTGATTAAGTGATGTTCAAAAATATTTGAATTTTGGTATAACATTATCAGTATACAATAAATAATATTAAAAATTGACTTAAAATTACTTGAGACATACCAGAAACGCGCATTTTGTTATATTTGAAATAAGTAGATAGTTGGAAAAACAATTATATGCACATAAGCTCATACGTTGAGCATATTTGGGGTGGCTTAACTTAAACATAAGTAATAAATGTATGACTTATTTTTAATTTGGACTCGTATACACACAAAATAAACTAACTTAAGCCACACATAAATGTATCTTATCTTTAAGATAAATCACCCCAAACAAGTTCGTCCGATTGAGTGAGAACTTTAGTGAAACAAAGAGATTTGTATGATTTCTATTCTGTTACTTTTAAATACATAGTTCGTTCAACATTATTTTTCAAGTTGACTTACCTTTCTTCGAAACAAGTCAAGTTATTTTATTTTTCTTTTCCTCATTTCAGTTTATAAGAGTGTCGTAATTTTGACTATAAATTGCTTATTTTCCCCAGTCAAATTGCATTTAAATTTCCATATGTTGCATTGTAGTTTCTCATTGAATGGTAATTTTGCTATAGCAGAATTACATTGTGACCCAATTGATTACTTCGTTAAGTGGGTTAGGTGAAATTGTCAGCCTAAGATTATCAAGAAAAAAAATACTACAAATTAAATTAATTTGGATGGCCATCTTACTTAATTTAATTTGTAGGTTTGGGTACTCATCCAGATCAAGGTGTGACCGAACTTACTGATCTAGAATAAGGTTTGACTTAACAAGAATTACAAAGGCGGTGCTTGACGACATATCTTCACTTGACATGACACACATTAATATTGATATGACGAGGAATGTTAATACACTAATCATAACTGAAACTAGAATAAGGGTTGACTTAACAAGAATTACAAAGGTGATGCTTAACGACATATTTTCACTTGATATGACACAAGGGATAATTACATAAAATCAGCTGTTTACTTTTAAGTTCATGAAAATCATGTTTAAACTTTTTTAATCAAAAATCGGGTTTTATCATTTTTAATTAATAATGATTTTATAAAATTAAAATAACAAATATGCCTACCCTACTACCTATCCCCACCAAATTTATTTTAAATATAAAATCCTAAATCTACCCAAAACCCTAACCTAATCTATTTCATTTTCATTTCTCTCCTCTCACATTTCTCCCACCACGCCGCCTCCCCTCCCCCTCCCTCTGCTGCGATCGCAGCAGCGTCGCTGCTGAACGGCGGACGCTGCTGAACAGCAGCCCCTCTCCCCCCTACTCCATCCCTTCTCCCTTCCCCTTCCTTCCCCTTTACAGCAGTGTCACAGCGACACTGTTGACACTGCTGCCCCTTCCCCCTCCCTTTCCCTCTCCATCCCTATGTGCCTTGATGCAGTGATGTGTAAAATACATTGTTCTTTTCCTTTACTCTTTCTTCTAATTTCTGTTATGTGTAGACTCTGACGAACAACTGGTACTGCTAGTCTGTTATGCGACGCTCTTGGGGTGTGTGGGTGTGGCGGATTGGTTGTTGTTGTTTGTTGTGGGTGGCGGATTGGTGGTTGGCTGTTGATGTTTGCTGTTGTTGGTGGCGGATCTATTGTTTGTGGTTGGCTGTTGCGGGCAGCGGATCTGTTGTTGTTAGGGGGTTGTTGCGGGCGAATTTGTTTGTGTGTCATGGTAGGTGGCGAAGGTCAGCGGATTGGGTTCAGTTTTCGTCCTGTCGTGTGTTCTGTGGCTGGTTAGTTTGTGTTCGTATGGTAGCGATAAAATGACCGTTCGTGTGATGGTGTTGTGATGGGGCCGAAGATATTGGTGGTGTTGTGCAGGGGACGACGCTGGCGGTTGTTGGTGGTGTAATTGTTGGAGGGTGGTTGTGACTGTGGCGGCAGGTATGGGATGATGTGTATTTGGTCGATTTGTGACCTGTGACCAAGTATTGGTGGTGTACTAGGATTGGGGGACGGGTTCGGTGGATGGGATGAAGTGTCTGTGACCAACTATTTGGTCGATCTGTGACCTGTGACCAAGTATTGGTGGTGTACTGAGATTGAGACAGTGACCTTAAAATTCGTTAATATGTGACTGAAAATATAACCCGTGACCAACAAATATGGAATAATTTTTTTAAGTTTTGACCAATTAAAAATCTATGACCTCCATAAAAAAAAATTCGCGACCAATTAATTTAATAAGTTTTGACTGAATATTAAATCTTTAACTACTTAATAAGACATCTGTGACCTTGAAATCGGAGCAGTTACTGGAATTAAGCGGCGGCGAAACGATCGTCGGAATAGTCGTCGGAATTAAGTGTGGCAGGAGAGGTGGGGTGGGTTAATTATATTATATTACAGTTAAATATTTAATTTAATATAATAATTGTGACATATAATTAATTAATTCATAAAAAACCTTATTTTTGCAATTCCAAATCTTGGGGCTTGATTTTTTATTTTGAGATAGATAAAGCCTGATTTGTGAATTTTTCCCATGACACAAATTGACATTGATATGACGAGGAATGCCATAACTGAAACTCTTAGATATCCAAGTTCAAAAAGAGATAATGATCAGTTTGGCCTACGAGCCCGACTCAAATTGAATCTATTGAATTCTTATCGTTGTGAGTTTAATTAATCCTCAGGCATTATCAAGATTGTTGGGTTTTGATACCCAATAAATTCCGAGCAATGATATTAAACCGTTTTATTTTGGATTATACTTTCGATCAATAAGTGAAGTGAAATATCGACACCACAATCGAACAAATCAATCCTTGGATGGCTTTTTGGTTGTCAGCCAACTTATATACTATCTATTGAGTCTCTACCACCCTTTAACCTAAAAGCTCACAATTGCTATTATATATTTGTCGTCCCGTTACTGTTGTTAAGTAGTGTGAAAGTTTGGTAGCCGTGTGAGAGAGGAAAAATTGGTTAGAACTGATGGAGCTATGGACCATCAAAAATTGTAATCTCTTCAATTGCTATCGCTTTAGTTTTGGAAGGTCAGACGTTCCCAATTTTTATATTATTAAAAGGTTATCTTTAAAAAATTTATTTATGAGTTAAAAGTATATTTTAAAATGATCTTTTTTTTTAAAAAAAGATAGAAAACACGAGTTACTAATTTTAAATGAGAAATTACTTTTTAGAAAAGTAGGCTTGAAATTAATAAAATTGTACGCTATTCGAGCCTATTTAGAAATTAATTTTTTTTTATATAAATGGAACTTTATTTTTTTAAAGTTTGTAAACATGTTCTTGATGACGCATTCTCTCGCGCACGCAAAAGTGATTCAAAGGACTACTTTGCGTACGGTATTGTGTCCGCAATGTTGTTGTTATCAATTCAAAAAGTGTGGTATCTCCTATATAGATTGTGTCAATATTACGAATTAGAAAGAGAGAGAATCAAAAGTAATCAGCAGATCAAATTAATATTTTAAATCTATCTAAATAAGAAGTACAAAAACTACCCATTTATGAAAGGGACAGCACAAGACCATTTTATTAGTGGAATTGTTTGAGTTTGGTCAATAAAGGACACTTTTTTTACTCAACTCTGTATTAATTTATTAAAATCTTATTATTAGTTTCAAGAGGAGTAGATTATATTAGTATAGAAGGTGACTCAAAATTCCACTTTCAAAAGGTTTCACTTTCGGAAAGTGGCGGTTTCTATTAAGGATGAGTCGGTGACGACACAAAAGCCAATTTCAAACAAATATCAAGTGACTTGAAAATAAAATTGCTTCACCAATAACACAAACATGAACCCGAAACGTTACTCGAACTCGAGTGAATACACTAAAAGATTTTTATCAAGTCGTCAAAACAATGATTGATGGTTTGGTAGGATGCAACAAATACTGGACCGTCCAAATATTTTCTAAATTATTGTCTATCGTATATCATACTGTTTAGTTCTATCAAATAGTGTTTAATCAAACATAAAATGTAAGATTCATCATTTTTAGTCGGTATTGCTATCCAACCCACTTTCATCTACAATTCAATCTGACAAGGATAATAAAACCTTCGACTAGGATGCATAAGAAGTATTGGTCACCTTTGTTGTATACTCTTGAGGACAATAAGAATAAAGAATGATTTGATCACTCCTCCGTATATAGGATTGAACTCTACTTCCCGATAGGTAACCTTGATCTTGGGTAACATATATGGACAGTGGGGCCACCTGCCCCCACACTAAACTTTAAATCGATAATTTTGCATAACATTTTTCAAGATTTTACACAAAATTTTCAAAAAATTCCTTAATAGTTTTCAATTTTGCCCCCACAACTCTAAAATTATAGTTTTGTCCCTAGCAACATAAGGGAGGTTTCTTACGAGAGCAAGCGGCGGTGCTTTGGCTAAGTGGATGCTCTGCTCCAGTTCCTTTGCCACCTCCTTCTGTTCCATGACCTTCTTTCCCGACATTCTGTTCAATTTTTCAACAATGACCAAGACATGACCGAATGAAATTGTAAAAGGGATAAGTTTCTAAATGAAGTAGAAAATCTGACTTTATCAATCTTCTTAATGGCCTCATGAGTGTTCGTGGTCGAATTTCTGTCATATCTCTCTGGCTTATTCCGCTTCCTCTCATGTTCTAATGTTGAATCCTTCATATTGCATGTACAGTACGAAAGTTTAAAGACGGCCAAAACTCATAAAATTGATTTTGAGGAAAGAAATTTTTAAAGAATAACACAAACAATCACTATTTTTCTTGAGTTATGTTTGTTCGATGTACGCATATGCATACCTTCGAAAAGAGGATAAATAATGCATTAGAAATCGTATGATCTGTCTTGTTAAAATCCAAAGGCCGTAAAATGGAAATTTTAAGTACCGAAAAATACCGTAAATTACTCTACCTTTGCATCATTTCCAACAAACTGAATACCGTAAAAGAACAGACCCCACACTTCTTCAACATTACTGGGGATTTATGTCACACAAGTCACAACCCAATTCCTGAAAATTAATACTCTCCATGTCCCAATTATATAGGCTTGTTTCGTTTTTCACACAGATTAAGAAAGCTTCTTTAATATCATTGAAAAATTAATTTTTGCCAAAATCTTTCCTAGTTTACCTCTATTTAATTTTCAGTATATAAAACTAAATTATTGTTGGAACTAATAAAGAGTTTGAAGAAGTAGAATAAATAAGAGTTGTTCCATGTTTCCAAGAAGTGGAAAATGTATGTATTTGGATAATTCCAAGAAGTTGGCATATTAAGTGGGAAATATTTAATAAGAGTATATTGATAAAGGAACACAACAAAATATTCTACATTAGAAAACAGACATATATATTTAGGATAAGAGAAAAAGGAAACCCAGCCTATATAATTAGGACGGAGTGAGTACATAAAACATTACATCAACAAAAAAAATAAAAATAAAAAATAGTAAAGTTGTATACAGGGGCGGAACCGGGGGGGCGACCTAGGGGGTCACGTGACCCCCTAGATTTTGAAGTTTTTTTTAAAAAAAAAAAAAAAGGAAAAGGAAAAAACTTGAAATTCAAACCCTCATTTTTCTCCTCTCCTCTCTCCCACGGTAGTCGGCACTCTCCCACATCAAACTCCAGTAATACCACACGGCCACTACCACACCCACGGCCATGGCACTCTCCCCACACAATTCTTCCTTTCCGAGCTCTTCCCGTCCTCTCTCCCATGGCACTCTCACTCTCCTCTCTCCCATGGCACTCTTCCACACCACACGGCCATACCTACAGCACCACTCTCCAGTTTCAAGCTACGCCTATTCCAACTACCAAGCTCCGCGGCTCCGCCCGTCCTCTCTCGGTCTCTCCCACAGTACTCTCCCATCGCCCATGAGGTTAGTTTTTTTTCCTCTCAAAATGAAAGTTAAACAATACTGAAGGAGTATCCAAAGCTTTGATTAACCCATTAATTGTGTTTTTTGATTTAGGGATTTTTGGAAATTGATAGTTAGGCATTTCTAATTAGGGCTTTTTAGGGATTTTTTATTTAGAAATTTAGGGATTTCTGATTAGGGCTTTCTTATTTATATGTAAATTGACTTAGGAAGATTGACAGTTTCTAATTAATAGGTTTGAAATTTGGTTGGTATGACTTATGAGAAGAAGAAACTGATTTAGGGACTTCTAATGTGATTGATTTTTTTTATTTGTATCAGTTATGGACAAATACTTTAAAAGTAAATCTGTGATTTCTTGTGATGAGCAAAATACCGATGAAAAGAATGTTCGAGACAAAAGTGATAAAAATAATGTTGATGTTTGGAGAAGTTTGAGATGTTGGAGGAGTCGGGGATGTTGATGTTGCACATCTTCTCGTCGATCCTGGATTGAGAATTCCAATACAGAATTATGATGTTAATGATCGAGACGTGATTCGAACAGTATATGTGCAAATGGGTCCTTATTTCCACCCACAAGAATTGGTAACAAAAATAGGCAATTTTAAGTTTCGTGGCATGATGAGCATCCTACCTAGTTGGAATATAGTATAGCGAAAGAAGCAGTTTTTTGTTTTTACTAATATCTTTTCAGTCTGAGTGGTAGTTCCTTTTTTAACTATGGATTCTCAAATTGGAAAAAGAAATAACACCTTAGAAAACATGTTGGGGCTTCAAGTAGTGCACACAATTAGGCTCGAGTCAAATATGAATCGTTCAAGAATCAAAATTAAAGTATCCGATCCTGTCTCGTTAAGCAATCGCATCAAGCTCGAACAGATTATCGAATTCAATTGAGTGCGTCAATTGATTGTGTCGCTTTCTTCTACGACAAGGTATGTGAAATTCAAATTAACATCACCACGAGTGCAAAAAGATATTGTGAGTGATGTTGCTTCTGAATGTCTCAATGTGATAATGAAAGATGTTCGTGATAGTTTCTTTTCAATTTTAGTTGATGAATCTCAAGACATTTTAGTTAAGGAACCAATGTCGGTTGTCATTCGTTATGTGAAGAATGAGCATGTATTAGAACATTTGTTGGTGTCCATCATGTTTCGAGTACCACAACTACCTTACTTAAGGCTGCAATTGATCAATTATTCTTAATGCATAGCTTAAGTATATCTAATTTGAGAGGTCAAGGATATGATGGAGCTAGTAACATGCGAGGTGAGTATAATAGCCTCAAAACACTTATTTTGAAAGAAAACTCAAGTGCATATTATATTCATTGCTTTGCTTATCAACTTCAATTAGCTCTTGTAGTTGTGGCATAGAAACATCCGAAGATTGAAACTTTGTTCAATACAGTACACAAATTGGTGAATGTTGTTGATGAATCGGTTAAACGGAGTGATCATATTTGAGAGAACCAAATGTTGAAAGTTCTTGAATCACTCAATGTCGGTGAATTATCAAGTCGACGAGGTCTCAATTAAGAAACTACTCTTCAGCGTCCTAGTGATACACGTTAGAGCTTTTACTATAGTTGTTTAATTAACTTGATTGTCATGTTTTCAACCATAGTCGATGTTGTTGAGATGATTGCTACTGACACTACGAGTACCGGAACAAGAGGTGATGCTCGTATTTCATTTGAGTTGATGTTAAAATTTAAATTTGCATTTAATCTACATCTTATGAAAAAGATTTTGGGGATTTCAAATGAACTGT
The DNA here is from genome assembly GCA_035079005.1 of Fraxinus americana. Classification (NCBI taxonomy): domain Eukaryota; kingdom Viridiplantae; phylum Streptophyta; class Magnoliopsida; order Lamiales; family Oleaceae; genus Fraxinus; species Fraxinus americana. The sequence goes on along the minus strand of JAVHZT010000145.1, from coordinate 132,612 downwards.
CGAAAGCATTACAACGAAAAGATCAAGATATTGTCAATGCCATGAGATTGATGTAATTATGTAAAGCACGGCTCCAAACGATGAGGGATGATGTATGTGATTCTTTTTTTTTTTTTTTTTGAAATGGTTTGTTTGTTTTGTGAAGCTTACGAAATCAATGTTTCCAATATGGATGATATGTTCATAACTCTAGGTCATTCACGGCGTGAAACAGTAACAAAATTGCATAATTATCGTGTGAAAATGTTTTATGCTATTATTGATATACAATTTCAGGAGCTTAATGATCGTTTTTCTAAGATAAATAGTGACTTGCTCATTTGTATTGCTTGTTTGTCTCCAAATAACTCATTTGATGCTTTCGACAAGAACAAAATGATTCGATTATGTCGGTATTATCCGGTTGATTTTCACGCAACAGATATCTCAGAATTTGATGATCAATTAGATACATATGTTCTTGACATACGCACCTCCGAAAGATTTTGAAGAATTATAAGGCATTAGTGATCTTGCACAGAAGTTGGTTGCGAAAAATAAACGTGAAGTGTATTAATTAGTTTGCAAGCTTGTGACATTAACCTTAGTTCTTCCCGTGGCTACTGCTACAGTCAAGAGATCATTTTTTGCAACGACATGCGTAAAAAATCGTCTGCGCAATCGAATCGGAGACCAATGCTTGAATGATAATTTGATTGCATATGAGAAAGATATATTTGACAAGATTAAAAATGATATAATTATGGAAGGTTGTCAAAATATGAGAACATGTAAAGAACAATTGTAATAAAATATCTCTTACTTTAATTTTTTCATTTGAAAGTTGGATTGTGTCTCCCTAACCTAAAAAGTCCGCGTCCGCCCCTGGTTGTATAACATTGCAATAAAAGATGATAATACTTCATTACGAGAAGTATATATAAGTGCATGATTTAAAAATAAATAAATTGATTCTTCTGATAAATCACCAGAATATGCTCATTGTAAATGGATTGGTGATTTGATAAGTGATGTTCAAAAATATCTTAATTTTGGTATAACATTATCAGTATACAATAAATAATGTTAAAAATTGACTTAAAATTACTTGAGACATACCAGAAACGCATATTTCGTTATCTAACTAAATATAAAAGAGCAAGATTTTAGCACTGTTCACAAGCCGAGCCGAGCCGAGCCGAGCCAGATGGCTTGACGGCTCGGCTCGGCTAAGACGTCTAGCCCTTTTTTTTTTATACGTTTGATTCAATATTTTAAGTTATAAATATCTGTTTTAAGAGATTTAAAATTTATTGAAAATGTTGAAGTGCGGACATGATAAATATATGATCAATAAATTTTAAATATCAAAAATAATTTTAAATTAACTGTGTAAAGTCGTGATTGTTTATATTTCTTTTCAATCTCAACCTCATTCCAATGTCATTTTTTCGAACTTTATGTTCCTACAATTTTTCATTTGATTCGATATTTCACGATATGAATATTTAATTCAGTATTTATGGCTTTATGGCTCGGCTCGGCTCGGCTCGGCTATGCCGTCTAAGCCGATTTTTTTTTAACGTTTGATTCAATATTTTGAGTTACAAACATCCGTTTTAAGCGATTTAAAATTTGTTGGAAATGTTGAAGTGCGGTCATGATAAATATATGATCGATAAATTTTAAATATCAAAAATAATTTTACATTAATTGTGAAACGTAAAGTCGTGATTGCTTATGTTTCTTTCCAATCACAACCTCATTCCAATGTCCTTTTTTCGAACTTTATTTTCCTACAATTGTTCGTTTGATTCGATATTTCACGATGTGAATATCCATTTGGATCGATTTAAATTTTTTTAAAAAAACTTAAAATGTGATAAAAATAAATATATTATCGATTAAGTTTAAATTATTAAACGTAAAATTATAATCGTATTTTTCTTTTCTACCCCACCTCACACTCGACCTTCATACTCACACCATTTTCTCTCAATTTCATTTTTCTTCAATTTTTACAGTTAAAAATGGTAAATTTATAGCGTCAAACAGGATATTGAAGGAACTCAATGATTTTCAGAAGAATCCTCCTACATCATGCAGTGCTGATAGACAAACATTTTCTATGAAGTGGATTATTTTAGTTTTTTTTAAATCGATTTAATGTACAGTATTATTAGAACACGTCGAAAAGATATTCGATGGAATTTATGAAGTTATGTGATTATTTGTCATTTTTTTTCCTCTATGATTGAATTTTTCGTTGTGTTGTGGTTTTAATACTGATAGATACCATTGATTTGTCCTAAATTCTGCATTGTATTATCATTAATTAATCTTTACTACATACGTGCATCGGGTCTTGGTAAAGAAATGAAATATTTGTGCAACTAATACATGTAATTTGAAATTCTATGAGTACGAGATGAATGTGACATAATGCATTACCTCGATATGTAGAAAAATGAGGGTTAGATTGAACTTTATTATCTCTTTAGTAGGACATCAACACCTAATTATCTATGCCCTGTCTTTTTTTAAAAAAAGAATAGAGGGACGTTCGAACACAAAGTTTAGAAAATAAACTTTGAATCAAATCTCTTAATATTATTTTTTTCACCCATCATCATTTCAAGTGTTTTAAGTTTAATGTAACTAATACTTAAGACAAGTATTTTTTTTTTTTATATATTTATATTTACGCTTAAATCTGCATGATATTATTTTAGTTTGAGTTAGCAACTGTAAGTCTCTCTGTATACAAAAGCATTTTCACACTTACAAACATATATTTTTCGTGGTTATATCTATTTCTGTACTTAATTATAATATATATTTTTTCCAATAGTTATAAGTTTTATATGCATAAATTTTTGCTAAATGTATAATATCTAATGGAAAACAAAATAAACAATTTTTCATTGAATTTATATACAACGCTAACATAACCTTAAAAATAACAAAATCCATGCATCGCACGGGCTAAAACTAGTATTTTAAATAAGTAGATAGTTGGAAAAACAATTATATGTACATAAGCTCATACATTCAGCATATTTGGGGTGGATTAACTTAAAAATAAGTCACAAATGTACGGCTTATTTTTAATGTGGACTCATATACACAAAAAATAAACTAATATAAGCCACACATAAACGTATCTTATCTTTAAGATAAGTCACCACAAACATATTTGTCTATTAAGTAAGAACTTTAGTGAAACAAAGAGATTTGTATGAATTCTTTTCTTTTACTTCTAAATACATAGTTTGGTCAACATTATTTTTCAAGTTAACTTACCTTTCTTCGAAACAAGTCAACTTTTTTTTTCCTTTTCCTCATTTCAGTTTACAAGAATGTCATAAGTTTTTAACAAGTTCGACTATAAATTGCTTATTGCATTTAAATTTCCATGTGTTGCATTGTAGTTTCTCATTGAATGGCAATTTAGCTAAAGCAGAATTTGTTTGTGACCCAATTGATTACTTCGTTAAGTGGGTTAAGGTGAAATTGTTAGCCTAAGATTATCAAGAAAAAAAATACTACAAATTAAATTAATTTGGAAGGCCATCTTACATAGTTTAATTTGTAGGTATGGGTGCTCATCCAGATCAAGGTGTGACCGAACTTATTGATCTAGAAGAAGGTTTGACTTAACAAGAATTACAGAGGTGATGCTTGACGACATATCTTCACTTGATATGACACATTGATATTGATATGACGAGGAATGCTAACACACTAATCATAACTGAAACTCTTAGATTTCCAAGTTCAAAAAGAGATAATGATCAGTTTGGCCTACGAGCCCGACTCAAATTGAATCTATTGAATTCTTATCGTTGTGAGTTTAATTAATCCTCAGGCATTATCAAGATTGTTGGGTTTTGATACCCAATAAATCCCGAACAATGATGTTAAATCGTTTTATTTTCGATTATACTTTCGACCGATAAGTGAAGTGAAATATCGACACCACAATCGAACAAATCAATCCTACAACCTATTTGGGCCATTTGAAGCAACATAATTTAATTAGTGTTACTCATGGCCCGACACATTACCTTGAATGACTTTTGTGGTAATTACATGGAACCAGACATTTTCTTTCACGTTTTAAAAGGTCAGGTTTTAACGTTTTTTTTTCAGTACTCATGTTTTTATCATTTTAATTAAAAAATTAATCTTTTAATTAAATTACGCGCGTACCCTGTTAATTGTGGATTTCAAAATTGCTAATATCTCAACTTCCATATCTATCGAGGCCCTATTTTCACTCGAGCACCATCTCACGTCCACATTCCTCGCGCACTCTCTCCACCACGTTTAGAAGACTTCTGTGATAAATCTCCACCAAATCTCTGGTGCTTCGATATTGTCTGTGAATACAAATGATAAAAACAAACGATGAAAAGAAGGGCAAGAAGTCGGTGTAGACGCCGGTTCGTACGAACAAAAGGAAGACAACGGACAGCCCACCAAAATGCCAACAAGAAGGCAAAAATCTTATGGGTCGAGTGGCATTCACTTAGGGAAGAAGGTAATTGCATGGGTCAATTTGGAAATTGCCTGTTCGAACGAACATTTCAATTTCTTCATGATTGTTGAAGTTTGGGGATTTTTTATGGTAGAAGAGGATTATGTGGATGTGAATGAATGTCTGTGACCTTACACATCCCTTGATATTTTTACCCTACCTGTGACCTAATTTCTTAACATCGTGTCTATTTCATTTTCTGTCATGTTATTTGATTGTGAAGTAGTATTGAAGTTTGAGGGTTTTTTATGGTGGAAGTGGTTTTTGTGGATGTGAATGTATGTATGTGACCGTACACATGTATTGGTGTTATATGCTTAATCCTGTATTTTCTGTCATGTTATTTGATTTTCTCTGTCTTTTTCTTGTTATTTACTTTGTTGGAGCTCTTGAAGACATATTACCAATCTTGCAGTTATGAAACCTTTTTTGCCTACTGTTTTCTAGAATAGAATATCATTGAGTCTATCTAGGTTTGTATGGAGTTCCCAACTGATTATTGCAAATGCGTTTTTCTAGAATAAATTTTTGTTTTTCTTTTTTAAGTTTATGTGGGTCTGTGTCCAACATTATTTTTATGCAATATTAGGTCTATGTGGATTTGTGTAGTGTTTAATGATTAGTGATTAGAGCCCAATGTAGTTTTTAAGAATAGATTTTTGTTAGTTCCATGTAGGGTTGTATAGTGTTTCCTAGAGATTATGGCCAATATTGTTTGTGGACTTTGATGGGTGATCTCAGCATGAACTTTTCTTTACTTCTCCACATTTTCATAAGTTGTAACTTCAAGCTAGTTATTAAATCTAGTAATCCAAAGGAAAACAACTATGGCACGAGATTTTTCAAACAGACTTGCACCTTCACTTTGCTAACATTGAAACCAGAAACTTATCCACATGGAAGAGAAGCTGCAAAATAACTTCTCCAGCAAATGCAAGTCATATATTTTCAGTTTTACATTTACATGTTTTCACAATGTTCACATTGCACTTTTTGGTCATAGAATATGTGTTCAGAGGTCACGAATCTTACTATATATTACAGTTTGCTTTATGTTCAGAGGTCACAGGTCTTTTTTTATATTAAATTTTGCTTTATGGTGGTCACAGAGAGCACTGCCTTGGTAACTCAGGAATTGCAATCTGAGGGTTACACTTTGATAATATGCATAATTAACTATCCAACTCAAAATAAGAAGAAAAGTTTAGATGATCAATATGTGGTCAATTTCAGTTGTATCCAACAAATCTCTTTTGTGGTTTCTATAACTTTCGACAACTTGAGGAACTTGTTCTGAGGTTTCAAATATAAAATACTTTGGAGGTTTTTTATGGTGAAAGTGGTTTTTGTGGATGTAAATGTATGTTTGTGACCTTACACATGTATTCGTGTTTTTACCCTACATTGACCTACTTTCAGATATAAAATATTTTGATGTAGCGTTGGAAATCCATGCTTTTGCAGAAAAAAAAATGGTTTCCTGGCAAGATTACAACGTCCATGCCAAAAGGTGTTATCACCAACCTCAAGATACATCTGAACGAATCCCAGTGAAGAATAATCGGGGGAACACGTTTTGGGCATTTTATGGACTGCCGTGACATAGCCCTCCAGTCACAGTTGATCCATTACTTTCTGCTAAGACAGATGCATTCGCCAAACAAGGATGAATTGTGGTTTTACGTATCAAGTAGATACATTAGATTCTCCATGATGGAATTATGTTTAGTGACTGGCCTCCGATGCACGGGGGACAGCGACGTTGAAAAACTGGAAAACAACCCTTCAATTTTGAAGCAGAAACTTTTCAGCCAACTGAACTCTGTGACTCATGAAGATGTCACGAACACATTCCTATCGGCTTGCCAACTCCAGAACAGGATGTTCTTGAAGTCCTGGTGGATGAAGATATTGCCAAACTTGGAGTTCTATACTTTATTACATCATATTTATTCCTGAGAGATTATAAAAATGTGGTATGAACCTGAGACTAATGGTGGACAACAGCTTTCCTCAACAGAATAATGGGTAAGCCTATGACCTCATATTTCTTTTTACAATGTTTTGTCTTGCAAACTAATACATCATGTGATTTTTTTTTCCAGACACTGCTGCGGCATCTTCACCATCAAGTATGCTGAGTACTTGCTACATGATGATAAGGATTTGATGCCAACCAAATTTGATTTGGGGGAGATCAAGGCTGGACATTGCCACAAGACTGTATAAACATCGGAACATATACAAGAGGAGATGAGATTCTCATTGAGTGATGGCTGTCTTTATTTTTTTTTTAAAAGTTGAAAACAATGATCAAACTCTGTAAAGTTTCTGATTGTCTGTGTCTATCATTTTTTTTGTGGCATCGTCTATTTCGATGTACAGTCTTTTTTTTTATTGGGACAAATGTACATTGAATTTTTTTGATAGTAATTGACACAATTTTTACTGTGAGCGGGCATGAGCTTGAATTAAAAGCTGTCTTTTGCATCTGTGTAATTGCAATATGATGATCACAGGTCGTGGATACAGGTTTATGACGGTCACAGTGGTCGGATATGTATGCAGGTCACAGTTTGTTGTAGAATATTCCTACAGGGTCACGTGTGATAATATGTTTGGAGTATGGAGGTCACAGGAATACTAGTAGTTACGTAGTGCTACATGAAGTCACAGAGGAAACTATATGGATTTCAACAGGGTCACAGGAAATAATATTTTTAAACATGTAGGTTACAGGAATACTATTATTCGCATGATGTTACATCAGGTCACAGAAAACACTATAGGGAATTGTTTGGCAACTCAGGTCACAGACTGTAGTATAAGATTTATACAGGGTCACAAGGGATAATATTTTTGGAGTAAGTAGGTCACAGGAATACTGTTATTCACATAATGTTACATCAGGTCAAAGATCACACGTGTGTTCACAGGTCACAGGGTCTTACTATATGTTACAGATTGCTTTGTGGTGGTCACAAGTAGCAGTGAACTAGTAACACAGATTTTCAATTAAGTGGAATTTTTTTCCAGACTAAAGTGAACATTACACTGGTGACACAAACGAGTTTTACAAGTCACAGGTCTGAGTACATGTTATGCATTGCAATCTGAGGGTCACAATTTGATTTTATGCATAATTTACTATCCAAATCGAAATAATCCGAACAAATATTTCTCATTTCAATTATTAATTCATCACATTAAAATGTTGGATAGCTACAGCCAATTAAAAAAAATGAATAAGTAAAATTGTAACGAATATGGTGCAAGTGTCACCAAGTCATTTGCATGTCGTGAATCCTTGTCCCTTCTTGATTTTGGCCAGCATAACCACCGATATCTTCGATCCATTCAGCAAACATACGTAGACATCCATTAATCTGCAAAATGAAATGTATGATGTCTATACTTAAATTTAATTCAGGCAGGTCACAGTTGTATTCCAGGTCACAGTTAGGAGATCATTCTAGGTTCTGAAATTAAATGTACGAAGTCAGCACTTAAATTGAATTCATGCAGGTCACATATGTGTTTCGGGTCACAGGTAGGAGAACATGCAGAACACAAAATTCAACTGTAGGAAGACAGTAGTTAAATTGAAATGAATGAACACAGAATTCAACTGTAGGAACACATATGTATTTTTTTTTCCATAGGTATGAGATCATACAGGACACAGATTTCAAATGTAGGAAGACAGCATTTGGATTGAATTCATACAGGTCACAGTTGTAAGATGGCGGAGGTGGAAGATCATGCATAACACAGAATGACCTCCGACATTCTGGATGTGCTATCATTGTCATCAACGTCACATATATTATTGATTGGGCGTTGTTATTGTATCAATTGGAGTCACAAATTTATGAAAACTATATAGAACCGTAATCGTCGATGGGGTAGCATAACATACCAATGGGCAATTGGAAATATCGGTGCCGGCAATGGAAGCGTTTTGTTTCTGATTGGCGCACTCAATTGGACCTTCAACCCAAATGAAACCTGCGTTCAGTAATCGAAATCTGATCAGGGATTACATCAATCGATTTGTGACCGAAATAATTGTTATTCGTCAGCCAACGATCCACCGTATGGAACTATGTGACCGGCGACGACGGAATCAGATTTGTGACCGGATATCTAGTTTAATCTGCCGACAGTTTTGTCCAGATTCGGAATTAGTCTGGGGATGAATGCGAATATGTAATTATGGAGGTGTTTTGTTATGTTAGGAAATCTTAACTGTACACTTAAATTAAGGAAAGAATATTATTAGATTAATTGTTAAATATAATTAATTAAATAAACCTGAATTTTGAAAATCTAAACCTTTCGGCCTGATTTGTGATTTCGTGAAACATAATGCCTGAGTCATGAATTTTTCCCATGACTTTTTGGTTGTCAGCCCACTTATATACTATCTATTGGGCCTCTATTACCCTTTAACCTAAAAGCCCACAAGTGCTATTATATATTTGTCGCCCCGTTACTGTTGTTAAGTAGTGTGAAAGTTTGGTAGCCGTGTGAGAGAGGAAAAATAGCGTCCTTGGCTTCGTGCTTCTCGGTCTTGGCTTTGTGCCTTCTATGCTCTATCTTCTCCTTCTTCTCTAGCCTTTGTGGCTGATACTTTGAGGCTACAATAACCTTAGTACTCAGCCCTTTGTGGGCAACGAGGAGCAACCAGTTTTGGTATTTGGTTTGGGATTTGGTTTGTGATTGCGGTGTTAGATTGGTGCAAATTGAGCCCGGTTATTGGTTTGAAATCGGAACCCATTTTTCTACAAAGATATCCTAGAAACTCATTCTAGGCCGAAGGGGATCTAAAAGGTTTTAAATACTTTTAAATTGGTTCTTCATCTTTTGACCCTTGTGGCGGATGATCAGAATTGATCCCACCAAACTTGAACGTCAAGAAGATGATTGTCAAAACCGATCACCAATTGGTTTTGAAATTTTTAAACTTTCATTACTTTTCCTTGTCTTAACATTTAACGTTCGATGCGAAGCAAAATTTAGGTAGTGGGCAAACGATTGATATTCTGACAAATTGCTTCTCTCTCATTCATTGTCCCCTTGGTGTATGCAATGCAACTTTAGTCTTGTGAGTTTTGGAAATTAGAAAAGAAACCTTCTAAATGAATGCACTATTTGATGGACTGCACTCAACTCAAAAGAAAAAGAAAAAGTAAGACAAAAGGTTAATAATTAAGGACAGGAATAAGTGCATGTTTGGTTAGAGGCAAAATTTTTACAAGTTTTAAGTTAATTATTTTTTGTTGGTCGAAATCATAAATAGACAAGTACATATTTACTAAGGTTGCTCTATTTTGTTTGAAAGCCGAACGGACCACTTTTATTAATGTATATCGAAAATGGCATACAATTAATCCAAGACCTATCATATCTTCTCACTATAGCAAGTGATGCAAGTTTATGGATCACTTTGATCCCCACATCGCAAGGGAAGAATTAAGTCATCAAGTCCCACAACCCACTTCTATAGGCATCATCCAATAAGGGCTTGTACTTCAAACCACCTGCAAAGCATCGCATTTGGCCTCGAGCCCACATTTATGAGCAAAAACCAATCCCTCGAGAAGTGTGAGGGCCTCAACAACCCATGAAGAAAAATATCCTTCCATGCTCTAGGTACAAGCAGTGGCGGAGCAAGGGTGTGGTCGATCGGCCTGCAATATTTAATTCTTCTTTGAAATTATGTACACGTATATATTGTCATTTCAGAAAAAAAAAAAAAAAAAAAAAAAGTCGCTTCTTTTTGTGAAAGTACTGGCTCCATCGGTCGGCACAAGCCGTCACCACCAACACCGCCCAATCGAGATAAATTGGGTTAAAACCTCGTAAAATTTGAGCTTAATCTTCTTTCTTCTCTTTAATGTACAAAATTGAGCTAATTTTTTTCTTTTACAAAATTAGCGTTAAAAATATTTAGCTCATCTTGAAAGATCGTGTCTAACTCGACTCTATATTTTAACCCACCTTAAAATCTAATTTCGCTTTTCTTTTAAACTTAGCCAAGTGTTTCTAATACTTATAACTATGATGAAAAAGGAGAAGATTAGGACCAAGAAAAGCGACCATTCACCGTCCGATAGCCACTCTTTTTTCACCTAACATAAGAATGCGTGACTTGCGCCATAATTTCCCTCCTAAATAGAAGGTTTGAGGGGCCATTTATTCTTAATTATCAATCTTCTTCTCAAAGAAGAATTGGCAGTTAGACACACTCAAAACCCTAAATTCTTGTTGTCTGCCTTTAGCTCAAATTAGGGGATTTCTTTTAACCACAATAATTAAATATTTAGTGCATATTTGATACATAATATTCGATTATATTAGACATAATATCGAATAAGATTGTGACTTCTATTTCTTATCTAAATATATCTAAAAATATTCAACCATGCCTTCCAAACATGTCATTACTGTTTGGCAAAGAATGCATTTTTGAATAGTAGATTGATAGAGAATGCATGGTTAAAAAATAATGAAAAATTTTGGAATTGCGTGTAATACTATTTTATTGAAAAATGTATAATTTAAAAAAAGAAGAAGAAAATATATTTTGAAAATAGTAGGGATCAAAGAAGGCTAAGAAATGTCGAAAAACGTTTATTCGTCAACTTTTTCAGTATCATCGAATATGAATTAATTAATTAGTAGGTTTCATATGCTCTATTGCTTTGTTAGTAGGATATTTAGGTTAAACTTTCCCATTTTTATCAAGAGGAAAATCTTCAAGTAAAAGAAAAATTAAAAAAAAAAATGAAATGTCACATCAAGAATACCAAACATTGATGGTTCAAATTCCCACACATAAGCAACAAAATCTAGTGCAAGTACGTGTTTAAAAGCAATGTCAATTTCATTATAATTTGTGTCTAATCTACACTTGGGCTTTCCTTAAAAGTTAATATATGTACCATATTAATAAATCCATCTTGTTCCCTACTTATAACTAAGCTTTTCTCATCCTACCTCATCTTTGTTAAAACAAACACAATTTAAAAAATAAATATGTTCTCTTTACTATTTGAAGTCCCTATTTGGGTTAGCTAAAAATTCAATTTCTAAAAAATTTAATAAAAATTGCTGAAATGTATGGTTGAAGTTGATAAAGAATTATCGATCCCATAAGATGGGTGATTGAAAACTTATTCGAGATAAAATGAATTTTGAAAAATGGAGGTCAAACAGAAGCAAAAAATCATATGATATGGTTTAATATATATATCAGAATAAATGCATTTTTTTGTTCAAATTTATGTGTATTAGACATTTTAATAAATAAATGTGTTCATTTTGAATAGATTCGACATTTTAAGATAGTTTGAGGCTGAAGTATTTTTATGCAATGACAATTGTCTCGTGAAGACTCGTTGTCACTAATACTTGATATTATTACTTTGTTCACGATTCAACTTTTACTTAGCATAGTTCGAGACTCAAGTAATGACAGTCGTGCCATGAAGACCGAGTCACTAATAGTTGATATTATTACTTTTTTCATGCAAGTTTAATGCCATAAAATTAAACAAATTCAAATAATAAACAAACAAAAAAATGATTTTAATTTTAATTTGTAAAGAATAAATGCAGATAAGAATTATGGATCTAATTTTCTATAAATACACACAAAAATTGTAGAGAAATAAAATAATCAAATTAGAGAAGAAAAAGAGAAAAATGCAAATCATAACTCAAATATATTTTACAAATTGTAGATAATAAGAAAACAAGGCAATAAGGCACGTGTATCAAACACAAGTAACTCGCCATTCTCCCCACTCACCGAGTCGTACCCATCTCTCACTTCCATCAACGAGTCGAAACCGAGTTGCCTCACAGTCCGACCAGCTATAACTCGGCAAACTAACATGGCCCGCCGTCCCCTGCCACCACCGACACTCTCATGAGCCTCACCACTTCCGGAAAATGTACAAATAGTCGCCCCTTTGCCGCAGTGAAATGACCAAGCGCCACCACCTGAAGCATACGCGCCACCGTTGGTAGGCCCCAGGCAGTAGAACCTCATCACTTCATTCCCATCAGCGACGCAACGCGCGTGGTCATCAGTGCCACCGTCCACGGCGGCGCCATTTCCAGAACTCGCCTTGGATTTCACCTTCTCTCTATACTCTTCAAACCGGGTCACAGTGCGGGCCAAATTCTGGACTTTAAAAATCGTTTCAATCTCACCGGCGAAATTCTTCGGCTTCCAGCTTGTATGAAAGATTATCTCCACCACATTACGTGAAGGGTATCCCACCGGAAGTTCACTAAGGGCAGGGAAAAGCGTATCCGTAACATGCGACGGGCGGGTGGGAATGGTGGCGCGCGTTCTGCTGGCGGGTTTATGTGAACCGGGTTCGGGATTTCTTGAAACGGGTTTTTTGGATTTGTTTACTGTATCTTTAGTGGCAGAGTTTATGCAGCTTGCGGAGCTCGTTAACCGGTGGTAGTGGTGGCTGTGGATTTTAGAGTTGTGGCGGTGGAGGTGGTGGCTCTCAACAACGTCGTCTGATGCTTTTGACTTGCAATTCAATGACTTCATCCATCCAGTCGCCATTAGCGAACCCTTCAAGCTTTCAGGGTCCCTTCTCTCTCTCTCTCTCTACCTCCCTCCCTCTCCAATTCCACTCTGTATACAGTATGTAAGTCTATACGTCAGTTTTTCTCTCTCTCTTTATATCTCTGTATGTTTCAACCAGGTGGAAAGGAATAGAATGGAGAGGACATAGAACCATTTTTTTTATGAAATGACGGAAAGGCCCTTATATTCTTTTCTTAATTACTTATTGTTTCTTTTCATAGAATGTTAAAACTATGTCCTAGTGTTTTGTTTGAGTCACATTCTTATTTTTATTTTTATTTTTATTTTTTTACTCATTTTTAACTACACATTTTTAAATAAAATAATATTTTTCAACAAATCAATAAATTTTTCTTAGTGTTCTGCTTGAGTCACATTCTTATTTTCATTTTCATTTTCATTTTTGTATTCATTTTTAACTATACATTTTTAAATAAAATAATATTTTTCATCACATCAATAAATTTTTCTTAGTGTTCTGTTTGAGTCACATTCTTATTTTCATTTTCATTTTTTTACTCATTTTCAACTATACATTTTTCAATAAATTAATATTTTTCATCACATCAATAAATTTTTCTTCTTTTTCAACCACATATTCACCATCACAGCACAAAAAAATACATTCTTTCTATTTAAATGTGTATCAAACACGCTCTTATGGGAGGGAGGGAGGGAGGGAGATGTTATTGTTTAAATAAGAACATTTTTCCATTCAAAATAGTTTCAATAAATATTTCGAATGACCCCTTATATGTTGAATCCTTGGTAGTTGGTACTCAAAAAGTGTGAAATGGCCAAATCTAATTTGTTGAAGTCACTTGAAGTTTTCAGGCTGAAAAAAAAAAACTTATAAAGTAATAAAGAGAACTAAGGGTGACAAGCAAAAATGACAAAGGGTGCAAGCAGCTCGTTGACTTGCGCTCGTGGACGACTTGCCTTGCCTCTTAATCGGGTCGTGGAGCGAGCTGAACCCAAAAAATCCCTTGTAAGTCAACGAGCTTTCGAGTCATGTGATTTGGCTCACTAAGCAGGCTATGCTTTCAAGTTGATTAATGGCTAAAGCGGATGCTATTGTAGCTAATTAGTGGCAGATGTAATCAGATCATATTCAAGTAGAAGTTTGGTTGCCTGAATTTGAAATTTAAATTTTGTTTACTTTTTTTAAGAATGGACACGTACCATCGAATTAAATTCAAGCAGTCATACAAATGTCCGAATTTGAAATTCAAGTTTTTTTTTTTCAAAACTATAAATATAAGATGTTGATTTTTTTAAAAAAAAATAAAAAATAAAAAATAGGGCGAGTGGCTTGGCAAGCCCCACTCATAGGCGAGTCAATGGGGCAAATTAGCTCGAAAATTTTCAAGGCTTGTACTCGATTTGTCCCAAAGAGAGTCGAGCCAAGCTCGCTTGGTCGATTGAGTCGAGCCGGCTCGGACTCAGCTCAATGACATCCTTAGTAACAAGTAAGTGAGTAACACAAGAAACGGTGGTAGATATAGGTGGTTTGAGAGGCCATGGTGACGTGTGAACGTTGATAGAAGGGTAAAATTGGCAATTTAGGGTTACTCCATTAATTCTCAAGTTAGCGTTGAAAACAAACAGCTAAGTTGGGAATTAAGGATATAATTAAATGGTTATTAAATATTTAATTTGATGAGAATTATGATTCATTTTAATTGTAAGCAAAATCAAAACGGACAGGACAGGTGATCATTCAATCCAAGAATTTTTAAATTCTTTATTTTATCAAATTCAACGTAAGAATTAATATTTCAAAAATTCCCATAAACATCTTATAATACAATTTACTGAAATGGTCACCCAAGTTACAGGTTTTGTATTTAATCACCCAAGTTGTGTTGCATGAATTTTATATTATATTTAATCACCCAAGTTACGTTGACAAATGTATAAGTTCGATTGTGAATTCTGTAGGCTAGAATGCGAATTCCATAGCTCTCAAAAAAAATCATAGATGGAATTGTAAAATTAAAAATAAAAATAAAAAAATTTATTAGACAACATTGAAATAAATTAAACTTTAGCAACGAACATGAAACAAGATTGTAAGTTGAGTGACCACAAGTGAAATTTCTACATACACCCTTCAAAAGCGGCATATTTTTTTAATTAATACATGTGATTATATTTTCCAGTCGTTGATATTGATGTCTAATTCCATGCCATCAATGCTTATCTTGCAGTTTGATCGATATATATCACTAAACCTATTCTCATTTCCCATGAGTATCATCAAAGGTGTTGCATGTGCTCCACAAATTATAATAAATTGAGCTTTATTCTTTATTAGTCAATTATGTAATATAATCGTGTTAAAATTGGTGGGTCGAATTATCGCCTAGGTTGAGATGATCCGTCCAATAAAAATTTTGGCTCGACCCAACTTAGTTCAGCTTAGATCAATTTAGGGGTTGATCTGTTATAATAAATCAATTGTAAACAGATAAAGAAAGAAAGAATACAAAATATTTCATTACAAGTATCGAATATAACATTTTCCAATCAAACTCGAGAGTATTCAGTAGAACTAAATTCAATTTTATAGACCATTCAAAATAATCTTTACCAATTTGAGTGCCAAAAACACCACGGGGGACTAGGGCTCATCCGAGTGGTATACTCTAATGCTACACAAGGCGACTCTTTTGATAGTACTATATTGAACGATGAAATTTGACATCAGGAATATTCGTGCAATTTTATAAATGAAAAAATGCAAATACACGTGTCTAGTCAAAGAACTCAAATCCATAAATAATGCTCTCTAAATGTACGGTTGGTGGATATTTATTCAAGGCCAATTGTAGTGAAAGCTTGTTCTTTATAACTAACTTGAATGCCGTCTACCTTTGTTGTTCCTTTAAAAAAAAAAAAAAGCAAGAATTTGGCTTGATTATGTGTCTTCTTAGTAAAACTGAGGTTTTATGTATAAACCAAACCCATTAACTATAAACTAATTTGGCCCATTAAAGTTAATAATAGAGGAAATTACACCTACACCTGTAATTAGATTTCCAATTTCACAAATCCAATCACAAGGTCAACATTTCAAAATCAAGTTTTTACTCCCATCTGTCGAATCTACCCGCGTGGTGGTGAAGAGCCGCCGCTGCTGTAGAAGGACAGTCAGTCCTGTGCCACCGTCGCATCTGTCGTTCAATCCAACCATCGGCCACTTCACAGAAGCCGTGAGCCACTTCTGTTTCCAATCGATCTGCCGCCTATGCTTAATACAGATCTGCACCGTTTTCTGATATTGACCTTAATAACGAGCCACCTAAATCTGGACTCGCCGACGCGGAGGCTGCTCTGGCTAGATCTTCTTAAACGGTGCAGATCTGTATTTCCCTTTTTTTTGTTGGATTTGTGTGCGTAGGTGCAGTGCCGTGGTGTTGGCGGGGATCGGGCGATGGTAGTGGTGGTGCCGTAGTGGTTATCTGTGCGCTGTAAAGTGTGGATCTGAAGTTGGTGGCGGCGATAGTTGTGTGTTCTGTGTGTGATTTGTGTGCTTGCATTGGCTGTGCGTGTGGCGATGGGGGTCTTGGGGTGGTGATGGGGAGGGTGTGGTGTTGGTTTTGAGATGTTGATGGTGTTGCTGGTGGAGGCGGCGGCGAAGTGGTGGTCACAAATAATTTGGTTGTTTGTGACCACTAATTTGGTTGGCTGGCGACCAATAAATGATATGTGACTAATGAATTAGATAAAATGTGACTAATACATGATGTGTGACCTAAAAATTATTAATTTGTGACCAATAATTTAATAAATTGTGACCTAAATAAGTATTGTGACTTGTAGATTTTGTGATTTGTGACCGATGAATAAATTGTGACTTTTATATTTTTAAGTTGTGACCTATGAAAATTTTGAATTGTGACCTAAAAATTTTTGCCGGAGTTGAAACACTTGTTGGAATCAGAGCAGTCGCCGGAACAAAGTGGCGACGGAACGATCATCGAAATCGTCGCCAGAATTGGAGCAGTAGTCGGAATTGTCGCCAGGATGAGTTGTGACCAAAACGGTAGCCGGAATAGTTCCCGAAACGGTAGGGATGGTGGAGGTAGGGTGGGGTAATTATATTATATTAGAATTAAATATTTAATAATAAATTGATTTAATGATTCATTAATTCATAAATTAAAAATTAAAAAACATGATTTGTGAAATTTGAAACTTGTTTTTATATTTTCGAAAAGATGTAAAGTAAACACCTTAAAAATATATTATTCCCTTAATAATATGTAGAAAAAGTTGTAGTCACGGTCTTCAACGTTTAAATTTATTAGCCCTTGAATCATCAATATTTTTTCCATGTATAGCTGAAGATAAAATTTAAATGATTAAAAAGTGATCAATTTCTAGTAGCATAAATATTTAAACGAGATAGTGACAATAGTAACATATCATGACAAAACACGTGAAGTCAAAGTCTCATTGTTACTCATTTATATGCACTTGTCGAGTTTTGATTAGAAAAAAAAAAAAAAAAAGGAACTCCACTACAAATAAGGGAGGTGTGCTGAAAAAAAAAATTATATAAACACTTCAAACGTTTAAATTTCATAGTAAAGGACCAAAGGTCATTGCAGACGGTTTCTATCAAAATAGGGGTTTAATATAATGAAAGAAACAATTAATTTTTCCTATGCAAATAGACAAGGCAAATAAATATAGAAATGGTAAAAATTGAAAGAAGAAAAATAAATAAACAACGTCTCCTAAGGATAGCAACGAGACCGGACGGGGCGGGTGGAAGAAATTCTCCGTCCCGTTACCCGTTTAAACAAGGGCTGGGTCCTTGTTCCGTTTGCTACCCGTTTAAACTTTTTTTTCTTAATTTTTGATAATTTATTTTTATTACCCATATTCATTAAATTTAGACAAATAATTTTAGTTGCTATTTTTTGTTAGAAATAATGAACTTTTGTGAATTTTTTCATTTAAAGTATTAAATTCTAAAAAAAGAAAAAAATAACGGGACAGGGCGCCCGTTACTCGTCCCCACCCCGAATATCCGATTAAGCGCAGGGCCCCCGCGGGTATCGGGTTTGTCGGGTTTTTTTTACATCCCTAACGTCTCCATCTACTCTAGACTCCTTCTCCAAGGTCGAGGACCTTAGCTGTAATTTTTTTCATTTTTCTAATCCTCGTACTTCCCAAAAAAATATTTGAAATTATGGTGTCAAATATTTTTTTTTACTAACTTCCATATTTATAAAAAGGTAAGAATAATCAAAGAGAGAATCTTTTCATGGGAGTTTGAAATCAAAGTGATGGAGTGGGGAATGGAAGAACAAAAAGAGAATAGAACCTGGCCAAAAGATTAAAGAATGCTTCTCGAAAACACTGAAATTTAACCCTATTCTCCAAGTGACACAAAATTACAAAAATGACACAGCCACTTTTTTCTACTTTTGTTTTTTTCTTTTAATGTTATCTAGGAGTATGAGACCACTGACTCAAAACTAAGGTACCAAACTGTTAAAAAATATATGGCGTTTTCTTTGGGAGAATGGTCCATACTTTCACTTCAACTTCAAGCCGGACCGGACCACGTTGAGAATTTCCAATAAAACAACTATCAATATTTGTAGCAACTTCAAATAGCCATGTATTAATAAGAAATTGAGATGGAGGACGACTAGTAGAGGATTCAAAACGAAAGTGATTCGGATAATGGATGTATATATTGATGGTCTAGTCGTGAAAGATTTTAGAATTTGTGCAAATAAAAAATCGACAAGTGTATGACAATCAAAATATAGTGATGAATTGAATTTAAGTAACTTTCTTGATATTAAGAATAATTTTTATTAGTGCATATTATGATAAGAACAATTTAGGTGGTCAAAATGGTGAATTTGGGATTAGTGCCTCTTTACAGCCTTTGGCCTCACGCCTGAGAATCTATTGGGACAGCTCCTTGAACTGTGTTAACTGAGCTGGGGGCAATTCCGTCCTTTACCTGTTATTTCAATGTAAGTGTCACCTAAAATTACGCAAAAGTCAAAGTTTCCTTTTGCAAATTCATGTTTGCTTTGGCCATGCATTCAAAAGTGCACAATAAAACCTAGGTTACAACTTCCCATAATTTCATTCTCTCGTTCAAACATGTAAATATTAGTTAATGTGGGGAAGACAAAATTATTTCAATCAAACATTTTATGAAATAAACATTTTTTATCAATTTTTTAATTGTAGGGTTACGATTCTGCTGAACGAAAAGTGGACAGAAGAGAAGAAGGTCTTCATACAGACATGAGCTAAATATCATCACTCTTTTTATCATATCATATGATAATATCAAGAATCCTTAAATTGGTCGAGTTGATATTTGGTCTAGTCGAGCGTTCAGTATCGTATTAATGCTCACTTTGTGTAGCCAAGTCTATGATTAAATGCAATGGCCGAATTTGGATAGAAGAATTGAGAAATAAATAGAGGACCATCAATGGAGGTCTCCCAAGCCTTGATGTTTGAATTGACTAAACAACTCGTCTAGTGGTGTGAAAACATAAGCATTTATTTCATATGTTTTTATCTACCCCTATAGTACTAAAAATATTTGTTTCCTTCCTCTAGGTTTGTTAAAACTGGACAATATTATTCATTGGCAGCATCGAGGACATTGGCAGCATCGAGGATAATGTTAAATATTCATAATCTTTTTGACGCCATTTTGTATATACAAAGCTTGGTAATTGCTCAACCACGTCGTTCGAAAATTTAACCGGTTATAATATAAATTTATTTATGTAGAATGAGTGAGAGGTAGTCACATACAATGACTTAAATATTTCTGTAAAGATGCATTGCCATGAACTTGATTATTTTGGGAAACGCAAGATACTATTATAAGACGTATAGTTTGCTTGGGGCAAATACCTCCTAAAATGTAATTGTAGATTGTGAGGGTAGAATCAAGCTAAAATTTAATATGTGGATGTAGATAAGTCTATCCGAATGTAAAACTGAACTAGGGTTGGACAAAACTCGTGAATCGAATCGGACCCGATCCGAACATAATCGAGTGGTTATTTTTAAGTTAAATATCTGAACGGGTATCAGAATCGAGAACTGACGCCTATCGATTATCGATTCTAGACTTAGAACCGAAAAATCGAATATAAATCGAATCCATCTAGTTTTTTAATTTTTTTTTTTATTAACAGCCTGTCTGGTTCAACTTAAAATCAACAAAACTGGACTTTTTTGACCGTTAGTTTTTAAAAAATGGGGCCCACCCTCTCACAAGGAAATCAAATTGTGCGGCCATAACAGTTGGAATTCTGATTAGTAGTGGCACCAGACAAAACCTAAATAAGTCAAATTATTTTAGCTTTTTCTAAATAATTTTGTCAATTAATTAATTGAGCCCAAAATATCATTTTTCTGTTTTCAACCCAAACCCAACTTTATAATTCAAATTTCAAAGAATCAAAATTGAGTAACTTAAATTTCCTCAATCATTATGCAGTTTCTCTAATAAACGAAGTTGAACGACTGCGCCTCTCTTCATCTTACTCTTTTTCAGTCATATTCATTGAATTTCCTCCACTTTGATCACAATAAGCTTTATCTCATTTTTTTTCTAATACTCTCTCACGCTCATTATATAAACATTACAATTTATAATTAGTTTTCAAAATGTTTACTGTGAGCTCGCA
Organism: Fraxinus americana; assembly: GCA_035079005.1. NCBI lineage: Eukaryota > Viridiplantae > Streptophyta > Magnoliopsida > Lamiales > Oleaceae > Fraxinus > Fraxinus americana. The sequence continues at coordinate 111,782 of JAVHZT010000145.1, read as the reverse complement.
CATTTGCCTTCTTTCCTTTCTCTTAGTAGCTACTTTCATTGTTGTGTACTTTATTTTTACCATTTTCTTTATTGAATATTTTTATCCTTCTTTTGATATGCCTTTCATAACGAACATGTCATTAGTTGGATTAATGTAGTTTTAATGTATATGTTAAAAATTTTAATTATGGTATGGAATTGAACTGAACCATATCTAGCCCTAGATTGAACGATTGGATAGAAATAAAAGTCAATCATAGTGATCTAGGAGTCCTAAGTATAAGGACTTACAAGAATTAAATTGACCGCATTATTTACTTTTTCAGTATTCTTTTTATATGCACTTCATATTTATTTTTTCAGCATGCCTTGACATAAGAATAATAAATAATATTTGAGTTAAATTTTAAGGTAAAATAAAGAATAATTTACTTTTAAAGAGTCTTTTGAAGATAACACTCTTTATTTTAGAGAGTCAAACCTTCCAATTATGCTCCAATAAAGCCTATATTTAATGGGACCGACTTTTCATATATACATATACACACATATATATTGAGAAAGAGAAACAACAATAAATATTTTTGGAGAAGGTAAAATAAAAATTTTGTTGGAATGTAAAAAAAAAAAAATTAATTTTAAATTTAAAAATATTCTCTATTATATGTATAATTCATTCTTTAAAAATAAAGAAGTTTTTGAAAATACCCTTAGGGTCGATTTAGCAAGGTTTCATCTTATAGAATCCTCTAAAAATTCTTCTAATCAAACAAAATATTTTTATAAAATTATTCAAACGTATTCAAAAACAGTTTCTTAGTTTCAGAAATATCTTTTGACTTTTCAAAAACCTACCAAACGAGCCCTTAGTATATCGTTTCTCATTGTTAAATAATACTATATTATATAAAATGTTGGAATATTAGTATCTTTTTCTCATTTTTGCTAATATATTATGATAAGAGCATCTTCAATTGACTCTTTAAATATAATATACTCTCTATTTTAGAGAGTTAACCCTTAAAATTATGTTTCAAGATACTGTTTAAATTAATATTATTTGGAAAGTGAGTTTAAAGAGCCAAACTCTATATAATTAAATGTAGAAAAAGAAAATAAAATGAAAATAAAATATGGAAAAAATAAATAAATATTTTTGGGAGTAGTAAAAATAAGTATTAAATATAAAAAAATCGGTTGGAACACTTAAAAAAATTTACTCTCTAAATTGATATATGCTCTTTAAATTGTAGAACATGCTATTTAAAATAGAGATTCTCTTGAAAATGTTTTGAGGATTTTGACAAGATATTATTAAAAGACAACCTTGGAGGCATGGAGTGATAAATGCTGCATGTTGGGAGTTGGGGTTCCAATGTAATTTAAATATAAACCAATTTTGAGTAATTAATGCATTTGTTTTACTTTTATATACTTCAGTTAATGCCTCCAATTTATTGTCCAAGAAAAACAATGGACATCAAATACATTTATATTTTACATTAGAATAATGTTATCAGCACTTTAACACCAATTTATATGTCAACATATAATAAGGTTTATTATTGGGTCATAATTCCTTATTTTTAATTGAATCTATAATTTAATGTAACTAGCATTGTCAACTAAATTGATGTTAAACACCGGTGGTGCTAAATAGTATTGCTTTTTATATTATACTTCCTTCATCCCATAAATATAGAATTTATATCCTTTTTGGTTTTTCCCAAATTATAAGTCAATAAATGGTTTCCTTCTCTACAGAGATAGGTTTTATTTTGTTGATTTTGCTTATTTTTTATATTAAAATTATAAATTTGTCATTTTACCCTTACCTAATATGGTCAAAATTATTAAAATTTTATTTTTTGAGGTCAAATGACGGTTTTTTGGGTTAAACTGACGGAAACTATCAATCTGGACTTGAGCTGTGAATTTTTTAAAGATTTGGTACCTACGGTGGCACAAATGAAAGGTTTGGACAAAGTTTGTCACTAAGTGATGTTTGGTATCGTGGCTGCAATTTTTCCTAAAAAATACAGAAGTACTATTTATTTTTTCAACAATATTAATTAAATTTTCTTGATATGTGTGAAAATGGAAGTAAGTCTATCTTAATATGATGACGGAAGTAACTAAGTATCAAAAATAAATTAAAAGAATTACAACACAAAAATATTTCAATAATTAATTTAAAGTTTTAGGCCTATGCTGAGATCCAAAACTTTATATTTTGGTTTTTTTTTTTCCTCCCATTCCATGGCAATAAATGATAACTTCTTTTTTATTCTCGTCAATATGTTAGCCTTTTTATTTTTTAACCTATTTTTTGTGTTTTTTGAGACTCAAACATACAACTATTTAAAAAGAAAAATACTATTCATCCCCAGTGGGGATGCATCCTCAATTTATGTGGATGTAAATGATTGGTTAACTGATAGGTGAAATTAAATGACTTATTTAATTTCACCTATCATTTAATGTCATATTAACGTCACATAGACTGTGGATACATCTTCAGTGGGGATGAATAGCATTTCTCATTTAAAAATAAGTTCAATCGTCTAGATTACTCGGGTCCAATGACACCAGTGGGCAGTGGCGAAGGTGAAGGTTCGATCCCCACAATTTTCATCCCCTCCCCTAATGTAATAATTTAAAGAAAGTTCATTCGTGATTACTATACTATACTAATTATAATACTTCAAAAGAATAATTGAGAATACCCACAGCGTAGTTTAACCTCTCTCCACCTTAATTTATAAATGACAAACTTCGTGTTTTGAAAATAAGATTCACCCCATCTCAACCCGAAGAGGCAGTATCACAGTATACAGAAAGAGTAGATCTTGAATGACACCCTCCTATATGTCAAAAGGGAGATGCTACAAGTATATCGAGGTGTACATAAGGGTGTCCATTATGGACACCCTTATGTACACCCTAATGTACAAGTAGCATCTTCCATGTCAAAAATCAGACAATTGATTGGAAAATGTGTTGTTAATATCACTCTACCAAAATCTGTCAACTCACATGGAAGTAAACCAATGTGCCAATCTTTATATACATGTAGCATGGTCCAAGATTTATCACATGTTGACCACCAGGGGCGGACCCACATGGGGTCATGTGGGGTCAAATGACCCCACAACCCCACAAATATTTTTTTTTTTTTTTTGTTTTTTGTGTGTTTTTTTTTTTTTTTTTAATATCTTGTAAAAACCTAGACATTATCCCTTTATTTCCTATGTTCTTACAAAGCCAAACATTATAATCACATGAGGTTCAAGTCCAAATATCTTTTCTTCCAATATGTATTGTTGAAATTCGAATATGATTATCTAAGTTACTATATATTAGGACAACAATTTAAATAATGTTTTGATATTTTGAACTTAATTTCATGTTTTTGACATTAAATACTTGTTTGGATGAATGTAGCTTTCAAATAATTAAATGCTACTTGTATTTAGTTTGGATGAATGTAGCTTTCAAATAATTAAATGCTACTTGAATTATTTGAGATTTATATTGTTTTTTGAGATGTTGCATATAGCTTTTAGCAAATATTGTAGATTCTAATAGATGATAGAAATCTATTGCTATTGTCTGTGTGGAATTTATTGAGATAACTGGATGTATTTTTTTTTATTTTTTGTTCATTTTGCTCATTCTTTATTGTCATTATTTTCTTTTGTCATTAGATGTTTTTACCATTTGTCGCCACTGGTCACCATTTTCTTTTATCAGTTATGCTTTATCAATTGGCAAATATAGGTAATTTTGTATGGAAAAATTAGATTATCAAGTGATTGATGTTATCTGTAGATTATCTAGACGATGATAGAGTAAAACTTACGAAGTAGGATAATTTAGATATTTAGAAATTAAATTTTAAATGTTAGCATTAAACTTAAAATTGTGAGAAAAAAAATGTGTATGAATTGCTTCTGAACCTTTATCTTTTACATTGGTACTGGATTAAATTTTGTTATTGGATAAAGCTACCAACTCTAATAAAGTGCATAATAAATTCAATTCTGTGAACAGAAGGCTTGGTGTGGTCAAATACTGAGAGATAAAGTTCCAAATTAATTCTGAGTTTTGGCTTACAAGTTTCTCTATGATAGTTGCTACCAAAATGCTATCACTTGGCTATTTGACAAGTTTCGAACGCCTAATACCTAGAAGTTCCAAATCAAGGTTTTTGAAAATTTTTGAATAGTCATTTTTTGAATAGTCATTTTTGACCCCACAAGACATTTCGTCTGGGTCCGCCCCTGTTGACCACCATCCCGTCTTATCTTTTTAGAAACCAAGCACTATAAACATACGGTAATGAGCAATTGCAAATAACATTATTCTTCTTTTTTATTTTTATTATTGCGTTTGGGCCCAACTCCATGTGTGTTGGGAACAATGGTATTGCTTCCTATGAATGCTAGATAGGATCTGTGATGGTAAAGTAGAATGAAGGTAACAATGTTGAAGATGAATCTGTGGTGATAGCAGATTTCTATGGTGGTTTTTTTGGTGAGATGTGGTTTGGGTATTAATATTTATGGTTTTAATGTGTGATTTTCGATGGTGATGGCAATGATGATCGACATTAATGACTATGTAGATCGACGTTAATGACAGTGGTGCTAGTGTATGGTGGAAGCCGACTTTGGTGGTAGTGTGGAAGCTCGATGTGGAGCATGGTAGTGGTTGGTAGGATGGGCTGGGGTTTTGTAGGTGGTGGTGGCTTATGAAGGAGGCAAGGGTTGTTGGTTGTGTTAAAATTTGATATATTAAGAGGAGTAACCCAAATCTTATAAATTGGTACATGTTTTCATCTTTATTCGATGTTGAATTTTATTAAAGTTCCATTTTAAAAAGTCAACATTATTAAGAAAAGTATTTCAAACTCTTATAAATTGGTCTATATTTTCATCTTTATTCGATGTGGGATTTTATCCCTTAACATGTCCACACAAGATGGTGGCTCGTTTGAGCGGACCAATCTTGAAATCCGTATGATTAATTTTTTTGAGTCTTAATCAGATCGAATTACTTATTTGAGTTTAATGGGTTTTGATACCATGTTAAGATTTGGGGTTCTATCTTAAAAGGTTAACATTATTAAGAGGAGTGGCACAAACTCTTATAAATTGGTCTATGTTTTCATCTTTATTCGATGTGAAATTTTATCCATTAACAAGTTGGTGGTGGCGTAGGCGAAGGTGGTGCCGTGAACACTTTTCGATTTGGACCGCTAGCTTAAACCGGTTTGAAATTTTTTTCAAACTAATTCAAACCACTTTTTTCAATTTGATTCGGCTACAAATCTCGATTTAGCAAAGAAAAAAATAACATATATCAAATAAGGTAAATAATAAATATTAATCTAAAATTTCATGTTAAAACATAAATAGTATCATTAAAAATATTACGAACCAAAGTTCTATGATTTTAATTATTATAATGCAACAACATGATAGAAATATTTTAATCTTTTAGTCGATACTAATTAATGCAACATCTGCAAACATGATTCACTCTCTCCATAAAAAGAAAAAAGAATATAGTATGTGAATTCATTGATTATAGTTAAATGATATAAAACGACTAATAAATGAAAATGAATAGAAATATCAAATACGATAATATCTTTTATAACTTTTTGTAAATAATTCAATATTTCTATTTTGTCCAAACATTGATGAATCATTATAAGTTCCTTGTTACAATGCAATGCAACTAGTTTTTAGGGCAATTCACCGCTTCAACATATTTACACTTAATGAACTCCTAAAGGAATTAAGAATTCAACCACTAATAGAGAATGCAGACTTATAAAAAAATGTGGAAAGATTCATTGATCAAGTTTTCAAAACAACCATTTGTATTCAATTTGCGGGACAATTTGCGCTTATTTGTATTCAATTTCCACCAAAGTAATATGTCGAAAGGCTCATCAGACAAAATTTCAAAACAACCATTTAAGTAATCTACCAAATCATTTTAGCAATTAACAGTAGAATCTAGAAACTAAGTTAAAATATAAATAATTAACCAAAAAATTGAGACGCAAATAAATAGAAAATGTTGTCTGCTAAATATTTAAGGGAGCCTGTGACATTAATTAGAATAAAAAACACAACTATTAATAAAATATCGCAAACAATTACTAAAAATGAGAAAATTTGGATAAAATGACCTGAAAATGTAGCTGAAACTCGAGAAAATAATTTGTTGAAGGAAAAGTAATGTGTGAGTTTGAATTAAAATCTAGATTTAATTGTCTACTCAATGGAATGAGCAATCGATAAATATGATTTAGCATTAGTTGTTCAACATTTCACCCAATTTGAGAGATTTTGCATTTACAGTTGTGATAACTGGTGGGTATGATTTAATTAATTGATTAGGATGGATAATTGTATATTTAGGTATTGAGTTTAATTGGATACGTGTCTAATATGGATGTATCTTTTTAACTGTAATGTATTTTAGTTTTAATTGGGTTTGATAAAATTTAAATTATTTTTTTTTTAGATTTTTTTGGGGTAAACTGTTTGACAGTTTGAAACGGTTTGAAAATATTGAATCTTAAATCAAATTACTTCGAAGTGTTTTGGTTCAAAATCAAAACGTTGACGTATTCAAGCTGACCCGGACTAATGATTTCAAAAAAGTGGTTTATGTCCGATTTTTGGATCGTAGCTAATTCTAATTCAATTATGACAACCGATAAGGGGCATTCAATCTCATATCAAAGGGTGATCCACAAGCCTGGTTTTACAGTTTCTTTGTTCAGCCCTAAATGGTGGTGAAAGTGGAGGGTGGTGTAGATTGTAGTGGATGTGATGTTGAAAATAGGAGATGATGGTGGAAACAATAAACGGATTTGCAGAACTCTCAAAACATTGTGTTACAAAGTGTAATAATTTTATTAAAAAGGAAAAGTGAAGGTGTAAAAAAAGTAAATAAGAAAAAAAATAGTATTTAAGAGGAAACAATTCAAACAATATTTTGAGAAATAGGTTGTTTTTAAGGCTATTTGTCGAGAATAATGTTATTTATCATCATCATTGGCGATGTAGCAGTTTATATAGAATAATAAGATTCGACGGCTCAATTTATATGAGAGATGGGGAGGGGAGACAAAGAAATGTGAGGAATATCGGGTTACCACATCACCGATAATTTATCATCATAATGATAAATAGCATTACTCGTTTGTCAAACTTTTCTAGTGAAAAATCTTCAAAATGCCGAAAATTAGATTGACATTTATGGGTCCAATTAGGGTTGTAAGCAAAAACCGTCAAACCGGAAAATCGAAACCGCATTTTAGAAACCGTTGGTTTAGTGCCACGTGGACCCGTCAACGAAATGGTTTTGAACCAAAGTTTGAGAATTTTAATTGCGGTTTAAAATCAAACCAAACCGAAGAAAAAATATAAATAAAAAAATAAAAATTCATAATTTTTTTGAAAATTCATCCAAATATGTAAAATTCAATAATTTTGTCATTTGTTTGTATTTTTGTTAATTTATAATTTTATGTTACATATATATTATTATTACTAAATAATCTTAATTTATATCTAATAATTTCAAGACTAACATAATCTATCAAAAACTCTTTTCCTCTTCAAAATTCAAATTTCTACAGTTGCTTCTGAGTCTACATTCTCAACTGAATGTCGGATACTTGATTCATTTAGGAGTTTATTAGGTGCAATGATGGTTGAGGTTTGTATATGCGGAAATAATTGGTTGCAAATTAAAAATGAACCTATAGTGCTGTGCCAATATTTAGATAAAGTGGAAACATTTGATGATTCAATGAAAGTTGTGGCAGGTGGATTATATTTTCTATTACCATATTTTTAAAGATTCTCTTATCAGTCTGGTATCCAATACTATGATGATGTAACGAATACAATTGTTTGACAATAGAGACTATGAATCATGTGTGACAAAAATTGATGTTTGAGTATATGTGAGAAACTAAATTCGTAACAATATATAAGCTTGTGTAATTGTTATATTTAGATATTATAAACAATTGATTTATTATTATTGTTGGTTATTCTATCTGTCTAATCAGTAGTTTTATTTTTCAGATATGATGATCATGAGATCTTGTTGAACATCATTATGTTTTTTGAGATTTATATTTAGTTTAGTAGACTTGTATTGTAATGTTATCGTAACGTCTTAATCTAAAATGACAAACAAAAAACTTTAGTTTAGTTTATTGCGATTTCACTTTGATTTAGTTGGTATTTAAATTTGTAGTATATATATTTAGTTTGTTTTAGATTGATTGCTAGTAAGATATAAATATATATTGAATTCAATAAATTAATGTCATCAAAGTAGACAGACAAAAAAATATACGGCGAAACCGGCGGTTTAAAACCGGACCAAACCGTTAGATTTAAGTTTGAGTTTTTTTCAAACCGTTCAAAATGGTTTGGTTTAAGTTTGGATTTTTCTCAAATCGGTTTAAACGGTTTGCTTTGAAAATTTGTCAAACATCAGTAAAATCGAACCGCTTACACCCCTAGGTCCAATTTTTGTTTCATATACTAGCACCTTACTGATTGTGTTATTTGGATCGGTAGGTCCAACTAGACTTTAGTTTCGGGCCCTAATAGGATATGAAAATCCACGGCCCAAAACTATATTAGTCTTAAGGAAATTTTGAAAATGCAACTTACAAAAATACTTTTAAAATTAGAGATTTTCTGAAAAATTATTTGAAAAATATTTTGGAAGTAAAACAATACTGTGTAAAATTAAGTTTCATATTTTTATTAAAAATGTCACTTTTTATATAAAGAATAAAAATAAAAATAAAATAAAAAATGTCACTTTTTATTTTTAAAAGTGACACTTTTTAATTTAAAAGGAGAAAATTGCAGCAAGGGTCCCTAATCATTTCAATTTTTACAGACTTTACCTTAACCTTCATTTTGTACCAATGAAGATTCATAATCTTTCATAAATATACAGCTGGAGTCCAAATGAATGAAAAACAGCAATTTGACCATTAGTTGATCAAGAAAGTCAAAATTTGATTAATTTTATTTTATTAAAAAAATTAATAAGTTAAAGTCAAATAAAAGAATTAGAAAAAAAAAACTAATAAAAGGCACCTAGGGAAGACAAAATAGAGGAAGGAAAAAATTCAACCGTTTAAGAATTAGAAAAAAAAAGGTCAAGGAGCAAAGCGAAGTGTTTTGCCGAGTTTCGATTTAGTACACTACTATTAACAAACTAGGAAGATAGAGTTTGTTGGGAATTGGCGGGTCCCGAACTTTTGTTATTAGATTAAGGCAAATATTAGTAAAAACTACATATATCATTAATTATAAAGTTGGGGTAATTTTCAACTTTTCCCCCCCCAAAAAAAGCAGGTAATGGGCCTAATTTTCACTTCCTTATCATACACTTCTCAACAGCCCAAACCCAGACTCGCTCAACTTTTCTCCTAACGGATTTCAGTCAGTTTCGGCCAATTTATTAAGGCCCAAAACAACACTAATGATTTTTTATTGGGGTACTTACAAAAATACCCTTAAAATTAAGGGTGTTTTGAAAAATCATGTGAAAGGTTTTTAGGAAGTAAAAAATACTGTGTAAAATGAAAAAGTGACACAATGTCACTTTTTTATAAAAATTGTCACTTTTTTAAAAAAGTGACAAACTTAAAAAAAGTAACAAACACAATAAAAAAATGACACAAATTCAAATACCAAAATAGACTCATCCATTGCATGCTGATTATGTATTCAAAAAAAGTGACAAACACACTCAAAAAGTGACACAAAACAAAGCTCAAAAAAAGTGACAAACACACTCAAAAAGTGACACAAATTCAAAAAAAAGTGACAAAACTCAAAAGAAGTGACAAACACACTCAAAAAGTGACACACACACTAAAAAAAAGTGACAAACACACTCAAAAAGTGGCACAAACTCAAATACCAAAATAGACTCATCCATTGCATGCTGATTATGCATTCAAAAAAAGTGACAAACACGCTCAAAAAGTGACAAAACAAAACTAAAAAAAAAAAAGTGACAAACACATGCAAAAAGTGACACAAATTCAAAAAAAGTGACAAAGCTAAAAAAAATGACAAACACACTCAAAAAGTGACAAAGCTAAAAAAAAGTGACATACACACTAAAAAAAAGTGACAAACACACTCAAAAAGTGGCACAAACTCAAATACCAAAATAGACTCATCCATTGCATGCTGATTATGCATTCAAAAAAAGTGACAAACACGCTCAAAAAGTGACAAAACAAAACTAAAAAAAAAAAGGTGACAAACACATGCAAAAAGTGACACAAATTCAAAAAAAGTGACAAAGCTAAAAAAAAATGACAACCACACTCAAAAAGTGACAAAGCTAAAAAAAAGTGACATACACACTAAAAAAAAGTGACAAACACACTCAAAAAGTGACACAAACTCAAATACTAAAATAGACTCATCCATTGCATGCTGATTATGTACTCAAAAAAAGTGACAAACACACTCAAAAAGTGACAAACTCAAAAAAGTGACAAAAAATTAAAAAAAAAAGTGACAAATTTTGGAAAAAAAAGTGTTATTGTGATGTCTGCACTAAACTCACTGTAATTCACTGCAAGTACTGACACATTGTAATTTTTTTCATTTAGAACCCGCTCATGTCAATTTAAAAAAGTGACACCAGTTGACATTGTCAACTAACAAGAATTTGACAAAAGAATTGTGATTCACAAGTAACTCAACTAGGACAACTTTATTCCAGTTGCTTCACTATTTCAACTTTCAGCATACCACACAATCAAGCATCAACAAAGGTGTCAAATGTATAAAACAGATCGAACCTGCTCAAAATAGTAGCCAAGAACTCATAGCATCAACTCTGTTATATGTAACAATAACAGACTACAAAAATAGATTTTGTTTGAATAAATTATTGAATATTTACAATGTAAGTGTTGATACATGACAACAAGCAAGCTTTTGACAGCTTTCAAATTACGAGTTCATGTCTAAATTCTATACAACAATTCTATAATCAAATATAGTGAACAAATTCTTGGAACACTTTTATTTCTAAACCCACCGTCCATCTCAATACATATCACTAGCAATTGCATCACCCTCTCGAAAACTAGTACGCAACAACCCCACCGTCGGGCTAAGCAATCTACATATCGTCAATCCAATAGTTTCATCACAAGTCCCCACCTGGTTTACTTCTCTATGCACTTCGGTCACTATTGCTATTATTATAGTTATTATGATCAATCAGCAACTCACTTTGGAATGATCCCATTACTCTGCATTTCTTAAAAATTTATAAATTAATATTCAAGATTATATGCATTTAAAAATCCTTCAAATATATTAGTTTAGACAACCACTTCCGGAACCTACGGGAGTTAGAATTTTACACAAATGTTCGTACGAGCCTCTTCCGGGTGAAACTCAAAAAATGCACCAAAAACCCAACAATAATCGACCTCCCAAACCACGGATTTTGGTACCCTAGGAAAGCCCTTAACATCGGCTCTCATTTCCACCAAACATCATGAAATTCCAACCACAAAATTGATAGAAATCGAAGAAACAAAAAATCGCCCAAAAACTTGCAATTTGCTCTAGGAAATGCTACCTCCCAACACCTACTGACCGGAGCCTTACCGGTCGACTCCCCAAGCTCATGCGGCCCCAACCAAGCAAACAATTACACACAATCAAGCCCCAAGCAAACTGAATTGAATCTGGAAATTTACCCAGTCGCGAACCTCGTGATTTCGCCTGCAAAAAACGTCTATAAAAAAACCAGAGTAACTACGAATCGAACTAAAGGTTCAGACTCTCAACAACGAAGCTCAAAATTAATAATATAAATGGTTCGGATCTCAATCGTCGGTCATGTTGTAAACATAGGTGAGGCCTCACTTACCACGGTAGTGCCTATCAAAATGGTTAGCCATGAAAGTTCCAGCACCACACTCAGCATTTGGACGTTCCTTGCGAAGCCTCTGGACCTTTCCTGAATTATCAACCTTTTAGAACTGGAGAACGGCGAGCTTCACCTTCTTGTGCTTATGCTTGATCTTCTTTGGCTTGGTGTCGGTCTTCTTCTTACGCTTCTTGGCACCACCATGGAGGCGGAGAACAAGGTGGAGAGTGGACACCTCATTTGGGGGTTTCTCTCTGTAAGCAATTGGTTTTGATGTTTGGGGATTTTGGACGTAAAAATTACGGTGATTAGTAGTTTAGATTTATGTCAAGTGTATTAATCTAATTGGTTTCTTTTTTAGAGTAGTGGGCCTAATTTCCCCTTTTTTATTTATTTATGGAGCACCCATTGTCCTTTTATGGAGTTGTTTGATGAATAAAAATTCGAGTTTCTCAATTATTTCAATTATTCAGTATTTATAGAGAATCAACTAATATTTACTAATTAAATCCTCGATATTCAATTGAATTAACGAGAATTTAAAGTGTCAATCATGTTTTGTGTTTTTCCATTGCATTCCAATGAAATCGTTATAATGCACGCCCCTATTTGTTGGGAATTAAGATTAAATTTTTAATAAATTTTGAAAAAAAAATTGTTGAAATGTGTAATTGAAAAGTTGTGAGTTCTATGAAATGTGTGGTTAAAATTAGTTATTGATTTTGACTTAAATTAAAATCTTGATTTTACCACCAAACAAACAGGGGTCAAGTGTGAACTGTCCAAACTGAGAACAAGTTAAATTTTCACTTAGGGTGTGTTAGAGCCACATTATTTTGGAAGAATTTATTTTGGAATAGTAGATTAATGGAGAATGTGTGGTTGAAAAAGAAGGAAAAATTACTGATGTGGTGGAAAATATTATTTTATTGAAGAGTGTGTGGTTGAAAATGAGTAGAAGAAAAAAAATGCGAATTTTAATGTGGCTCCAACATGGACTTATTAACTGTGAACGTGTAGTTTGTAACTGTGAACGTGTAGTTAAAATTAATCCTTCGCTAAAATTCATCGGCTGCTCAGGATCAAGATAAACCATTTTATCAAATGAATTGCGAATAAGAACTTTGATAGTAGTTTTTTACTTGAGAAACATCTATTTGCTTTTGTGATCATTAGGTAGGAACACAACACATCAAAGAAAAGTGCCTATCTCCTTCCGTTTAAAAAAAAATTGAAATGACAGGCGGGGTTTGTACGTTGTGGTCCCTAAGGGATCTAAAGTCGATGTGCCCTTTAGGTGTTTGATTAAATGACTAGGCTAAAAGTCTTCCTTCTTCTCTCTATGTATGCCCAGCAATGAAAACACAGACAAAATTATTGTTTGTCTAATTCTAATGTTTGTTATTAAGTAAAATGAAAGATGCATGCACATGATTTTCTAAGAGCTTTTGTGTGTTTCCTCTGCATTTCACGTTCAGTTTGCAGGAAATCATAGGTGGTCCTGTCGTTATACAGTTAATGATAAATTTTTTGATAAGCTAGAAAGCACTCGGTTTGTGGGGTTTCAGCATAAATCAAGGACATTTAGCAGTTACATTTGTGGCCTTTTCTTAACCTAGTTGGTCAATGTCTTTATGTATCTGGTCCCCATGCAAACTGTTGAATGAATTGCTAGCTTTGTATAATTTGATTAATCCTAGCTATAGAAACTGCTGGCAATTTGTGTTTTATGAATTGATGATGTTTGAAGTCATTTTTTAATTACAGTATGAGTCACTCCTTGAAGCATGGTGGAGCAAATCCAATGTGTTAGAGATAATCATACTCAAATTAATGACTTCCACCGTGTCAAGGTGACACTTTAGACGCCGCCTCGATTATGAAGCAATACTTTGGTTTTTTGAAGCTTGTATACATGTGACAAATCTCTCCTTTTTTTTTCCTTTTTTTTTTTTTTTACTTGAGAGATTGTAAATGCCCGCATAAATTGAAGGCAGAGATAGATACAGTAAAGCTTAGTACTCTTCACACACCGTTTTGATTCTGTCGAGAGAGCGAGGCTCCTAGCAATGGGAGGAAAGGGGAGTGGGTAAGCGGTATCCTTTCACTTTTGATTTGGTACGGGTAAATGATGTTTTTCTTTTCTGTTGGTAAGTGTATTTTTTATACTTATTCGAGGCCTTAAATTATGACATTTTAATGTTCTTTTGACAAAATATGACCTAATTTATGTTATGTTGTGTTTAATAGGTAAAACTCAATTATTGCATGAATAATTGAAAGAAAGAACGGAAAATTGGTGAAAATTGGCTAAATTGTAAAAGATCCAAAGTTCAGGCACTAAACACTTTGAATATCGAATATCGGGAGAGCAAATTGTGACAAAAATATTTAAGGCTATTCAACTGCAGAAACCACGCGAGGGAACCTCAACCACTTCAAACGCCCCAAACAAGCCAGGAGCTTGCCCTGTCTATGCCTAGACGAGCACCTCTTCACAAAACGGGAAAAAAATTGATTTCTTTTATTTCGTTTATGTAACAATTCAATGCAATCTTTTTGACATTCTATAAATTGAAGAGTACGTCCGAACAAAAGAGGGCTGATTTTTATCATAGTAAAACAAAACGAGAGAATTTTACATTCAAGAAGTGGAATTGCATCGTTTGAGGTCGAGTTTCAATCGAAGAATTGAAGTTTCCACGCTCTTCTCAAGTTTCTTAGTCTTGGGTGATATCTTTTCTTATTTTTTGTGTAATTTTCATATGGCAATGTTAAACTAGATATTTTTATGTATTGGATGGAAGACAAAAATTATTGATTTTGTTTTTAAAGTCTTAGTTAATTTTTGTGTGTGTGATTTCATATGCATTAATTATGTTTGTTTTAATGTTTGCGCACAATTGTGACATATAAGTTGCTTATTTGTATTGTTGAAAAATTCACAATAGGTAGAACACTGAATATTTAATACACGAGCAATAGATATTATGAATAATATTTATAATGTGTGCGATCGCGTGAGATATTCCTATGATTAAATGCATGTTTTTCATATGAATTTGGATTAGGAATAAGATCGAGTCGTGTTAAATATATGTTTGATATATATTGAAAAAGAATATTGAATATTATCGGATTATCGATAGTCACAAACACGTTAATCACACTAATTAACATAAGTCGAGAATTAGAACTAGACATCAATAGGTAGATTCAGAAATTCAATACATTCATCACATATTTTATAAAAGAACTTTTATTTCTTTCATAGTTTAAAATTAGTATGTATACATAAAAAAAAAAAAAAAATCATCCCTTTTGTGTTACAATACTTATCGAATTTGATAATAACTAGTAAATTATAATTAGAAATTCTTTTTCATAAGACGATACTTTTAACTCCATGCATTATTACATATTAACGATCGCGTACACTTGTGGGATTTTATCGAACATCCGTCCTACCATTCCCAATGAAGTAAGGAATGGAGTAAGGGATACCCGCTCCTCTTTCTTCGAGAAGGGGTTATTTCATAAACAGTGTTGATTTGAAAATCTTTTGTCTTTCGGAAGAACGTATTGTCAAGGTGTAGAGCACGGGAAGTGGTGAATGATGAGGGTGGGGTTTTGGTTGGGTGCTTAAGAAATGAATCGAGGATTAATGGGAAGTAGATGGCACTTTCGATAGACGTGCCCCGATTTTGGGGGAAGCCTCTCAATCTTCATCATATCCTGGGATGTGAAAGATCCTTTGCTAGTGAGGTTGTTGAGATTAATGTTTTGTATTGGTTGGCAGCCAACCACTGAGAACTCAAATTTAAGATATTTGATTGAATAATAATATATAGGTTAGATTATCGTGGCCATATTCACATTGTCCAGTTAACTTAAAATTTATTTTTATGCATTTTAAACATTGAACAATTTGACAATATTTCACTTTTGTCACATTGATCGAGGATAATCTAAAATCTAAATGAATAGTATTATCGTATTTGATTAAAGTTAGTTGGGTCATAATTCACATATTTTCTACACACTGTCTCCGTTTGGCCCTCATTTTTAAAAATTCATTTTTTTTAAAACTCATTTTAAACTACACATTTTATGATTCTTCAACTTTTATCAAATCTTTAACTATATGTTTCATCATTTTTATCAAAATTTACTAAAATTTTGATTTTTACGCTAAAAGGTGGGGGCAATTTGTCTGGCCATGTACCACAACTTTTGTGACTTGTAAATCTCGAAAATGTGTGCATTGGAGTGTGGAGTGATACAGTGGAATCATTATGTTTAGTTTTCAGTGTATCATATACTTCAGGTCTAATAGTGTGCAGATGCTTTTAAAGAGGCAGAAGCTTAACAACATACATAGAGACAAAAGCTTAAGTGCTTAACAACGTACATAGTTGTTGAAATCAAGATTTACATTTTCTTCATATCTATATCATTGATTTGACCATAGCCATCACAGTCCAAATTTCTTCCACGTAAGAGGATGTCAAGGAAAGTGTTAAAGAATAATGTACAACTAACATTATTCAAAGCTTAAATACATATCATTATAAATTCCATAATTGCATTGGAGATGTACGAGTTAATTGTTCCAATAATTATTAAACTTATACTGATGTTTTGATTGCTCATTACCCATTAAAACGTAGAGTTTTAACCACTAAACTCCTCAAAGTGTCGGACGTTACTCAATGGAATCACTTTTGTTTCTCGTCTCTAACGAAATAGCTGACTTGGCAGACGAATTTCTCAGCTAGCGTCCATTGTCGTTAGATGTCTAATCATAGAAGAGTGATAGTCCACGTATGAAAGTCATCTTTGATTACTCACTATAAATTTGGCAAATGTATTTGATTGCTTACTATAGTTTAAGTTGATGGAGTTTTGGCCACTAAACTTCTCAAAGTAGCGTCGAAATGATATGGAAACATGAGTTTTGTTTATTTTCTATGTTTATTATTGTGTTTTTATGTGTTTAGAAAGTTTTTTTTATTAAGACTTGAGTTTCACCTTAAAATGTTAACAATGTTAAGAGAAGTAAAACAAACTCTTATAAATTGATCTATGTTTTCATCTTTATTCGATATGAAATTTTATCCCATAACATGATCTCGCAATATGGTGGTTCATTTGAGCAAATTAATCTTGAAATCTGTGTTCTTATTTTTTTTTACTCTTAATAGAATCGAGTTACTCATTAGAATTTAATGAACTCTGATACCATATTAAGCCCTTTTCAGTGGAGATTAAAATTAAATTTAGTAGATTTTGACAAAAGTTGATGAAATGTATGGTTGAAAAGTTATGGGACCAATGAAATATGTGGTTAATATTGATTATTTGATTTTATCTTAGATTAAAATTTAATACCAAACAGAGGCTAAGATTTGTGGTTCCATTTTAGAAGGTCAACCTTGTTAAGATGATTAATTCAAACATTTATAAATGGGTATATATTTTCATCTTTATTAGATATGAGATTTTATCTCCTAACACTTTCCAGGTCGACAATTTTACTGAATTATTTTATTGATGGAATTAGTATGTGTTATATAGTTGTCATGTTGAATGGTAGAAGTTGAAAATTTAGGTGTTTTTGGAATTATATTGCAACTCATTAAGAGTTTAATATGTTTGAATGTATTTGCTTGGTGATGTACTTTTTATATTTTCGAATTTCATAAAATACTGGAACGATAAAGTATTTTCATATTGTCGGTGCCATGAACGCAATATAATCTTCTACACATGGAATAAAATAAAATATTTGAAAAAGGGCGTAAAACGTCAAATACTTATGTTTGGACGAAGTTACCTTAAATGAAAATATAGTTACCCAAGTAAACAAAATTTAAGTAAAACTATCATTAGGGAATGATGATCGAGTTTGATTTGATTGTATCCTTTATTATATTCCATCAGCGAAATAATTAAATAAAATGTTCAATCTAAAAATAACTTTTTAAACACATAATAGCACAAAATTAAACATAGAAAATAAATAAAACTCGTGTTTTCATATAATCTTGTATTCACTTTGAGAAGTTTAGTGGCAAAATTCGATCAACTTAAATTATAGTGAGCAAGAAAGTGATTTTAGTGAATGACGTCTAACATTTTGAGAAGTTTAGTAATCAAAACTCGACATCTTAAAATGTAATATGCAATTGAAGATACAAACCAGATTTTAGTGATTATTGGAACAACTAACATATACATCTTTGGTTTTCTTTTTTAATAGAATTCTTAAGTCCAAACCCATGAATACTATTTAGAAGACGTTATAGTTTTTGTAATTACCTAGTAACTAATTCACTGTTTGTTTCCTATTATTTCACAAAAAAATTCAACATTACTCATTTTCAACGATAGATTCATACAATAAAATATTTTATACGTAAATCCAAAATTTTTCCCCATTTTTTAACCACACAATCTCCCAATGATCACTATTTAAAACAATATTTTTTTTTTCAAAAAAAGGGCCACCAAACATGGGCTAAATCTAAGCTTGAGTCTCATTATTTAAATTTTTTTCTCAGACTTAATTTCAATCATATATTTTTTAAGTGAAATAATTTTGCACGTAAGCTACAGTTTTTTTATTTCATACAATTCAATTGAATATTCTCCAAAAAATTCATTACAAAATCTATTCTCGAAAAATGGAGCTCGGGCTAAATTTCGTACAATGCAAACTAGTGAAAACTTAAAGCGCCGGCGGAGTTTTTCAATTTTTTAAGTTCTCCATGGTTTTACTATTTCCATATAGATTTATCCAACTCTTTTAGCTCCTGTTTGGGTCATATTCTCATTTCATTCTTCTACTTATTTTCAATCATACATTCTTCAATAAAATAATATTTTTTATCACATCAATAACTTTTTTTTATTTTTCAACCACATATTCTCATCACATCACATCACATCAAAAAAATACATTCTCTCTTAAAAAATGTGCATCAAACACTCTCTTTTCATTCAATGCTAAAGCCCTGGTTCCTCGTTAATTTGATCTAACCATTCATTCAGCGCTAGCTATAAGAAGTTGGGAAAATAATGAAAAAACAAGTTATTTTAAAACAATAGTTTCTACATTACATATTAGGGGTATGTTTGAGTCACATTATTTTGAAAGAATGTATTATAGAATAGTAAATTGATAGAGAATGTGTGGTTGAAAAGGAAATAAAAGTTATTAATGTGATGGAAAATATTATTTTATTGAAAAATGTGTGGTTGAAATTGAGTAGAAGAATGAAAATGAAAAAAATAATGTGTACCAAAGAGGGGCTAGGATTTTGACAATGAGTTTTGCTACACAAACATAATGCTTGACATAAGGGATGACATAACACACACACATAGGGGAGGTCAGCATTATTTAATTCAGGTCGGGACACACATGTAACGTGAGAGGTCGGTCAATCCTTATGTCGAGCATTATGCTCATTTAGTTTAATTCTTTGACAATACGTGATTGCAAATTACTGTTGTTAATTGACAACTAATGTTGTACATTAGATTCATTCTTCGATTGTAGTAGTGGTCAAACATTTTGTGGCTTATGATTATGACCTTACTTTGGTACTGCTGAACTCTCAGTCTTTGACCAAGGCTATTGGCAAACTTTGAACAGAGAGATTTGGACATGTTCTTTTCACATTGGGTTTAGGGCTAGCTGCCCTTAATTGTTTTGGTCAGAAGATAAATGTGATAATTAATAATTCACTAGTTTTCAGTTTCAGATTACATTACTGCCACAAATATATTACAGAAAGGGATGAACAAAACAAATGGCAGTCACCCTCTTGTAGAAGTGGGTGCTGTTCGATTCAGAAGGGCACGTGTACGGATACGGACGTGACATGAACATGGTGCACGTAATTTTTGAAAAGAAAAAATAGAGTAAGATTATATTGATTTTGTTATAAATTAGGAAAAAAGAGAAAATTACAGAGAAATCAATAGACTCTTTTGTAATATATTTGTAAGTTCAAATTTATCGAATATTTAGTGTCAACGTGCGAAATCACACAATTAAAAACAAAAAATCACATTTTATTGTTTCTAGGTGATTACTCAGTCAATTTCAATTACCATATGTTTTGAATGTCACATTCAATAATTAAAACAGTAAAGAATATCAAAGATGATCATGGAGAAACCCTAAATTGGATAAAAACTCTGTGCACTTTGTCGATCAATAATCTACTATAAATCGAAACAAACTTACAGTACGATACAGACTCATTTTCCCCGTATAACTTTTAATCTCAATTCCTGCAGTCTCCCTTGATCTTATTGGAGGTACTCCTTCAAAACAAATCCCGACTCTTGATTTATACCTTAACCCTCCTGTATTGCGTGCTTCGACACCAGATCACGATTCCTAGTACCTCACTTTAATCCTTCTGAATTTGTGCTTCTGCAACAGCTTTTGATCCCTGGTATCAATTTATCTCCAATAAATTAGGGTGCTTAATGTTTGATCAAAAGATCTTGTGTGTTTTGATTCGTGGTTTAATATAAAACAATATGACTTGATCAACAAATTATAATTTGAAAGAATGTATGGATCAAATAATGTGTAGTGATTGAATCTTGAAATTAATGAATGTTTTGGATTATCAAATAATTGATCTCTATGGAATAAATCTAATTCAACACAATTTTGGACGTCCCATAGAGACTGTATTTATAATGGGTAATATTTGGGATGAAAAATAAATCAAAATTAGCTTGAAAATCAAATTTTACTATTCCTCTATTAACCAAGTCGATCGAGTACCAGGCGAGCAACGTCTAAGCATTCGTCAGTATTTTTATCATAATTTTCTCTTCTGATATCCGATTAAGGTGATTCAAAATATGTTGGAACACCAATTCAAATGGATACAATTCTTCTAATAATGGACTTGTCCAAATTCCAATGTTAACTTTGTGAAAAATGCGTTGCAACTTGTGGCTAAGAATCGGAGCATGATTTGCACAACACTTCTACAATTCTTTAACTTCTAATTACATTTCAATGATCATATGTGATCTTTTTGGACACATGGGTCTCCTCAAGACCTATACTACCAGTCCAACTATTTTGCTATAAGTAGAATTCAATAACTCATATTTTGACTTTGGTTACAACTTGATAAGCTCCTAATACAATTCAATGAGGACATGATTTTGACTAAAAAAATTGTCATTCCATGACAAAATCTTATTTATTTCAAAATCAATAAATCCAAAACTATCCAAAAATAAACTTCCTAACAAAATTCAATACTTTCTCAACATGTTTCCTGAAACATATGGAAATCACAATACCACGTGAAAAGTAAGAGGAAACTATCAAAACTAAAATCATATAACTAAATTAAATAAAACACATAATAAAACACGTGTAACACCGAAACAAGCAATATCATGTAAATTATAAATTTAGAAGTAAACCATAAAATTTTATATTAATATAGACAAAACCCAAAACTATATCAATAATCAAATTCCAGCAAATATATCAAATGACTCTTTTTAAGTCATCTATCAATCAAAATTTTAAAATTCTCTCCCCAACTTATATAATCAACTCCCTAAAATCAATACGCATCTCTCCTCCTTTTTGTCACGAATAACAAATGAAAAACAAGTAATAATTATGTCAAACACATAGACAAATGAGTAAAAAAATATGCAGATTCTTCTTCATTAAACTTTCTACATGACCCATGTAACGAGTTTTAGACCGATGACTCCAAAGTCAGATGATTTTTAGGGCAACAACTATTACAATACCCTGCATATTTAGTCACTTAAGTCGTGTAGGCTATGAAGAACAGTATAAGATTGTCTCACAACATTTTATATAATTAAAAAAAATTCTTTGAAACTCAATAGTAATATTTCTTTCAAGGGAAATATATAAGAGTTTAGGTCAACTAGTTTAAAGGTCATTCCATATTTAAAGTTAATTTACCACATAGATGGCCTCCATCCCGAATCTCAAATACGATGTCAAAATCCATTTACATGAGTCTAATGTGTGCATTGCATAAGATACATGTAATAACACATAACAAGTACTTCAAACAATTTATAAACAAATTAATGAAAATTTAATTCACCAATTATGAACATAACTAGTACTTGATAGCAAAATAACATGTTCAAAAAAGAAAATATTTTTCTTATTTTTTTTTTTCATTTTCATCATTTTTTATAATAAAGAATAAAGTAAAATGAAACTCCTAATATACAATGAAAATACGTGAATGCATGAATATATAAAAAGCATGAATAATGCAGATGCATGAACCAAAGTACATACTCATTGAGATACACCATCCCTCTTACCTTTAAGAGCACCGTGATTAGATTCATAATTTCTCAGATCACTCTTCTTAACTCAAATTTTTCTAGAAGCAGAATTAATTATAGTCAATTGTGTCATCAACTCGATCAAGTGACTAACCTGAACCCTACGGAAGTCAACCCGACTAGATATATCCTAACTTTTATTTCTATTCAAAAGTTTGTGACACTTAGGTTTTATGTATCCAAAATCACCACAATTGTGGTGTGTATGAGCAAATTTAAGAATAACCATATGATTCATATTTTGAATCTTTGGTGGAGAAAATATATGTTGTGTAGATGATTTTGGTCATCGGATACCTACATTCTTGGTCTTATTCCTATTCAAGAGCTTGCGACACCTAGATCTTATGTCATACTTTTCATTGGGTGACACGTGAGGATATATATAGGAGTAACTCTAGGTCTCTAGTTTTGAGCCTTAGGCTTCGAGGCAGGTACAAACTTATTTTTAGAAGAAGAAGAAGTTTGAGAATTTTTTTCATTAAAGCCTACACTTCTTCTATCCTCAATTGCTTTATTCAAACATATCACGTTATCAATCTTTTTAGATCCATTAGAGAAGGATTGAAGATGGACATTCGATTTTTCAAGATCAAATATAAGAGATTTAACTGTAATTTCTAATGACTCTTTCTCAATCCTTAATTCATTCAATTAATTAATCAATTCCTTAAATTTGACCTCTAAACTAACTCTCTCTCTCTCTCTCTCTCTCTAATTAAAGTTTATGCAATTTCTTAAAGACGGAGTTATTCACTTTTTTTCAATTTAAGGCATCTCCTCAAACAATTCATCAAAAGCCTCATAGATATCCCTATTATCCTCAGATCCCTCATCAGAATGTAATTGACTCGTCTAAAAAATTGGGTCAATAATCTCTATTAGGCTCTGATACCACTTGAAAGTTCAAATTTATCGAATATTTTGACCCAACGAGCGAAATTACACAATTAAAACCAACAAGTCACTTTTTTAATTATTTTTAGGTGATTAGTTAATAAAGTTCAATTACCCTATTATTTGAATGTCACAATCAATAATTAAAGTAGTAAAAAATACCAAAGATGATCATGGAAAAATTCGAATTGGGTAATAACTCCGAGCACTTTACCAGTCAATAATCCACTATAAATTGAAGCAAACTTATAGTACGGTCCCAATCCATCTACCTCGTAGAATTTCTTACCTTAATTCCTGCAGCCTCCCTGGAACCTACTGCAGGTGCGCTCCTCAAAATAAATCCCGACTCTTGGTTTATACCTTAATAATCCTAGATTGCGTGCTTCTGACTTTAGATCTCGACTCTGGTACCTCACATTAGTCCTCCCAGAGTCTCCCTTGATCCTACCGGAGGTGCGCTCCTTCAAAACAAATCCCGACTTTTGGTATATACCTTAACCATCATGGATTGCGTGCATCTGACTTCATATCTCGACTCCTGGTACCTCACATTAATCTTTCTGAATTTGTGCTTCTGTAACAGCTCCCAATCCCTGGTATCGATTTATCTCCAGTGGATTATGTGGTTTAGTGTTTCATCAAAAGATCTCGTGTGTTTTGATCTATGATTTAATATGAAACAATATGGCTTGATCAGTAAAATATGATTTGGAAGAATTTATGAATCAAGTATTATGTGGTGGTTTAATTTTGGAATCAATGAATGTTTTGGACCATCAAAGAATTGATCTCTATGGAATAAATATGATTCAACACACTTTTGGACATCCCCATATGGTTTATATTTTTAATGGACAGTGTTAGGAATGAAAAGTAACAAAAAATCAGCATGAAAGTCGAATGTTACTATTCATCGGATAACCAAGTCGCTCGAGCGCAGTCCAGCGACATGCAAGCGGCAGCTAAGCTGTTGTCATTATTTTCATCATAACTGTCTCTCTCGATATTCGATTGAGATGATTCAAAATGAATTAGAAAGATAACTTAAAGGGTTACAATTCTTCTATATATAGCCTTATCCAAATCTGATGCGAACCCTCGTAGCAATTGTGGCTAGAAAACCCATACAAGATTGATTCAACCTAAGAAAGCCAAGAAATCAACGTTTAAGCTTGATTCAAAAATATTGAATCAAATATCCAACACAATCGCCGGCAATATATTGACCCCGTGATTACAAGACTCAAAAATCTCACATGATTTGTTTGAATACCACAAGAAATATTCTTGATAAGTTTACATTTAATTCAATGAAAAATTAGAAGAAAGCAATATGTCTTGCAGTAAAATCTCTCAAATTGTCTGTTTTACCGTGAATAGAATGAGTCATATTTATAGGGAACCCATAAAACCTAACTAGAAAATAGAATTAAGTCTCAAAAGATATAAAAAAAAATACCATACAAATTTTTTTTAGCTAAAATAGAAGATTACGCAAAATTTGAAAAATGCGTGACCCAATTTGACTATGCGGCCGTATAGGCTAATGGCATACGGTCGCATAGTTGTATCTTGAACCTTCAACTTTGTTTCGGTAAGGGGCTATGCGGTCGCATAGTTGTCCCGAACAGCTTCCTCGTCTGTTACTCGAACCGCATTAATCCATCTGGTTTCTTCTTCTAAACCCAACATGAAACTAGTTCATTTGCTTGTTGTGATTGATGTTTCATCCAATGTTGTTTGAATAAGCAATCTCATAACTTCTTTGACCCGCTTCGCTCACAACCTAGTCATAGGCCATTTCTCAACGATTAATGGATCATTGCTTGGACTTGCCCTCATATCGCAGATCACATCAAAATACAAATGTTTTTTATGTGAAAAATGCTTTGAAACTTGTGACTAAGAATTTGGAGCATGATTTGTGAAAGGGTTTTACATTTCTTTGACTTCTAATTGCATTTCAATAATCCTATGTGATCGTTTTGGACATTTTGGACTTTTCAATACCTATGCTACCAATCCAACTATTTTGCTATAAGTAGGACTCCATAACTCCTATTTTGACTTTGATTACAACTTGATAAACACCTAATGTAATTCAATTAGGACGTGATTTTTGACTAAAGAAATTGCCAATTACAAATTTAGAAATTGCCAATTATAATTTGAACTTAACAATATTGAAAACCAAAATCCTACATTTATAGGAAAGAATTGGAGGTACAATGAATACAAAAACTAGGGATTGATAACTATATTATTTACAATACTTCTACTTGAATGACATATTATAAAATATATTTCTCGTTAAAACTTTGTCAAGAAAATCTAGTGGGATAAAACTTGATCAAAGGAGAAAAGAGTCTGATTACTCGCATGATTTCAATTCTTGTATCAATTCACCATTGTCTTGTACGTTAATATCTTCAATATTGTAATTTTTAATGAAGATGTCTCATATTGTCTTGCATAGTTTTCAAATAATACCGTCTTTATACGAAATATTTATCAACATTTGATAACGGTAGTAACATGATGATTCGAAAAATAGTTCTTGTTGATCTTTTAGAGAGTCTAATATACATCAAAATATTATTTTGAGAGTAAATGTGTTGTGTATCATGGACATTCAGTACACAAATAATATGTTTCGTTAAAACCTTATTAAGAGAAACTATGCAGGAAAAATCTTAATGAAGGAAAGTATATTATTCATTTGAGTATGCTACAAAAGTTGTATCATTAAAAACTTTGACAGGAAAATCCAATGGGATAAAATCTTGGTCGAGGGAAAATGAGTACAACGCGTATTTACCCTCCCTCGTGATAATATCATTTGAATTATGCTTCAAGTATATTAAATCATTCACAAATAACATTAATAGTTATGCCAGATGAGTTGATTATAACGTATTTCAAATTTCATGCATCATTAAGACAACGTGATATGAACTTGTAATTTCATCAATCACGATCTTTGTGAAATTCACAATATTGAGAATCGTGCGTGACATATTATGACTTTATTTTTCTCATTTTCTTTTCATGTAAGTATACATCTTTAGATTTTTCGGACCACATGTTCAGAAACTCCAGGTTTCTCTAGTAAATCCAATTTACGATTGTGTCCCTTTTATTTGGCCAATCATTACTTCAATCAATATATTTCGAGGCGTTTATTTTGATTTATCGCTATATGATACAGTTCATTACGTGTAAAAGTGTTGTTGACATATTTTACTCTATCAATTCTATTCTTTTCTATAATGATATAAATTATTGAGACATCTCAATTTTCAACACATCATATACTTGAACAGCTTACGAGGATTTATAATTTGTCTGTTTAAATACTCATCAAGAGTATATGCCTATTTAATGAGACCATCTTTACTAATTGCTCCATTTTCATTTGGAGATTTTTATGTTAGAATCGAATATCATCACCCTTCAATCGTGCTATAAAATTATCAGATTTAATAGAAATTGATTGTCCTCCGAAATGTTAATTCGAGTTGGAGCATTTAAAGCTGGTGTGAGATATTGTTGACCTCCTTGGTCAATAAATATATCTAAATAAATTATCTTTTGAACTTCTGGTTCGAATTATTTTATGCGAGAATTTAGATAATGTTGCATTTGTACATTATTTTTAATTTTTTAATTCATCCCTTTAATGCTGAGAAAATTGTCCTATCAAATTGACAATCATTTTTAATGCGTTATAAAATATCGCACATTTGAGATAAGGGTTCAAACTACGCATTTATTCTCAAAAAAAATTTATTTTCGCCTTAGTGCATTGTAGTGAATCAATTGTAAGTATATTGCAATTCAAAATAATTAGATGAAAAAAAAAAGGCTATAACCATAAATCAGGCTATAACATAGAGAACTATGATACTGACATGATGCGTAATAGCAATCCATAAATAGAAATTAGAAGTACTTTGTTTTCAATTAAATTAATTGGAGGCGTTTAACAAGCAATAGTGTTAAATCAGTTATTGACATACCAACTAACACTTATTAAAATGTTGAAATTTAGATTCACTAACATCAACAGAACACACTGTCTTAATTGTGTAATCTGAAAAGTATGCTCATAATTTAAAATTTGAGTAATAATTTCACAAACTTCAAGTTTTTAATATCTATAATTATCTAGTAGATGTATCAAATCTATTAGATAAAAATAATATTTAGATGATCAACATAAAAAAAATGATGAGGCCTCATTTATAACCCTAATTATTTTTCAGAAATATAGGGAATTCAATCCCTATTTTATCTAGTGACATTCAATGTTTAATTTTCAATAAAAAGAACAAACATTATATAGGCATTCTTTATAATGAAAAATCTTTTGGTCATTCGTTAAAAGTTCATTTGAATTCTCATTTTGCATCATTATTGATCAAGTGATAATCTAACTGGACATGCCAAACAATGTTAGTGTACTACTTATGACACATTATAGAAACTTTGTAAGTTTCTTTTATATTAAGTAAAGAACAAAATACTAACAATAGTAATTTTTGTTCATTCATATTCTGAGAATATTGATTCTTCTGAAACCTTGAATAAGATTTTCATTATCTCATATTTTACTAAAATTTCAATCATAGTCCAAAATCACAATCTCTTCGTTAGATTAATTGTGATATTCTTCTAAAATATTTACACATATATTTCATATTTACTTATGCTTTTTCGGGAGCATAAACATAATTAAATATGATTGTAAATCATATGATATTTTTTGAAATGTGTACTACTTCGAAAGCACGATAAATGATATTATATTTTATTATTGCTTCTTCGAGAGCATTAAATTAATATTATTCTGAAATATTTAAATCATAATATCATGCTCTTCAAGAACAAATAATATTCTTTTTAGAATATTAATAATATTATAATTTAAAATTTGAGTAATAATATAATATTATTTTAAATATTGTTATATATGAATTTTAGTGCTTCGTCAGGAGCAATAAAATAATACAAATATTATAAATATTAATTTAGATTGTTTCTTTTCAAGAATAATCATACAATATTCTTCTAGAATATTGAATGAAAAAAAATTACTTTCAAATAAATATTTGTCTATCATAAATTGGTATAATCAAATCGAACAACTACACCTCTTTATTATACAATTTAAAGTTACGAAAATACTAACATTTTCTTTGAGCAGATTAAAAGATTTTATTTATAAACTCAATTGGCTAGAACTTCTTGTATTTCTTTAATTGAAATTAAAAAATTCCACCTCAGCTGGCAAAAGATTTTAAAGAAGAAAGAGAAATATATTTTGCTAACTTAATTGGTTAGAATTTCGTTCTAATAATGTTTTATAAATTAGATAGAATAGAGAAATTAATAGACTTGTGTGTAATATATTGAAAACAAAAGTCTCATATTTATATGGAAGAATTAGAGATATAATTGTAATAAAAATTAGGGCTGGAAAGATATAATTATCATTTACTAATAATTATATTATTTACAACATATTTAAATTCTTTAAATTGTACATTTACATTATAAACCTAAAATAAATTCAACATGAAGTTAAATGAACTTTTGTCAGTTAAGAACATGTTTATTTAATTTATGAGCATCTTACTCATAAGATAAATAAGTAGTACCCAAACATGCTCATACCATAATTCACTTATTATTAATAATTTGTTACTTTGAGTTTCATCCTAAAAGATCAAACTTATTAAGAGAAGTAATCAAAACCCTTATAAGTTGGTCTATATTTTTATTTTTATTTGATGTGAAATTTTAGAAATTTTATCCCTTAGCATTAGTGGCTCGTTTGAGCAAACCAATTTTAAAATTCATGTACACATTTTTTGAATTTTAATAGACTCTGATACTCTATTAAGATTTTGAGTTCTATATTAAAAGATCAATCTTATTAAAATGAGCAATCCAAACCCTTATAAATAGATTTATAATTTTATCTTTATTCGATATATGATTTTACTCCTCAAAATAATACAAACTTATACAAGCCAAATAAAGGTAACATTTGCTAGAAACCTTCCCGTATATATTTGGACAAGCATTTGCTGCTTAATGAATAAATCTGATTCGATAGCTTTGAAGAGACGATTCGATAATGCTTTTTCAGTTAGTCAATTTCGTTGGCACTTCCAAATCACAAGGAAAAGAAACAAAGCGGTCCTTCACTTTTACATTAAAAATTATAATAATTAGTGGGTGCACATAAATGTGTCCCATCCTTTTGCATAGGGAACATAGACGTGCGAAGCCGTCCAACTTATGCTAGCCATTTGTAATGCTACGGTCTACAAGCATGATCAATAATTAGTAGCTTCCTTTCCCCTAACTCGGGTTCGTTTTGTTGTTTTCCCCTTGGTTCGATTACTCGCACTTATTGCGGGTCATGTTGTTTTAGTCGACACGAATCTGCTTTTTGACTTTCTTGTTTTCCTTTTCACTCTACTCTTAAGTTACTATTTCAACGAGCAAGTTTGAAAATGGTGTCTAAACATCAATTGATGGCACATGTTATGTTGGAGAAATATTATGGGCATTTGAAATGACAGGGAACAAAGATAAAATGCTTAAGCAATAGAAAAACATTAGGAGTAGGGACATGTTTGTTAGTGTCCCATTTATGTTGTTATCCTACTGGAACTACTGAAGTTGGCAGGGGCAGAGCCAGCACCGTCGAGTCCTTGCGGTCGCTCGTGCTGGTTTTGGAGATTTTTTTTTCCTTACATTGAGCGGTTGCTCGACAGTCGCTCGAGTCGCTATTTAGCGACCGTCCTTGCTCACCTAAATTCATCTGTACTCACCTGGATTCATCAGCGGAAGTTGGTGTAAAATATGCCACGGAAATTAAATTTTACTGCGAGTCCTTGTGAAGCTTGAAATTGGTAGTCAGTTGTTGGTTTTACTATTAAGGCAAGACAATGGTTGTTTTCCTTTGGAAATCTAATCATAAGCATTGTCCTGTTTTTCTTGTACAGTAAGATGTATGATAATAGAATGCCTTGTTAGGCTTCGTTACGTTCCCAAGTGGAGACACAAAAAGTGGTTTCAACCTTAACTTTCCCTTGGGTTAATTATATTGAAGGTCACTGAACTTTCATCCTTGTTGCAATCAAATCATTAAACTTCAATTTGAAGCAATTAAGTCACTAAACTTAATTTAAAAGCAATCGGGCCTCTCCGTGTGGTTATCTTGCCTCCCGGATTTCAACGATGCGTGTTGAAACTAACGAAATATCAACAAATCCATCCCATTCAATAGATCAATAACAGTAGAGGTCACTGAATTTTCATTCCAATTGCAATTAGATCACAGAACTTTCATCTAATTGCAATCAAGTCACTGAATATTTATCCTAGTTGCAATTGAGCTACTAAACTTCGTGGAGAAATCACGTCATAAATCATGCAATCCCACCCCCACATCTATGATACAATTTCTTAAAGTATGTATAGCACCAGCTTGTGAAAAAATAAGTGGTTTCAAAACTCAAAACAATAATGGTTTGTTCTCTTTACTATTTTCAAACTGTTTTTGATTTTTCAAAACAGTGAAAACGCGTTCTCTTTCATATTTTCGAAAACGCTTTTTTTTAAATAAGTTAAAAATTTACAAAGAAAACACAAAACTACAAATTTGTCATTTTGGGTGTTTTCAGATATAGAGCTTGTTTGGTATGGATTTTGATTTTCTACAGTAAATCAATTCTCATTTTCAACCACACATTCTTCAATAAAATAATATTTTTTATCACATCAATAATTTTTTCTTCTTTTTTAACCACACATTTCCCATCATATCACTATTCAAAAATCAATTCTTCCCCTAAAAATTCCTACCAAACACACTCATAATCAAGCCAAGATTTTCAAAACACGTTTTAGGTATTTTCAAAACAATATTTCAAAATGCAAAAAAAGAACACATTTTCAACAATATCAAAATGAACACTCGAAACACAAAATTCAAAATGAATTCAAAACTCAAAACAAAAAACTAAAACACAAAAAGAATAACCCCTACCTTTCCATATTCTATCATTAGTAAAATAGCTCCATTTTAAATAAAAACAAATGATTCAATATCACAAAATAAATCCGACATAGATACCCAACTAAAACAAAAATCGAGCAAAACAAGTCCAACTAGTTTCTCCAGAAATTCAAAATTCAGGAAAATATGTAGTAAACAAGACTCATTTAGCGCTTCAAAAAATGTTGGCACGGACGGCAAATGCAATAATAATAATATTGATATGAAATCCCACAATACCATAGTGTCATATAGGCGACATGGAGATTTCAAAATAAACGAAGTCATTTTTAGCACGAACATCAAAAGGGATAATGTCCATCTTTGAAAATAACAAATGTCACTAACTTTTACTAAAGCCGACATAGCTACATTTTTGTCCGCAATCGTTCCTTCCAGATGTGCACTTCATTTACTGAATATACCCAATGCTGTGTGGGGTATGTAATAATAATAATAATAATAATAATTATCAGGAGGTAGTTTTGCTATTTATTTTTAATAATTCTTTTTATGTCATCTTAACGAATTTTTGGACCTAAATCGTCACTAGAGATAAGATTTTCAAATTAATAGAATGTTGAAAATTAGACCGTGACGGTAAAAATTCGGGACGTGATTGCAAAAATAAGCAAAGGGTAAGAACTTTCTTTGCAATTAAAATGTATAATGATTAACAAAAATTGTGGTTCTCTTGCGCAAATGGACAAATGTCACCTCCAAAACTTCACTCTCGTTCTTTGTAAAAGAACTAACTTATCGATTTTGTTCAAGATAAAGTTAGAGATAAAAAGATTGTTTGCTACATGTGGTTATGAACTAGCACAAGTGGATTTTTGTCTTCTAAAATTGAAACTTTGATTAGACTTTTGATTTGGACTAAGTTAAGTTTATGTTGGTCCATGATTATCTAGTAAGTCCCTATTTGAGCCGCATTAAAATTTTTATTTTCATTCTTCTACTCATTTTGAACCACACATTTTTCAATAAAATAATATTTTCTATCACATCAATTACTATCGTTTCTTCTTCAACCACACAGACACACATTCTCCATCAATCTACTATTTCAAAATACATTATTCCAAAATAATGTGACTCAAACACACCTTAAGGCTGACTAGCGGCTGGATTAAGCAGTAGGATTTTGGTTTAAAGAAGGGTTGACACCATTATTTTAGCGATCCCTCATGAATCGGGCATTAATTTTATTGACAAGAGGTAACAAAGTGATTAATGAGTGATAAATTAGTATGAATTATATAAAAAAAAACACGATTTGGTCCAACTTTGACGTGATCGGAGCAGTTGGAGCATGTGCATGGATTGGTCCGATCTCGAAGTCACGAAATATGGTTTAGGGTATACATCGACTCAACTTAAAACATTTATGACATTACTAGTTATATTTCATAGCAACAAAATTTATCTGGTAAATTTATGACATGATCCCTCATGACATTACTAATTTGGTAAACTTATTTTTAAATAATTAATAGCCCTTTTATGTGAGAAGCATTTGTGGTTCTTGCTTTATATCATGATTAACCTGTGAAGCCAATTGAATGCCACCGTCGCGTAAAGAGATAAACTACCCCTATTCCCAAATTGATGTGACATTTTAATTTTTAACTAGGCTTCCATTTTGGAAGAATTTATGAATAATTTATTTTTTTAAGTATATAAAAATGAGTACGGGGATAATACTTGTGGATCAATTTATGTTTTATTGCTATTTATTTATTTATATTTTGCAAATAAAATTACCAATATATTAAAGGAAACGTAATTTTTTTACTCGGATAAATAAAAATTATGGATTTATATCAATGCCTATTGACTTGTTAATTTCTTTCATGAAGTTGAATGTGGCAAAGCTGACTTTGTTTGAGGATTTCATTTTATTGCTATGATTTTGCCTTTTGGAAATATGACCAAAATTAATGAATAGATTATGCACTTTCTTGAAAGAAAGGAACCATATTTGCCCTCAATCATATTATAAAAATTGCAAAAACTTAAAAGAGATTAAATATTAATTTATGAATCGGTATAACTTAGAAAATATCTTTAAGACAAATTTTGTCTCTTGTTCATGTGCTAATAGGATAAATGGGCCTCTATATTCTAAGATGACACTTCTTCCAAAAATTAGTATGGCCACTGTATTAAGCTTGAGAGTTGAACTAATGGAAGGCTATACTTTTCTTGATGGAAATAAGAACAAACACTTGAATGCTTGGACTCTTTGAAAATATTCAAAGATAAGGTTTTAAGTACTCGAATCAATCGAGTGTCAAATTGGAATATATTTCTATACGTCCTTTCTAAAATGCAACCACCCATTTTGGCATTGATCGATCTGTACAATTGGATCATGCAATTTCAGAATTGACACGAGTTGGGGGTTTACATCATGTTTCCTTTTACGATAGGAGTTATGTTGTAGTGACAGGCTGAATGACAGAAGGGACACGTGTCAATACATGATTGGACGGTTTGAAGAAAAAAACACAACATCCAATCACTATTGGCACACCACCCTGTCTCCCTCGATTTTGTCATTGTCCCTGTCCAATGAGCATTATTCTTACGACAAGTAATTTGACGATTGTTCAGTGTATACCCATTATACTGGAAGGATTGTATCCAATCAAGTCATCTAGTCAACGAATTTGTATAGGATTTTTCTTTCATCAATGTCTAATTGTTGTACATGCGATTCCAATTATGAAGATACAATCACAACGCACCTAATACAACTGTCTAAAAAATGTTGATGATTTGATAATAAGAATTTAGCCATTCTATAAAAAGTATTAAGATATTCGAGATTATAGGTTTCATAAATATATTTTATTCGTTGTTTTATTGCTATTTATTTATTTATATTATTCTTTGCTGTTTATATTGCTAGAATCTAGTTATACCTTATATTTTGCAAATAAAATTAAACCAATATATTAAAGGAAAAGTTATTTTTTTACTCGAAGAAATAAAAATTATGGATCTATATCAATGCCTATTGACTTATTAATTTCTTTCATGAAGTTGGATGCAACTACCTGGAATGTGGCAAAGCTGACTTATTGTTTGAGGATTTCATTTTACAAACATGTTACACAAATATGCTCAAAAACAGGTTAAAAAACAAGGGGAAGCGTGTCGATACATGATTGAACAATTTGAAAAAAAATAATACAATATTCAATTATTATCTGCCACATCATCCTATTCATCTATCTCTATCCTTGAGCCTATCCAATGAGCATTATTCTTCATTTTATTGCTATGATTTTGCCGTTGGAAATATTTCCAACATTAATTAATAGATTGTGTACTTCCTTGAAAGAAAGGAACCATATTTGCCCTAAATCGACAAGGACCATATTATAAAAATTGCAAAAACTTAAAAGAGATTCAATCACTCTATGGGTATAAGGAATTTTTTTACAGAAATTGTACTGAATACACATAACATGTGGGTCTCATTGTTTTTAACAATATTTAATTCATGTGGGCTACGCCTCCTCATGTGAGAGAAATTCAAAAATCTGGAAAAATTCTGTCATTTATTTCCCGTACTTGCATCATTTTTCAAAGAGATTAAATATTAATTTATGAATCGCAATGGATTAGGGTATAACTTAGAAAATATCTTTAAGATAAATTTTGTCTCTTGTTCACGTGCTAATAGGATAAATGGACCTCTATATTCTAAGATGACACTTTCTTCCAAAAATTAGTATAGCCACTATATTAAGCTTGACAGTTGAACTAATGAAATACTATACTCTTCTTGATGGAAATAAGAACAAACACTTGAATGCTTGGACACTTTGAAAATATTCAAAGATAAGATATCGAGTACTTGAATCAATCGAGTGTCAAATTGAAATATATTTCTATATGTCCTTTCTAAAATGCACCCACCCATTTTGGCATTGAACGTTTTGTACCATTAGGGGTAGGCGCGGGTCGGTTCGGATCGGTTCGGTTCGGTTTTTTTCGGTTCCAGAAATTTTCGGTTCTTTAGTGAATGGAACCGTCGGTTCCAAATATAATTTTGGAACCGTTCGGGTTCGATTCGGTTCGGTTCGGTTTCGTACTATAATTAAATTTTTTAATATTTAAAATAATACTACATAAATACACCTGAAAGTAGATACTAATATTAGCCCCTGTTTGGAGGGCATTTTTTTCTCATTTCTAGAAATTTTCTTACCGTTAGACATGGGGCCAGCCGAAATATTTGACCAACTTGTGAGAGGGAGGGGCCCACTAATTTGAAAAAAATGGTCCAATTCTTCATTTTTTCTTCACAAGAATGCTGGCCAAACAGGAGCTTAATAATAAGAAGTAGATACAAATACGAAGTTTCGATCTTAGCAACTAAACCCTAAACCCAACCATGAATGGCTAAAATATATATATATATATATATATATATATATATATATATCAAATAGTTAAAACAAAAAATTGTTAATTTGTTTAGAAAAAATAAAATAAATTGATTTATCAAAAAAAATTCGGTTCTTATTCGGTTATTCGGTTTCTAGGTCTAGAACCGAGAACTGAACCAAAATTTTTCGGTTCTTCGGTTTTCGCTTCTTCGGGTTTTTAAGTTAAGAAAACCCGCTCGATTCGGTTCGGTTCGGACATTTTGCCCAGTCCTTTGTCCCATTGGATCATGCAATTTCAGAATTGACACACGTTGCGGGCTTACATCATGTTTCCTTCTACGATAAGAGTTATGTTATAGTGATAGACTCAATGACACAAGTGACTCGTGTCAATACATGATTGAACAATTTGAAAAAATAAAAAACACCCAATCACAATTTATCACACCACTCTGTTTGCCTCCATCCTGTCATTGCCCCTGTCCAATGAGCATTATTCTTATGATAAATAATTTGACAATTGTTTAGTGTACACTCTTTATACTGGAAGGATTATATCCAATCACGCCATCTAGTCAATGAATTTGTACATCATTTCACTTTCATCAATGTCTAATTGCTGTACATGCAATTCCAGTTATGAAAGACATTCAATTTTTTTACTAATATACCTAAAACTTTTCAACGTGAACATTAGGAGACTTCACCCAAAGAAAATTGTAGGCTATAATATATATGAATGATTCTATCTATTTCAAAGAGTTAACTTTTAAAAGTATGTTCAAAGAAACTTTTTAAATTAACATTTTAGTTTAGAGAGTGAATTTAACTTTTTAAATTTGGAAAGTCAAACTCACTCTCTATAATTAAATGCATTCAAAATATTTCAATTTTCAATGAGAAAAAAATAATATAATAATTTGGAGGGAAGCTTGTAAGAATAATTTTTTTTGAGTAGTAAAATTAAATGTTAAATATAAAAAGTCGTTGTTGTAGTACTTAAAAATTTGTACTCTAAATTGTAGAATATGTTCTAACAAGACAATTTTATCAATTAATTATCACATTAATGATCCACCTAAAATTGCTTTTCAAAGTTAGCTAAAACTCCTCATTCAATTTACTAATAAATCGATTAAATAAATAGTTAGACTATTTACATTTGGACTTTGATAGTTCACACTTACCAATTATATATCTCATAATTCCATGTAATGTACATTTAAGGCCTTGTATGGGAGAGATTAAAATCAGATTAAAATTGAAAATATAGTCGTTATTGTTGACTTTTATTAGACGAGTGGGACCCTATAACGGCCATATTTTCAATTTTAATTGGCTTTTAATCCCTCCCGAACGGGGCCAATCAAACTCCAATCTTGATAATTAACTAATTTTTGACATCTAGATAATAATAGAAGTCAATGTTACTTTGCTTTCAAGTTCTTCTTCTCTCAAAAATTTCAATTTCAAAGAAAGACATCTGGCATATTTCCTTTCATTTCTCACCAACTCCCTCTTGCCAACCATGGTCTTAAAAGTATCTAAGAAGTAGATTTATTTTTTCGAATAATATTATTCATCTAAACTGATGAGGATCACAGTCACATTATCTAATGATGTCGGAATGCATATTTTCGTTAAACAATGTAACGATAGATCAATGCTGATCATTACTCTAGATGAATAGCGCTCACTCTATTTTTTCACGTTTATACATTTATTTGAGTGACAAAGTCGCCATCTACAAACTTTGTGCCTTTTCTCATTTGTACGATTTTCTTCATACTAGTAACGATGTTTTCAAACTAATTTCTTACTTCTTGCTAATGTAACTTGAGGAATTAGGATTCGAGGAGAATGTAATGTATAAGATTTTACTTGAATGGTAATAATGAGATCATACTAAAATAGATAAGATAAAAAACGGAGTTGATATAGATGTTACTCTAATCAAAAGGCTTCCGTAATAGCAGGGTAACACTTGAGAAAATCTCAAAAGTCTATTCAATTATTACTAAAAAACAACAAAAATCTTAGTAGGTGTTTTTAAACCAATAAAAAAGCCTCCAGACAAAAGACAAAACAAAATTACCAAAACAATAAAACACATCAATCTTAATAAAATAAACATAAAAATTAAATTAAAACAAAAGGGCTGTCCCTCCAATATCCGTATCCCTTTATAGCATAAAGAAGGATCTAAAAAAATCCAACTTTCGGAAACTGCGCAAAATACTTTGGTGCACATTTTGAAAAAAGTGTGTATTTTTACTGTTGATGTGATGTGAAATATGTGGTTGAAAAAAAAAGAAAAAATTATTAATGTGATGAAAAATATTATTTTATCGAATAATGTGTGATTAAAAATGAGTAAAAAAATGTGAATGAAAAAATAACGTAGCTCAAAGTATATTTCTTCCTTGAGCCATTTCCACGACGGACCCAAAATGACCAATTTACAACCATATTACACGCACATTTAGTCTATGTTTGGTAGGGATTAAAATAAAAATTGGTGAAAAATATGATTGAAAAATTATGAATTCCATAAAATATATAATTAAAATTAATTATTAACTTTAACTTAAACTAAAATTTGGATTTTATTTTGTATCAAAGGGCTTAGCTATTTTTTTGCGCACAGATAGATGTGTAGTCACCTTTTAAAAATCATTTTCGTTTCTCTTTCTTTACAGTTTCAAGTTTCAACATCGAAAGACTTCCTTTTTTCCCCGTCTTTCTTCATTCTTTCTCTGTACAATCAAGAATCTCTCAGTTCAGAGCTTCGCTAATCTTTCTCTCACTACTCTTCCTTGGGTTTCATTCTATCCATAAATTCTTATATATACATATATGCACGTGTGTTTGTATTCGTATATATCGAAGTTATTGATCCATTTTTTCTAATGATTCTCTGTTGCAGATATCTTTGAATGGAGATATTATAAATGGGTTTTAGAATTATGGGATCATAATGCGCGTAAAGGAAATGCACCCTCTATGCTGCATTTCTCTGGAGAGTCCGGCGATCGGGGACGGGACGCCGGAGCCGATCCTGTTGAGAACTGGGTCGGCGATGAATTTCTCCGGCGGTGGATCTGACGCCAATGCCGGAGGATCTGATGTCAGCAGTAGCAGTAGTGTGGCCGGGATCCTCTACAAGTGGACTAATTACGGCAAGGGATGGCGATCCCGGTGGTTCACCCTCCGTAGCAACGGTGTGCTATCATACTCCAAGACACGCCGGCCGGAAGCAGTCTACGGTGGCGAAGACGTCGTTTTCATTGGTCACGTCAAGGCCCCCTCTAATTCCGGCACCGTCAACATCCGCGGAAAACATAGCAAAACGGTTAGCACTGTCCATTTAAAGGTTGGTAAATTGATTTACACCGTAGTTTTAAATGCATTGTACACATCAATAAGAGAGAAATAGGTATGCGAGGGCACTGAGTAAGAGTTTAAGTTGATAGAGAGGAACAGGAATAATATCCCAGTCTTGCATTCAAGAATCAATATGTCTTTGTTCTGTTAACATTTGAACCTCTTCGATTAAATTTTTTAATTATTTAGATTGTGTTCAAACAACGGAAATTTCCAAGCCGGGAGGAAAGGCCAGGTGGGGGCTTGTCTTTTTAGGGGTTACTGCAGAAAAGACTTTCTACTGTAGGCAAAGTGGAGTCTACAAAATTTTACTATGTTTACTATGTCAACAGAAATTCCTGCCTTTTCTCTTCTCTATGCAGTCTGCACCAGAAATAGCTTTGATATCTGAGTTTCATTTTTTCATTTTCCCATAATTTTGACTATCATTTTACTATAACAGTGATAATTAACTGAGTGTTAATCTTGAGTGGGTCACATCAGCAGGTGGGATAGTAGTGGCCAAACCTAGGGCAAAATGCTGTAGGGTTAACCCAGGTCTATTTATGGTTTTTTCACGTCTGGTCACATCATTATTCGGGCACCTTTTTCCAATTCGAAAACTGAAGCAATTTTCTTCAGTTTCTTATTTGCAGATCTCATTGTTTGTTTTGTTGTATAAAATAATCGTAAGTGGGAATGAGAATAATCTGGTGGGACAGCAATTGAAAAGAATGGTAGATCTGAAGTCTCTAATAATCTG
The DNA here is from genome assembly GCA_035079005.1 of Fraxinus americana. NCBI lineage: Eukaryota > Viridiplantae > Streptophyta > Magnoliopsida > Lamiales > Oleaceae > Fraxinus > Fraxinus americana. Next base: position 71,924 of record JAVHZT010000145.1, on the reverse strand, counting down.
TAAGTTTTGGGACCTTTTTCACTGAGTTGACGAGTTGCAATTCACTTGGTTTAAAACTTTTTGAAAAAAAAAAGGGAAAAATGAAAGAAGTAAAAGAACAAGGGAAAGGATATGCTCTTACATGCCCAAGATTCTTTTCTTGGCGTCTCCGAAAACTAAGTAAAAATTCTACCTATTCTTTTAGCTTTTGTCATGTTTTTATTTTTCATTTTAGGGTAAATTAATGCCACAGGGGTTTTTCCGGTGACCGGAGAATCGTTGAGCTTAATTTAGTAGTATGTTTTATCTTCTGGGTATATTTAGTTTTTTTGGTATCAAAAGTTCTTTCTGGTGTTCCAATGCTATGTTCTTGCAAATTTATCTCATGATATAGCTTTCCATAGTAAATTTTGGGTGTTTCAGAGAGGTATTTGAATCAAGTAATGGTTTTTCGAGAGTATGATAGTGCTGGTTAGTCTATTCCATGGTCTTTTATTACTTGATTTTTAAATCTACTTATTGTTTTTGCATTCTAATATAAAATTTTTTGGACAACTTTGTATATAACATGAACTGCAAGTGTATGTATTTGATTTTGGGGATGAGAGGGATATGCACTGTAATAGGAGAGCTATACACAACGCGTATGTTTGGTGACAATATTTTATTGGACAAATTATTATAAAGAACAAATTTTTTGTGCATCTTTCTTCCTTTGAACACCTAACCTAACATACCATAAATGCTTACTTGGATTTGTTTGCAGGTCTCATCATTTCGTGAGAGTAAATCAGACGATAGGCGATTTTACATATTTACAGCTACAAAGACACTTTACTTAAGGACTAATACGAAGAAAGAAAGAGCGGCATGGTTACAAGCTTTGATCACGACAAGCAGCCCAATGAATGAGAGCATCCCCCTTTTAACTAGGAATTTATCGATATCAACTGAAAGGCTAAAGCAACGCTTGCTTGAAGATGGAATTGGAGAGGGACTTGTGAAGGACTGTGAACAGATCATGCTCTCTGAATTTTCAGAAATACAAGGTCAATTTAAAATCATTTGTGACGAGCGATACGATTTGCTGGACACATTGAGACAATTAGAGGTACTCTTTGCTTCACTAATAATGTAATTCATGTGTTGGATCACAAGTAACCAACAGCTGATGACATCTTCGGTCATTATTATTAATAGTTCTAACATTGAACTAATAATTCCATCTATATTCTTCAACTTTTTTGACCAATTAAATAATTCTATGAATTTCCATCTATATTAATAATAACCTTAGTATGAAATTCATGAATTTTGACATAAATCTTTTAGTTAGTAGAGGAATTTAATAACTTTTAAATATGTACTTACACATCGTAGTTCATTCCTTTTTGTCTCCACCCAATTATTGATTATTGAATAGACTATTGCATTTCCATATTTGAGCAAAAAACTTTTAGTTGTAAACTTTTGTTACGAATAATAATAGAAATTGTGGTTTAATTGGTTTATATCACGAGTTGTTACTTTTTGTTTGGTCTCCTTTTCTAAAATGTAGCCTGTTATTATGTCTAGTGAAAGTTTTACTTTAAAATCTGCTTCAACTATTACACGAGAAAAGTCCATCTGTACAAATGATCTGGCCCTATATTTGGAGTTTCGTTGGGGATGGTACGGCTACATAGTGGTTGCTGTGGCTGTTTGCGCGATCAAACTCATGCACTCTCAGAACTTATGCCTAACAGGATTAAGGGATACTTAAAATTGTAGTCAAAGGGACTCTCTAGTTCCAGAGTGTAGACCTTGACAATCATATAATGGCTAAGAATCCTTTTGTATATCCCTTGTGAAAAAGTTCAGATATTTTTAGTATTTTTGCATTCAACTTGTTTTTTCTTTCATCATTTTTCCTTTCGGAGGAGGTACTGCTGTCATTGATGACTTGATAATCCTTTTCTTCTTCAAGTTCTTTCTGGGAGCATATAACCAAGTTAACAGAAAGATCCTTGGGAGAATTTCTTTTCTATAATTTATTTCAACATTCTAATTATGATTACCATCAGATATTTTTTAATAAATAAATATTGTAATCATAAAATCACTGTGACATCAGGATGATTAATTTATGCGCCACTACTTGAAGGCAGAAATCTGTAAAACTTGAATTCAACGTGAACTGACTGATCTGTGCGGTTTTTCAAGATTCCTAATTATAAAGATGTAACTTTTTCTTCTTGTAATCTTGAGTATTTCTTTAAAAACTAGCATCATAACATCAACAAAGCATTTCATTTCACTTTTCCAGGCAGCCAATATTGAACCTGAAGCCTCTGGAATTAATGATGGGGAATACCAACCAATGAAGCAGGAGTATTCGAATATAGCACCTGGAAAGTATAGTGGTATGTAACATTTGGTCAATGTGGTAAAGGCTCTATTATGCATCAAGTAATCAATGTGGTAAAAGGCTCTATCCTAGGAGGACCTTATGCATGAAGATAATCAATTTAGTCAATGTGGTAAAGGCTCTATTATGGATTTGTGACCACATTCTCCATAGGGCCCTCTTAATAATCATGAAGAAAAGCCTTGTATCAAAAATTTCTTATTCGGTCAATTTGGTTTCTTCTACACAGTTTTTGTTTCTTTATTTCTATTTTTGGTGCATGAAAAGTTTCAATTTCATCTCTTGTTATTTGAATTCTCACTACTTTAACCTTTTAGGTCCTACACTTAACTTTCTTGGACCATGTTCTCCCTCACATCTCTTGGATTATTACGAAATTGAAACTGTCTACTTGAAGTAGATATTAGTTGATTGATACATATGTAGAACTTTATGTATCAATAGACATGTTATATGCATGTAGGCATATATTTGTATATACATATAATGATATATATATCTATAATTTTACTTGTCAATACTTCAATTGTTGAAAATGAGTCTGAAATGTGGCCTATGCACGTCCAGTGGGAAAGGGGCTTCTTATTGGTGCTGTTGGGTAATCTGCACAGAGAGCATCCTTATTTTGTTCTAATTCTCGTATCCCTCCACATAAGCATACAATGTATGGTATCAATACTACATTGGTATTGCAATATTTGTTTCTTGACATCATATTCTGAATACGCAGAATGGAGTACTACAGAATCATCGGATGACGTTGACAAGCAAGAGCTTGAGGAGGCATCAGACGAAGAGGAACCCCACTTCTTCGACACAAATGAGTATTTTTCTGAACCAAAGACTAGTTGTGAATCAGTTGACATAGATCACATGGATACTCGTGCCAGATCCAAAAATCAAACTGACAATTGGCACAAGGGGAACTCAAAGAACAATGTATTTGATTCTAGATACCAACAAATTGAAAGAAGGAAAAAGTTACCAGATCCAGTTGAGAAAGAGAAAGGCATCAGTCTATGGTCTATAATCAAAGACAATATCGGGAAGGATCTTACACAAGTTTGTCTCCCTGTATACTTCAATGAGCCAATATCATCCCTGCAAAAGTGTTTCGAAGATTTAGAGTATTCTTATCTTTTGGATCGGGCATACGAGCATGGTAAAGCGGTAAGATCTGTTTAGTTTACTCTATCTTGAATTTGTATGATTTTCTCTCTATTTTATTAGTCACAATAGAACGGTTGTCTTTCTAAGTGTAATGTTGTCAGAAAATATTTCTGCTGGAGCTCAGAATGCCAATAATGCACTAAGCCTTAATTGATCAAATAGAGTACTTAAATTGTTTATTTTCGTCCAGGGGAATGATCTTTTGAGAATATTAGATGTTGCTGCTTTTGCTGTTTCTGGATATGCTTCATCGGAAGGCCGTCACTGTAAACCCTTCAATCCTTTACTGGGAGAAACTTACGAAGCCGATTATCCTGAGAAAGGAATTCGCTTCTTCTCTGAGAAGGTAGGTACCCCAATAATATTTAATATTGTTGAATACAAAACAATATGTGGTGCAATCATCCATTTGAAGTATCCGTATATTTCCTCAAAATTACTGCATGGCAGTTTGTATCACCTCATTGGTGCACCTCCTAATATGTTATGGACCAATTGAAAGGCCTATTACGTCCGACTATATCCGCCCAAAATAACTGCACAACGTAAAATCAACATTTTCTTGTTTTTAACCTTTTTTTATTAAATAGAATTCTTAATAACTAGCTGTTGCTTAAACAGGTGAGTCACCACCCAACAGTCATTGCATGTCACTGTGAAGGTAAAGGCTGGAAATTCCGAGCTGACAGTAACCTTAAATCAAAATTCTGGGGGAGATCAATTCAACTTGATCCCGTTGGAATCCTTACTTTAGAGTTTGATGACGGAGCGATCTTTCAGTGGAGCAAGGTGAGCAGTGCAAATGGTCATACATGAGCAGTTCTTATATAGCTTTATAGCTCATCTTAAATTCATGCAAAAGTTTATTTAAACATTGTTGCATTGTCCTCAGGTCACAACAAGCATCTACAATCTTATCCTCGGCAATATTTATTGTGACCACCATGGAACAATGTATATTCGAAGTAATCGGCACTACTCGTGCAAGCTCAAATTCAAGGAGCATTCTATTCTTGAACGCAATCCTCACCAGGTAAAAGAAAAACACATTTATCTTGATATATGTATCCCACTTTTCACAGTCAAGCAATGTTTCTTTTCCCATTTAATGACTGGACATTTTAAAAAATGTACTAACTGAACAGGTTCATGGATTTGTTGAAGATATCACTGGGAAAAAGGTTGCTACATTATTTGGAAAGTGGGATGACAGCATATATTATATAAATGGAGAGGGCACTGGCAAGTTGAAAGATATGTATGATGCATCTTTATTGTGGAAACGGAATAAGCCACCTCCAAATATTACTCGCTACAATTTAAGTTCTTTTGCAATAACACTAAATGAGTTGACGCCCGGACTGAAGGTGTGGAGGACACGTTGAAAATATTTTGTGCATATCACTTTCGTCTTTGTCTTATTAATAACTCTCTGATTATGTGTATTTGATCACTGAAAAAGGAAAAGCTCCCACCTACAGACTCGAGACTGAGACCAGACCAGCGATATCTGGAGAATGGGGAATATGACAAGGCAAATTCAGAGAAGTTGCGATTGGAAATGCGACAGAGAATGGTAAGTAAAATTCCTGCATTATACGTGAACTTACGACAGTGATGATGAGAGTGCAACTTGTATTGTGGAACTCTGCAAATATATACGTGCAAATTCTTTCGGAAGTATTGGTTTAGTAACTACCTTTGATATGTGACAAATTCTCGAGAGACTTGAATGGTATTATGGAAATTGTTGGTGGGGGGAGGGGAACTTCTATTTTGGATGGGCAAGATGACATTCGGTTTGCTAGGTATTACTTTTGTTGATTATTTAACAAAGCTGAATTTTATATATGAATATCAAATAGATATCGGTTTCGCAAACTAGCGATGAATCTTTATATCTGAGTATATTTGACATTGGCACGGTATTGAGATGAAAAATTATGAGCTTTAGATTGTGAACCAAAGATTTGGGTCTTAGATTGTTAGTATGAGATTGAATTTCCAAGATTTGCCCCCATCTTTTGTACTCTTCCGTTTTCTTTATAGTGACATTTCCATCCTTGCTCATTGATAAAAGGCAATACAGTTAGTGAATATTATATGCCTGGGATCAACCCAACAGAATTAATCAGCCAAAATATTAGTAGGATGGAAAATTCACTTAATAATCTTGCTTGCTTGTTTGTTATATATCGCTTTTATACTTCCACGTTCCTCAATGGGGTATGTATATCTCTTGAAAATCAACAACTTTGTTATATCGTAACTCTTTACCTGCTATCAACATCACACTATAAAACATATGATTGAGCCGTCTGATATTGACTTAAATAGTTGCTTTCGAATACTTGTTAAATTAGTGAGCATCTGAATATGATTAATGCTGCATCTTGTATCCTTTGACAGTCAAGGAAATTACAAGAAAATGGTTGGCAGCCCAGATGGTTCCAAAGAGATTGCAAAGACGGATCTTTCAGTTATGTGGGTGGATACTGGGAAGCTCGAGAGCACGGGAAGTGGGATAGATGCCCAAATATATTTGGCGAGATTAGTGAAGTCCCCAATTCCTTTGAAAAGTCCTGACTTCTAAAAAGGTACATGACTCCCTCCCTATTTTTCTTGTGTGATTGCTCCAATAAATTATTCTTTACTGCCAATGTATGTTTATGGATCTCCATTATTAGGGAAATAGTGCGATAGAACTAGTTCCCAAAGTATTGCATTTCATACAGCTAATCACTTCCAAAAGAGAGATGAAATTATACTGAATTACTCTCAAATACAGTAATCGAAGCCTTATTGCCAATAAATTGTTATTGAAAGTATGAACAAAAGCATCTTTAAGTCTTGAGAAAACGTGTCTTAATCACACAAGTCGTCCATCCTTTGATCTATCCTTAACCGCTGCTGGGTCTACCTATTGATTATCGTGCTATTGGACATGAGGACCTTCTAATACTGTTGTATTGCAGTTTTTTGGAACTATTGATTGTTATGGTTTATATAAACTAGCCCTGATAAAGCTGTACGTTTCTTCTACGTACAGGATGCAGAAAAGCCATTGAGGACATGCTATAAACATACATAGATTACGCTTCTTGTTTCGCCCAATATGTTGGATATCAGTATATGCAGTCGAAAAATTGATGATCCCCGACAATTGTATCAATCCCTAGTTAGGCCATGATACAGCATAGGAAAATTTCTTTGATGACATCATCTGTTGTATGAAGAGATCCATGTAATAATAATAATAACTTATAATTCATTATAATTCTCAGCTTTGCAGGCTCAGCCAAACATTTTCTTTCTAGGCAGTTGTTTTTAATTAGTTTGAGAATGTGTAACAATAGGCATCTAATTATGATATTAGTTGTAAAGGCCTAAGTGTCAGTTTCGGAGTGATATTCAGCAAGGACAATTCTATTCGTACATAAATGGATGACAATGGAGGTTGACAACCTCTCACATGCATGCTGGTCCCACGTGATTAAAAAGTTTTTTTAAAAAAGGGGACCCCCTATTGTGAGTGTTCGATCATCCTCCATTGTCATTCATTCGGTATAGATGTAGCATGGTTGATTCAGCAAATAGTATCAAAATTTTTACCGTTATAATTTGAAATCCAGCTTGTAATATTGACCAAAGTTCGCAAAATTACCTATATACCCTTGGGACAGTTAATTTAATTCTCTTTGTTTGAAAGTATATTTATGGTAATTTACCAAATGAGCTAGTCAGTAATTACGGCTGGAATGGGCTCACTACATTTCCAACCGTTCAAATTTTGATTAAAATCGGGTTAGAATCGTCCGCAGGGGATAAATAATAGTGGTAATTACATGAAACCATACTTTAAGTTTTTAAATTTCTAAAATCAGATTGGAAGTTTAATATTTCCAAAATCAGATATTTTATATTTATATATTATATATACAAATTTCACCCCCCAAATTCTAAAAATTATTTACCATTCTCATCTTCCTCTCTCTCTCTTCCTATCGCCTAACTGTCTCCCTCTATCATCTCCATCTCCCTTTTTGTCTCTTCGCCGCACCCCCCCGATCTGGCACTGGCACCACTAGAGTGGAGCTGTACGAAGCAGCCGACACCACCACCGATTAGCCACCCACCCCCGATCCGGCACCGGCACCACCGGAGTGGAGCTGCGCGAAGCAGCCTAACACCACCATCGCCTCATAGGTCGCTTCCGATGTTGGTCAAATAGCCATGTCTGTTGCAGCAGTCGATGTGGCTGCTTGGATTCTACTTGCTCTGGCTATTGCCCTATCAGACACCGACAGTTCTCCCCTCGTTTCATTGTGGGTCTTATTGTGCGGGTTCGATTTGTGACTGATCCTGTAGGAATTCATGCTCTCTTTGGGGCTTTTGTTGAGACCGGGTGGTTGTGGTTGTGCTCAGTGGTTTGCAGTGGTGATGGTGAGATGGTGGTGTAGACGATCTGCTTGTTTTGTTGTGTGTGTTCAAAATCGTCGTGTGGGTCTCGAAACACTGTTGCATGGTGGTGTAGTTGGTGGTTGTGTGGTGGTGGTGGTTTTGTTGACTGTGGTTAACTGGTTATGGTGGTGTTTTGTTCGGGCGGATTTGTGTGGTGCAAGTGGCGGTTTTATGATCTATGTTTGGTGGTTGGTGGACGGTGATGATGATGGTTGAGGTGGTGGTGGTGGCGACAGGGCGGTTTTGTGGTGGTGACGGTTGCTGGAGGTCTTGGTAAGTTGGTGTATTGTTTTGTGTGTGGTGGGTGTAGTCGAATCTGAGTTGGTGTATCGACGTGGCTGGTGGCAGCGACGACGACGTGGCTGGTGGCAGTGATGACTCATGAGGTGGTGGTCACGGTTCTCGATGGTGGTTATGGAGGTGGTCACAGAAGTCAGTGGTGGCCACAAGAGTGGTCACGATGGTCACGGAATTTGGTGGTGGTGACCTTAAAATTGTGACTAAAAAATAATATGTGACGGGGGTAGTCACAGAAATTGATGGTGGTCATGGGGGTGATCACAAAAAAAAAAAATTAATTGTGACCTTAAAATTGTAACTAAAAATTAATTCGTGACCAATAAATTTGAAAATATATGATTGATAGATAACTGTGACCTGTAATTTTTTGATCCGTGACCAATAAAATAATATGTGACCTGATTTAGGATCTCGAAATAATTCGTGACCTACAAAATTTTTGATCTGTGACCAATAAAAAAATCGTGACCTTCAAAAATAATCTATGACCAATTGATTATGTATATGTGACAATTAATTATATAATTGTAACATCATTATATTTAATTAATAAAATAAATAAATAAATAATTAATAATATAAATAATTGTCCGAATCGAAAAAGTCACCGGAAAAGTCGCGAAAAGTTCGTCGGAACTTCACCTGAAAAGTTCGCCGGAAAGTCGCCGAACGGTCGTTGAAAAGTTCGTCGGAGTAGAGCGGTGATCGGAACGGTCGTCGGAACGGTATGGATGGTGAAGGTGGGATGGGTTAATTATATTATATTATAATTAAAAATTTAATATTAAATTAATTTAGTAATTTATTATTTCATAAATAAAAATTTAAAATTTTTTAATAACAATCTGACTTTGAAATTTTCAAACTTGTTTTTTTATTTTTGAAATAGGCTAAACTTATTCTTTTGAACGTGTAATATTCCCTAAATAATAGTTGAGCATTTTCAGAGATTTTCTTTGATTCTGTTTGGAGGGTCAGGTCGATCATCCAGATCTAGTCAGGGCTTGCTACGGGCCCATCTACAATTCTAGCTTGGATGGACTGGCTCGACCTTCAACAATTTACAAGTAGAATTTTTTCATCTTTATACTTTAAAATATCCAGACTAAATTAGTGTCTACTTAGTTACAGTATAAGTCATTTGGATCTACTTAGTTAAAAACTATATTGTTGTATGCTCTTATTTTAATTAATTATAGAATGGCTCTATTAACTTTACATTTATTTTTAAATTTTGCTACAAGAAAATTGGACGTACTAGGTGGTCCTCATGGATCGCCGTGTTGGACAATCTAGCCATGCACAGCCCGTCTATTATTGCAAGTTGGTCCAGATTGGACTGGGCTGGTTTTGGTCCGGTTACTCAATGAATTGGTTCGACAGAGGCTGGGCTGCCTGGCCTATTTAAACACTAATGGTCCTAATCTCAGTGAATCGGTGATCTTCAGCATAGTTTCAGGAGAATTCTAGTTTATGAAAAACCATTGTAATCTGAATATTAAGTGTTGGGACTCCAGAGAATGTAACTCCATAGTTGAAACCAACTGTGGTACAATGAAATCTGATGTTTTACGAATAAAGGTGATTTTCAAGAAGGATTCGAGCTCATCGATGTAGAGAAGACCGATGACTTGCCCCTCTTGAAGGAACGTATAATCTACTTTGATGTAGTTGGCTACACTTGGTAGTGTGACTTGATTGGGTCTATCGAGGGTTATATTACTCCGAATTTCAAATAAATAATTAGATTTGGTTTTATACGATAATTCAGATGAATTGTGTGCTACATCTTATGTGTCGTGAATATCTATAAAAATATTTCGAGAATCAATCTGATTCTATATTTTAAGATGAAGCAGGGTTAATTTGATTTTTAATAGTGAAATAACAAGGAATAGTTGCATGCTCTTTTCGAATAATATGAGGAGAGAAGCAGATGATTCTGGCAGAAATGGAAGCCTATTCTTTAGCTCTATTTCTTGCCCAACTAATGTTGATGTCAACCAAATCTTCTTTACTTCTAAAATTCATACTTCTCCGTTATTTTGGGTACGATAATACACATTTAAGTGAAAACAACAAAAGCAAGAAAAGAGAATTTTGATCTTGGGACTATATTCCAAACATTAGTACATAATGAGCCCAATAACACGTCAACTTGTCTGGTTCGTACAAAATGCAGTTGGAATAAGCTGTTTGTACATTATCCATTACATTACTTTTGACAGAATTTTGTCTTTTTATATGTGTATTGTCCCTTATACCCTTACTTCTAAGTTTTAATTATTTTCCGCATTTTAACCCAAAAATTGGTATTAGAGTCTAGTAACGAAATTAAAGAAATATTTTAGAAATATTTTTTTAGAATGGATAGATTAGGGTCGCCTCCACTTGAACTGGTGTAAGGTTTGGTAAGTGGTGAGATTTGATGAAAAATTTTCTGCTAAAATCATGCAAGCTGACGTGATACTATCAGATGTAAGGAGCTAATGACTCATGCTATCTCGTAACAATCAGGCGAAGTATGAGGAAAGCAAACGAAACATCCACGTGACGGGGTGACACTAACTCACGTGGCCTGTACTTTGATGGCTCATACATGACCTCCACACTAATTTAAAAATGTGACAATCTCAATCAAGAAAAAGAGTTCATGGTCATGTCAGGCTAGTGGATTCAGTTGGGTCCAGCAATTGTAATTAAAATTGGGGACTAACCTTGCAATTTGGCCATCATCAATTTCAATCAAATTGGAGGGTATTCGCTTTCTGGAAAAGTAGAATATACATACACACGCGCACATCAACGAAATGGGGAAAAGAGAGGGTGAAGGAAGGCTGATGGTAATATTTGGAAGAAAGGATTTTACTTCTGATCTTTTTCATCAATCCTTTTACCATTTGGTTTCTACAACATTGATCTTGAAAGGATTTTAGATGACATTTTTCTTCTCCTTTTATAATTATTTATGTGGGTTCCTTGTAGTATTATTAGATGATGAATGCTGTGGTATACCAAGATTATATCTTGATGTAGCCAGTTGAACTACTTCTGTTGACACACTAAAGGTACAGTCAAAATTGAATAGCCCAAAGAGTGAAGTCCAATTGGAGGTCCAAGACAAATGCCCAAATGAGGTTATTGGTAAGTGCAGAGGGAACCCACGAACACAGTAACATCATCGTCCAAACTTGCATGATGCCCAGAGTGAACGAATGGAGTGCCCCACTGTCGCTCAGCGCGACAACCTCGTTTTTGCCCAAACTTTCGAGTCGCCCAGAATCCTAATATGTAAGATATTATGATCATCCAGAATAGTAGTTACTGAGATAGTTATCGAGTTGATTATCACATTCCACGATTTAAGAAGCCCCTTTGAAGGCAGTTGAACAACGAGGAGTAATGGCAGTTCCACGATAAATTAGGCACCATGAAGAAAATGGGTAGCAGTTTTCAAACAGTTTGTCACGCAAAAATTATCATGGGAATATAAAAAGAAAGAATAGACATAGAAGAAAGATCCCGAATCAAACACTCTCAAACATAGAATATGTAATTTCAAATTTTTAGATTAACTTTAATTATCTTCAGCAATGGTCCTAATCTCAGTGAATCGGTGATCTTCAGCATAGTTTGAGGAGTTCATGGTCATGTCAGGCTAGTGGATTCAGTTGGGTCCAGCAATTGCAATTAAAATTGGGGACTAACCTTGCAATTTGGCCATCATCAATATTCATCATCAATTTCAATCAAATTGGAGGGTATTCGCTTTCTAGAAAAGTAGAATATACATACACACGCGCACATCAACGAAATGGGGAAAAGAGAGGGTGAAGGAAGGCTGATGGTAATATTTGGAAGAAAAGGATTTTACTTCTGATCTTTTTCATCAATCCTTTTACCATTTGGTTTGTACAACATTGATCTTGAAAGGATTTTAGGTGACATTTTTCTTCTCCTTTTATAATTACTAGTCCTGCATCGTGCGTTGCACGATTACAGGTATTTTTTTTTCTAAGTGATACTGTTAAATTCATTTTAGGATATATAAGCATTTAATGATATATACAAAACTAAGTGCTTTATAATTTGTGTTTAATATCATACAACCTGGTAGTATAAAGTTCTGTTAGCATTGCAAATATATTCAGTAAATAACTGAATAAAATACAAAGAAAGTAAGAATTGAGTCTCTACTCAGATTCGCAAAAGTTAGAAGTGCAACAAATTCCATACATGCAATCACTTTATATACACTAACATAATACACTGGCCATGTTCAACACATAAACGTAGTGCACCAAATTTAGAATGAAACTCATGTCATCCATAAGTTGCAACAGAGTTCTATACAAAATAGGCATTTAGTCAAAAGAAGTTCAAAAAACGGCTTTTTTTGCTGTTGCTGATTTGCTCAAGTTGTTGTCAAAGTTTCTGCACAATGATTCCCAGCATTTGCATTTAGCAAAAGAACAAAAACACCTCAGTTGCTAGTTGAACTGCTGAAGGCCTGGGACAATTATTTTGTTACAATGATGGTGTTCTCAGGTTGATGAACTACAGTCGTATCATCTTTAGGAAGGTCAGATGACACCATCTTCTGTTTTTTTGGTTGCTCAAGTATCTTTATTTCAAAGACCAGATTTATTCGTGCAGGAGGTGGGAATTGTTGACTGGTTTTAGAGGGATCAATGCAGCTGAATGAAGCTTTATTCTTCGCGTCATATGGGGACACTACTGGAGGCGTTTGTTCAAGTTCGCGGTTGTCATGAAGAATAGATATCACATCGAACCTTGGTTGGTTAGTTTTTGGATCCGGGTTTCCTACTTTCATGTAAATGAAGTGGTCTTCATCCACATAGTTAGACTTATGATCACCAATGACATGATGTGGCTGTATGCAAAACAATAAACAATATAGTATCAAGCTAAACAGTTGAGGACACTTGCTGAATGTAATAAATAAATACAAATAAACATTACCATTAAATTATCTTTCATTATTTTCTCAGCTGGAAGATGTAATAATTTTTTAGCTAGATCACCGAATAACGATGCAGTAATGTTTCCAGTGTGATCTCCAATGCTAACACTGCACCTTGCTCTGAGGGAAAAAATTTAAATTTAGTGTAATAAGAAAAAGCTGAATTTCGATGAAGTTAAACTACACAAAGAATGATTATCTTTGTTATGTAGGAAATATATATTACCTAGGAATTGCTCTTGCATGCATGTACTTGCAATAATTGTAGAGATACATTTCATTCAATTGAGCAAAGGACATCCAACCACAAGTGTCACATGCCATATACCAAAGTGATTGAGTTGTTGCTTTCATTTCTACCTTACCTTTGATCCAAAATGGTTTGCGCTGAAGTAAATACAAGGAATGTTAACACAAATTTGTTTTACAAAGGACCTGCTTTTGTAAAATTGAAAGAATTCAAATGACAGAGCTCACTTCCATAGTTTAAACTGCACTATTTAATATACCGTTGACGTGTTTTCTAAAAGATCCTTGATGTAGATGACTCTACTTTTCGGAGGAGGTGGAATAGTGGAAGTATCTGGTGAATCATACGTCTTTTGAACTATCATCTATGTCAACATTTCTTTGTTTCTTTCCGTCCTTAAACAATAGTTAATGATAAGTGAGAAAATATATAAACATTGAAATAGAATAAAGTCCTAGGAAATGAGAAGTAAAATCTGTTCAAAAATAATAATAACAAAATAAGTGTTCTAACCATTTTCTCAGTTCAACAAGTTTCTCAAACTTTGGATCTATGAAGATTGAGCTGTTTGCCTTTGTGGACAATGATATTCCTATTTTATATGTCACAATTGTGTAAGCAAAATCAAATCTATATGTAACACGTTAGTTGCTTAAAGAAACGAATTAATTCTATGTTTATTTACCTTTGAATGACGTCACTTTTAAATGGTTACGACAATGATAGGTTTTTTCATAATGCAGTCAGTAATCTCAACTCCTTCACGGTTTATAAAATTGTCCCAGATAGTTAATACAATTGCTTGCAACCTGCACACGAAACTATAGAAAATTTAGTCAATTTCTATAGCTGGGAATGTACTGGTTTGTCTCTAAAAGTTTAGCTTCTTGTATACTTAACTTTCATTAACAAGAACAATGTCTTGGACAAATGAATATGCATTTATGTTCGGAATTTTCCTTTTTAGACGAACATCAACTGCAATACCTACAAATGCTGGGGAGAAAATAAGGAACAAAATGAAGAATCATTAGTTTTTTGTGATATGCATCAGTGTGAAATTTTACTTGTGCAATGAATACATTTGTGCTAATGGTTTGATTTACCTATTTCAGTGTCCATATCTATGTACTTGTGAAGTTCATCAAATGTTGTAAACTGAAAACATGATTCCACAAGAGGAATGTGGTTTTCATTCACTTCTTCAATCCTGGTTGAACCACTAATTGTCCACTGGGTATTTCCACAAGTTGATCTAAATCGTTCATTTGTTTGCTTCACATATGCATTTGAGATCAAGTACGTCTTTGATGGTACCAATGTATTTTCAAGAGCTTTAATATTTTGAGCAAATATAGTTGCTTGCACTTTGTTTTCCTGCATCAGTTATTATTAATATGTACACATAAGATAAAAGGTAACATGATAAAGTCATTTTCAAATCCATGTATGTATGAAAAT
Organism: Fraxinus americana; assembly: GCA_035079005.1. Lineage (NCBI taxonomy): Eukaryota > Viridiplantae > Streptophyta > Magnoliopsida > Lamiales > Oleaceae > Fraxinus > Fraxinus americana. The sequence continues at coordinate 56,912 of JAVHZT010000145.1, read as the reverse complement.
AAAACAGACAAGTCTGAACATTTTAGAGCTAAACTGCGCAGTTTGGTGTATGGTACTTCTGAACACATTCTTTATATTTATTTTTTCGCTTGAAATTGGAATTGGAATAAAAAAAATAATCATCAGTTCATATGACACGGATTTTGAAGACATTACAAAGTTGTTTGAAAGAAGTAAATGAAAGTTGAAATAATATTTTCATCCTGTTAGACAGAATCTCGCAACTCTTTCATATAAACACAGAAATAACTATGTTCTTTCATTAACAGGAGCTGATGTTAATGGGGAAAAGAAGAGTACTAAACTACAAAGAGTTGTATGGGCACAAAAAGGAAAGAAAAATGTAAAGAAAGAAACATTTCTTTCGCTTCTTGTACCTCTGCAAAGTAAAGCAGTTTTCTCTTCTTCGGTAGGAGAGAAGGGAAAATGTAAAGAAAGAGAGAAAATAATTTACCTTGCTTGTTGTTTTCTTCTCTGCAAGGATATCTGATGTTTGTTTTTCACATGATTATATATGATATGATATGATATATACGTGTGTGTGTGTATTTGTGAAAATTGTACAACAGTAAAGCACATAGATGAATGGACAAGTGAGAAAGTACAATCTTCAGATTAGCTGTCATAACAGGCCATGTTGAGAAAGTACAATCTTCAGATTAGCTGTCATAACAGGCCATGCTTTGACTGTACAAGTAATGTGGTATGGCATGGGGTTAGGTTGAATTATAATATGTAAAAGTGATATGATATGACAAGAAATTATGAACATCCATTTATCCATATAAAGTAAAAATATATATATCCTTACAATATAAATATATGTAGTAAATATAAATAAATTAGTAACACGTCCAAATAGAAGCTCAATTACAGAAATTTCAAAGGATTCAATTTCTCTGACTGTAGATCATATTGCAAAACATATACCAGAGAAGAATTAAAACAAAAATAATTAAAAAAATCTATGAAACTTTTATAACGCCATGATTCATGAACTAAGTATCATAGTGATCTGTAGCTATTACTAAATTAACGAAGAAACGAAAGCGTGCAGACGAATAAATGTCACTTGTTTATCCAAAAGGTAATTTTGGGAAATCATAGACAGCAAAGGTTTGTCGTGACAGATAGTGCCAATAAAAAAGGAACATTTACTTGTAGATAAAATAAACTCAAAACTGAACTACATTACATCATGAAATTGTCACTTAATACAAAAGTGTGCAAAGTAAACTGTTAAAAATATACCTTCTTTTACGGTTCAGTTTATAGGGCTCATCTAACCTCCCGACAATAGCTCGGTTTATATGGAAATTCGGCTTATGAACAATTAATCCAACCTCCTCCTTTATATATTGGATAAAGGATGATCACCCTCCAAAGCATAAACTTTAGAATTGGTACCTGCAAGTTTAAAAAATAAGCACTGACACAAACTTTCTAACCAAAAAGATAAGTGCTATCAACACAAGGAAAATATTTCATGCGGTTTTTAATTGAATAGTGTATCTAGCAGCACACACAAACAACCTTGAACAGAAAAAAGATATGAACATCTTAAAACCACTTTATCAGGTATCAATGTTAAGGAAATAAATATTTCTGAATAAACTAATTTTTAACTACAATCTAAACGCATAAATGTACCGTAGAAAAACCAAATGAGAGAGAGAGAGAGAGAGAGAGAGGAGCATGCAGAGAAAGTTGAGAGAACAAAAGGAAGAAAAGTAAACAGTTAAAAATATATCTTTTTTTATGGTTCAGCCTATGTCCTCTACGCCAAAGCCAAATAACGATAACTATTGGCTCACATATAAAGAGAAGGAAAGTCGTCTTACCTCCAATTACAAATGCATCAGCCTTCTGGGAAGTTTCCTTCGCAAGAGAAAAAGTGCTCTTTCGGCAACAACTATTGCCATTTTTAAAAAAATGATTAACTTCCTAAGACGCTGGGGGAAAGAAGCATCTAGAAAAACCAAATGAGAGAGGGAAAACCGTACAGAGAGAATGGCCAAACAAGAATTTAATATTAGATTGTTTACATGCAAATATAAAGACACCTCCAAAGATCAGAGAATGACCAAATTCATCAGGATTCCATGAGAATCAAGTTCTCAGGTCAAGGCTCAATCCAGACCACCTCTTTGGAAAAGAATGTAGTCACAAAATAACACACATTCAAGCACACAAGAACTCCCAATGAAAGCAACAATAACAAAAAAAAAACAATAATAACAATTGCAATCATTTTTCAAGTTCAATTTAACTCACAACGTCCGAAAGACAACTATCTAACATATAAAAATTTAATAATGTAAAAAAAAAAAACTAAAGGGAAGAAAAAGAATTATCTGAACAATCCATAAAGGACTTCTCTGGGCATGATGTTCCTTCCAATAATTGATTTTTTACTGTTAAAGTCTAACACATCAGACACAGAAATCAGCAGCAAAGATTGATTCTTTGACCACTGCTTTGTTCAATGGTAAAAAAAAAGCACTTCCTTTGCAAATTCAAATCGCGCCCAGACACCCCAAAATACCTTCAGTATCAATTGGACAAACAACTGAAGTTTGAGAATTTGGTAATTTTTGATATTCAGTGAGCTGCACCATAAACCACACAACAATCGAAATACGAAATACGAATACATTTTTCTTTTAAGCCACATTCTTTTTTTCCAAGACCACATGAATCCATTGCAGACAATATGCTCCAAAAGGTTTGGAACATAAAAGGAAATTAGAAGCTGGATTCATAACAAATAACAAATACGAAATACATATACGATTTTCTTTTAAGCAACATTCCTTTTTTGCAAGACCACGGCAATCCATTGCAGAGAAAATGCTCCAAAATGAAAAGCATTCTGAAATCTCAGAAATCAAGAACGACAGAGAGGAAAAAGAAAGAAGAACCGACGTTACAGAAAAAGAAAACCTTCGTTATTCAAGTCTCAATAAAATAATTTATAATTTTATAGTAATAATACAAACATCTTAAAACCATTCCATCAAGCATCAACACCAACAAAAATAAAAGTTTCTGAATAAACCAAGCTTCAACCACAATCCAAACACATAAACATACCCTTCCTGAAAATGAAGACCCCTCTGAAATCTTAGAAATAGAGACGGTACAAAAAGAAAATCAATTTTAAATAAACGTACCTTCATTCAAAATGAAAGCCCCTCTGAAATTTCAGAAATGAAACATGATAAAGAGATGAATAAAGTCAATAGCAACGTCATAGAAAAGTAGAACACAACCTTTGGTATTTTACAGTAAATCTAAAAGAGGATCCCAAATGCTAAAAATAAGTAACAATAAAGAGATTAATAAAGTCAGTAGCAACGTGACAGAAAAGTAGAACACAACCTCTGGTATTTTACAGTAAATCTAAAAGAGGTTCCTAAAGGGCAAAAATAAGTAACAACGAAACACAACAAATCGATCGTAGAGAAGAACCCAATGATTCGTAGAATGAAATTAATTTTTTTTCGGTTTCAATCAGACGTTATCTGAGGAAACGCAGTGCTAACACTACCCTCACAAAGATTCATACTAACTTTAAATTGTACAGACCTCTTACCCTCTAATATAAAAATATTTGTATTTTTTGAAGTTTTTTCCTTTAACAGACGGAAATCGAGAAACCACACATACAAAATGCATTGGAACAAAAAATTAAACTCTCATTTCTTTTCCGTTATTCCCCCAATAATTACAGTACGATCAACTCTATAAATCATCAACAATTTCACTTCTAGAAAATGAATTTTATTTTTTGACATTTCCAAATAAAGATAAATGTAAGAAATTTTGTACCAACCATGCACATAGACACACTTACCCAAAAAATGCTCTTCATCTCATTACAAACCCAATAAAGTATTGTTGCATAGTTCATTTAAGTAGTAAGTCAAATATCAGCACAACAATCACAGTTTAGGCATCAAAAGCTTTTTCTAATGCTCATGCATATCCCAAAAGTAAAGCAAATCCAAAGCCATCAGGAGCACTTAAAAGTTAAAAAACCAAAATGCAGCATAAAAAGAATACTTAAGAGGTAAAAACTTTGAGAAATCAAACACGACATCTAATTTGCATCAAATGGATTAACAGTTAATGACACAATCAATAAATAGAGAATCACGAACATAAACATCGAAGTGAAAATGGAAAAATATTCTGGAGTACTAATCGCATATATGGTTTATGCCTTTCGCGAGAATCTAATAATGTAAACACATGAAATGTGGTAATCGTCTAGAGCTATATTAGAAAGATCAACAAAAATATCCCTACAATGGTCAGTCTGTTGAGAAAGTAGTTAAGAAATAAATGTCACTGTTTGAGAAAGGAAGATTCTCTCCTTATGATTGGTTAGCAAAGAATATTATGGAAGCTTATTACAGATATAATATTAGTCTCTTTAATCACACCATATTAACTTGTAGTAGAGGACTTAAATATGATAGCTTACGCATTATAAATTGCTCTCTTACATGCATATAGATTCATAAACAGTAAAGACTACATTTTGAATACCTTGTCAAGTTCTAGCTCATGGAAAATCCAACAATGAAGACAGGAGGAGAAAAAAAAAATCTTAGCAATATTCAAGTAAACAGCAAACCCATCAAGTATACACAAGATTTGCAGCAAAAAAATGACATTTACTTACCAAAATAGGAAAAATCGGAGAAACCCTAAAAAATTCTTGGCAACACTGAAATGAACAATAAAATCATCAACCAGACCCAAGATTCATATCAAGACTTCGATATTTACTTACCAGAAAAGGAAGAAATTGGAAAAACAAATCAAAAACTGGAGAATTAAGGGTTTGTTTTAGCCCTCTTTTTTAGGAAAATAAAATGGAACCCTATAGTCCTATACACTAAAAAAAAAAAAATTAAAAAGAAGAAAAAAAAGCTTAGTTCAAACATATACAAGATTTCAATCTAAAATCATCGATAATGAACAACTTAATTGAAAATGAACTAAAAAGGGTACAGAGAAATGACATTATATTAAGACAGTAATTAAGTGAGATATTTAGTTCAAATTAATTCAGTGTATAAATACAACGCATGCTAACTTTTCTAGGGCATATCATGCAAATCAAAATAATAGAAAGACTTGACGAACTTATTCTAAAATCAGAGGCACATGGCGAGAAAACAGAAATTACAACTTCAAGGACTCCTTTCATTTAAGCAAGACAAATTTTACTTGTTCATTTAACCTGGGATATCTACATCTCAAAAGTTCAGAATAAGATTTATAGTAGAAATTACTTTATGATGCTCCTCTCCATGAATTCATCAATTACTTTATGATGCTCCTCTCCATGAAGGCCGTGCTCTTGTAATCTCAAATTTGCAGGCAAATAATAATAGGTTGATATATATTTGAACAGAAACATGTCGAAAATCCAGAATCTGAGTACATCATAAGAGGGGAAAAAAATATAAAAAGAAAACTACAAAAGAGAAAATCACACATACTTTAGCTTGGTAGCATCAAAAACTAAAGTATGCATTAAGGGACTTTAAACATCAATCATAAGCAAACCCACAAGAAATCAAGTGGCTTAAGATTATTCTAAAAAGAGTTCAATAGTTAATGAATTGGAAACGCATCATTGTACAGCATATAATCTAAACTATTGAATCATTACATTGAAATACCTCATATTGTCTTCCGATAGAGATGCACTTATCCCAGGTGCTGCATAAAAACACTCAAATAAATTAGAATCTAATTAATTAGTGCTAGCTTCTGAAACAGTTCAAGTTTTGATGGATTAGGAAATCCTCAACAAGTTGCCACAAAAAATTAGGCAGAACTACTAAACTGAGCTTGAATCCTTCTGATCCTATAAACTAAACTGCCCATAATATGTCAATAATTGAAATCAGCTCCTTTTTTTGTTTTTAAAGAATATCGAAATAAACATAAATAGATTTTAACACTGGAAATCAATTATGAACATAAAAATACTGTTAAATACCCAAACTCACATGGCAGTAGAGCTGAACATAAATATAAAACCTTTGCATATATTATATAATAAATAGAATGATACAAAATCAAGGACAAAGGAAAGCAGAAATGAAATTTTAAAGTAAACCACCGAATTACCTCAATATAATAAAAGTAACTGAACGAACTAATTCATGTTATTGAGCTCAAATATTGACTTTATCCATAAATACGAACAAAAATTTAATATAATGATGTAATAGGATTTACCAGGTTCGCTTAGAAGACGTCGAGTCTCCTATTAGATCACTGAAAACAAAAACCCATTAAAAATAACGAAACGCAATCAATACAATTCAACCCTAATTTTTAAAATTGGAAGAGGGGGTCGAGTGTATAACAAGATTTCAAATCAACAGCGATAAGTTATAAAATTCCGTTCGAACTTTCAAGTAAATTACACCACAACAAATTAGGACCTGAAACGGAAAAAAAAATGCATCAGATCTACCACAGTTCGAAAACAAAAATCGAGGTCGCGAGAAAAAACGCCAACACAGAGAAAAAAGCATCTAGATCTACAGGAAATGAGAGGAAACAAAAACCAAAAACTCTTGAAATGGACAAAATCACAAAAATATGTTCGGGTTTCAAAAAAAGGCACACGTCGCGAGAACGACCGTAGATACAGAGAGAAACAAGTACGTGGATATAGAGAAAATGAGGGGAAAGAAACCCAGAAACACGGCTGAAATGGAGGAAATACGTGAAATCCATTAGGGCTTCATAAGTAACTCGAAGGTCGCAAGAAATGGTGTAGAGAGAGAGAGAGAGAGAAGGAGAGAGAAAGAACCGTCTAGAATGTGGAGAAAGGAAGGAAAAGGGAAGCCAAATAACGCGTATTCTATTTTAGTGGATGCCGACGTCAGCGTGACATGCCGATGACGCGATTTGAACAGTAACAAAAACTTTCCTCTTTTATATATGTAGAGGATTTATGTGGATTCCTTGTAGTATTATTAGATGATGAATGCTGTGGTATACCAAGATTATATCTTGATGTAGCCAGTTGGACTACTTCTTGATTTTGCGCATAAACATTGAGAAGAAAACATTGTATTTTTCTATTCTGTGATAGTGGAATTGTCAATTGCCTAGTCGATTTTTCCTTTGTCTTAAGGGTTTTCCGGCGTTAAATAATTCTTGGCGTTATCTTGTTGCTTTATTATTCAGGTATTTTATTTCTTCTGCATTGGCTTGGTTGAGTTGCTTGAATTGATAAATTGGTTGGTTGAGTTGATCTGGCGTTCCTATTTTAATTGCACGGGGAAAGGGGAAATACAAAGGTGGCATGAGCGGATCAAAGCATTTGAAATGTTTTCAGAATGTGCTGATTAGCTGGAAACATGGGTGTGACTCTTGAAGGTGAATTGCAGACTGCTTGCTACTTGATCAATAGATCTCCTTCAGCGTTTTTGGATTTTGATATTCCAAAAAAAGTTTGAACTGATGAGGATCGAAGGATGGTGATACAATTTGGGCATAAATTTTGGGATACAGAGAAAAAGAAGATTGTGTGGCAAAGATAGGATTTTTTTTTAGGAAGACCAGACAATTGAGATTTTTAATAAAGTTTAGCAGCCTAAGAGAGTGATAGATGACATTGCTCATGGTGATTCTAGTTGATGGAGAAGAAGAAGAAGCACATGTTAGAAGGTCTGCTAGAAAGAACAAGCCATCTTCTAGATATCCTACTTCTGACTATTTTTCTTACCGCCGATGGAGGGCTAAAATTTTTTTTTAGAGTTACAGACTTACAGAGATAAAATCAATTAGATGAAAGCAATGACATAAGAAATGAACTCTTTTAAGGAAGACATCTACGTATGAGTTGGTGGATCTTCCTAAGGGTAGGAAAACATTGAGGACAAATGGGATGGTCAAGGTGATTTGATGAAGTATAAGGTTCACTTGGCTGTTGGCAAGGTTTTCAATTTCCCTTATGGAAGGTCATGGGTTCAAATTCCAATTAACCCTCATGTCCTTTTCCTTCCTTCCTTCGTTTATTTTATTTATTTATTTATTTTGAGATAGGCACATAGAAATAAATCCATGCACATATATACAAAAACAAAATAAACAAGTTCCAATTTAGATCTAAATGTTTCCTCCATTTTCTATTCCAAAATTTAGAAAAAGAATTACTCAATCCCTTTTTATGCATAAATCTCATCAAACTTTGATAACCATTTATTTTCACAAAAAAAATTTCGATTCTTTTAGTTTGTTTTTAATCAAAACTTGCACTTTTTAAACACAATGTTGTCAATTTTTTTTATGCCATATTTTAGTCTATTTTATGTATTGTTAACTCAAAATAGGTTACTTTTATGTTTCGTTTAACAAAGTTTTTGAATAAAAAAGTAATTTATTTTTTTAAGCAACTCTCTCTGCCAACTGTAGTAGGCGTTGCCCACGAGGCGTAAGTTCAAAGAAAATGCTATTTGTACATTATGGGGTACATAAAGGTGTATATAATGGACACCCGACACCTTCCCATTAGATGAAGTGCAGATCCCACCTGCACTTCATCCAATGGGAAGGTGCCGAGTGTTCATTATGGACACCCTTATGTACACCCCGATGTACTTGTAGCACCTCTCTAAGTTTAAACACTTGGCCTTGTTATTTAATTATAAATAAATATCTACAATATTACTTTTTGTTTCTTTTTTTACGGTTGATTTTTAAATTAATAAATTTAGTTCCGTAAAACTTTTATGAATAAATTTTTTTTTAATGCATGCTATAATTGTACCCCAATCTCTAGAGTTCGCCACGGGCTTTGAAAATCTCAGGTACGGCCCTGCCCAGAGAACCCAAGTTACAAAAGAAAGACACAAACCCTTAAGTCATGATAAAAAGCACAAATTTCCATTTATTTTTGCTCTTTTCTTGTTTGATAGGCACAGAAGATACATTTAGAGAGGTGGACATACAAAACCAGGAGGAGGGGTGAGACCACAGGTTGCAAGAACTTGAAGTGCAAGAGGAAGGAATATGTTAAGGTTAAGAAGTTTAAGTCTTATGGTTGTGCAGAGACAAATTGCAGCTTCTAGTTCCAGCAATCCTTGTAGAACTGGGCAGCATATGTTTTTCACAGGATCTCCTACCCCAACATGAACTAAACCTCCAAGCACATCAAGACACAGCCCTAGTTTTAGCGCGTTTATCGGACAACTAGCAGCCGGTGGGGGGCTAATGCCTGGCACACCTCCTCCAGGGGGGCATCCGCTGCCAGGTGGCGTATAAGGTGGGTAGCCAGAAGAAGGTGGAGGCCTTGTTACAGGGGGTAATATGCCAGGAGGGTTAACTATAGGAGGAATGATGCCGGGAGGATTTATTATAGGGGGGATAATGCCAGGAGGGTTTGTTATGGGGGGGATAATGCCAGGAGGGTTTGTTATGGGGGGAATAATGCCAGGAGGGTTCGTAATAACAGGTGGTGGCATAATAATTGGTGGCGTAATAACAGGTGGATTGTTTATGGGAGGCAACACTTTTGGTGGTGCTCCACCATGGTGAGGGGGGGGTTTGGTAAATGGTGGATGTGGGCGAGGAGTCCTTGGAGGCAATGGTCTAGGAACTGAAGGGGGATGTTGCGGTGTTCGAGGAGTCGAGGGAGGGTGTGGTCGGGGGGTCGACGGTGGATGTGGCCGTGTTGACGGTGGGCTAGGACGATGGTACGGAGGATAAGAAGGCGGGCAATTTCCCCCAGCATAGGCAGGTGACAATGCAACAAACATGCAAATCATGCATATCAAGAAAATTGCATGAACCCTAGGACCCATGGATTAATAGGGTTCCCAAGTGAATTCCAATATTCTTCTTAAATTTCTGATAAGGGTTTGATATTTTATAGTTGAAATGTATGAACAACCCGTGAGGGGTTGGATAGAAATGGAAATGAAAATTATTTGATAAGGACAATGTGTACATAAATAAAGTCCATAAACTGGGAAAATGAAGTGTGAAATTTTTTGTATTGTTGTTGTTGTTCGCAAACTTCAAGACTAATCCGTGACTGGAGTTCAGTCCGTGAAGGGGTCTTTGATATCAGAACAAGTTCAGTTTACACAGATTATCTACATGCAACATTATTGTCCTCTCTCTCTCTCTCTCTCTCTCTCTCTCTCTCACATATTGCCAATTTGCCACCATATTTTTCTCTTGGGGTCAATTTGATTGTAAGAATGGAATTGGGTGGAAAGAAAATGAATTTCAAGAAATTGAATTGTCTAGAACTTATTTTATTGAAAATTGTCGATTAATTGTGTTTGATTGGTATAATTTTTCACCTGAAAAATATTGAAATTTTGAATATTTTGGTGTTCGTCTAACTTTGTTTTCCATGGAAATTGTCTATTAAAAGAATATAATTTATTTTCATTATCAAAAAAATAAAAATAAAAAATTTGCCTAGAAAGTTTTTCTCACCAAATTAATGGGAAATTTTTTTCCTGAAAAATCAAGAAAATGTGGAAAATGAATTCAATGGAAAATTTAGTCGATCAAACACACAAAAATGTGGAAATGAATTTTAATTTCCATCTTCCATAGAAAAGAAAGTCAAATCAAACAGGGCCTTAAGGTCCCTATGATTGGTAAAGGTGGAAAGGCTTTTTAGATCTATGTAAGTTGGAGAATAAAAACTAAAGTATTTCATAGGAATGCATTTTTCATGAAATTGACAAAAAACAAGTTTAAAGTGGTTGTACTTTGAAATTCGAATTTCATTTTCACTTTCATATCAAGCAGTCAAAATAGAAATTAAATTCTTTGGATGTAATATTTTCCATGGAATTTAAACTAATCAAACGGACCATTAAGGCACAACTTTTTAGTTGCGCTAAAAGTCTTTAATTTTGCTTATTATTATTTGTGTCATTTTCTTTCTCTCTCTTATTTTTTTTTCAAATTTAATTAGTACATCTAGTCCCTTGCACTTCTGTATTTATTTATTTATTTATTTAAAAAATATGAGTATACCCTCCTAACAGACTTTGGAAAGAAGTCACCACCATGAACAAATTGTGCTAATTCATGTAAGGTTGAAGATAACAATACGACGAAAAACTAGTCGAGACACGTGCGACAATGAGCAAAGGTTGGAAAAACTTTTAGAGTGTGTTTGATTGGATTTATTTTTCATTCAAATTCTTATTTTTGGGGTATTTGATTGACAATTTTTTCCATGGAAAATATTTTTCAATTTGTGGTCATGTGACCATATTTTCTCCAAAACAAGGAAAATATTTTTTTTAGGGAGAGGTGATTTTTATTTTTCAGATAATTCACTATTTTTATCTCTTTCATCTATCATCTCTCTCATCTATCCACAAATAAAAAATAGATAAATATAATATTTTCTAAGTTGAAAACTAAATCAATAAAACACATTCAATTGAAAATAATTGAATTGTCTAAAATTTATTTTTTTCTATACAAATTTCATGCTCGCAATCAAATGTATATTTAGTACAATTAAAAAGTAGTGTAACAAAACTATGACGAAGCTATGGATTTTCCGAACTTGAGGTAAGATTATAGCATTTTGAAATAATTTTCAACTAGTGAGTTTGAATGCAATGACGAGCCACAGAGAATCTACGATCGGCAAATACTAACAAATATGATTAGAACGAATGAAGTATAGTTTTTTTAGCTTGTAATCTCCATCTTTGGACATTGTAAACTTTTCATTGCAAGTATCCATTTTTCTTTTACAAAAAGAAAAAAAAAATGTCTAAAAAATAAAAATTGTGATGTCTATATAGAAAATATCCTATAGTAAATGACCATTATAAAATGACTTCATCTCTTTTCTGCGAATATGCAAAAACTGACTTTTGGAACATATATATACTACGAAATAAAACATTTTTTCCCTATCTTTCTTATTTAAAAAGCAAAACGTAGTTCTACATATTTAGTATCAAGAAAGAAGATATATACTACGAGTGTGTTTGGTATGGATTTTTGGGGAAAGAATTGATTTTTGAATAGTGATATGATGGGAAATGTGTGGTTGAAAAAGAAGAAAAAAGTATTGATGTGATGGAAAATATTATTTTATTGAAGAATGTGTGGTTGAAAATGAGAATTGATTTACTGTAGAAAATGAAAATCTGTACCAAACAGGCCCTACGAAATAAAACATGTTCTTTTCTATCTTTTCTTATTTAAAAAGCAAAAAGCAGTTCTACATATTTAGTTTCAAGAAAAGAAAATAAGGTTATATTTTGCTATTGATTAGATTTATTGATTTCGTGACATTTTCTTTACTTTTTATATTTTCTACTCGTAACATTATTAGGCCTTTTTTGTTTCGGATTAAAATCAAATTTTAATTTAAGTCAAAGTCAAACAATTAATATTAACCACATCTTTCATGGGTCTCACAGCATTTCAACCACACATTTCAAAAATTTCTATCACAATCTACTAAAAATCTAATTTTAATCTTCATCAAACATCCACTTTGAAATTCAAAGTTTTGATATCTTATTTTTCCTTTTTCTAGTCAAAGTTTCGTACTAGTTTTTTTTTTTTTTTTGCCCTTTTTTATCAATTTAAAAATCAAAGTTTGACAAAAATGTTATCGAGATATAATCACTTTATGCAAAAATAGGAAAAGAAAGCAGCATCTTAAGCTAAAGAATAATTTATAATTTCATTTAAATTAAGCCCTTGTTTGATACCCATTATTTTTAAAATATATTTTTCTCTCTTATTTTTTCAACCACACATTCTTCAATATAATAATATTACACGTAAATTCAAAACTTTTCCTTATTTTTTATCCATACATTCTCTAGCAATATACTATTTCAAAATATATTTTGGGCGAAAAATGGGACTCAAACATGCTCTAAAAATCAAATAGAAAAGGCAATTTCAAATCTGCTACAAAAATAAAAAGGTAAAATGAAAAATATATATTGTTGTTTGCCTACATAAAAATTCTGTAATATTTTGAAAATCCAAAAAGTATTAGTATTATTGCAAAAGATTAAGCCCCTATTTGATTAAAAAAAAAATATTTTTAGTAAATTTTGATAAAAGTTTATGAAATGTGTGGTTGATAAATTGATAAAAATAGTAGATCTCATATGATATATGATTGAAAAAAAATTTTAAAAAATATATATTTGTTAGAAAATGAGAACGATCGAGAGCTAAATATCCCATAGGGTATCAATGTATTTTGATCGTAATTAGTAAGTTGATCCAATTCAAACCGACCAAATATTGAATATTTATTAATTCATTGCACTTCTATATTTAGCCCTTGTTTGGTATATATTAAAATTAAATTTTTAATAGATTTTGATAACAGTTAATGAAATGTATAGTTGAAAAGTCGTGGATCCCTAAAAATATATTATTGAAATTAATTGTTAACTTTGATTTAGATTAAAATTAAAATTTTAATTTTCAGCAAACGAGGCTAAATTTCTTCTAATTTTTACTTCTTTTAACTGTCGACTTAATTATACAACCAATTCATTTCTTTATGTCAATCTTTCTTCTAGTACATGTACATTCTTACATGCGTCAGACCTATCTTTATGAAATCACAGCCAAGCATGAGCTTTCGTTTTGTCTACATATTGTGCTGGCGGAAGTAGGAGAAAAGGAATACTGTACAAGGGTTGAAGGCTCGTTCTACTAAGAAATCATGTGACCTTTTTGTTTTAGTCCTAAAACATACGGAGAGAGGGTGTTACCCTATTTTGGCTTGTTATTTTTCACCTATATATGTGTTTTTAGTAAGAGTTCAATTGAGTTCGTGACACGTATTTGTGTAAATCTATCACATTCACATTAGACATGATATTTATCACCCAAATTCCCCATGATTAAGTGTAGATATAAAGCATAGATTACAATGATTTGTTACAACCTAAGGTCGGAATAATCTATCAAAGTGATAAAATTGACCCCAAGCTTCTTCAACATCCCACCAATGGAATCTCTGATGTTGACGCCAGGCAGAATAGTGATTATTTTGCAGGATGGAACCAATTGACAAATACAGAGAAGAACGCAAGAGAAACACCAAGAGAAACGAGAAAATTCTTTATTATTCAACAACTGAACGAAAATAACCCACAAGTCGAGTTAAATAGCTAGAAAATATTAATTATCGGAATTTTGTCAAAAATAACAAAATTATATTATTCAGACCAAAACGAAATACGTAATGAAAGAAAGAAAATCTCAAAAATCTGGCTAAATTTGAGATCGTAATCTATGCCAAAAAGAAAATCGAAATATTACTAAAAATTGCAAAAAATAATTTAAATTGATGATTCGAACGGGAAAATAGCTGAATTTGGCTTCGAAATCGATGCACATCGAGCATAGCTAAGTGTCCACGACGTGCGTACCGGAAAGAGCTTTCCGAATTGGGGTCATGGGCATGATTCTGACAACCGTAGCCAAAGTTATGGTCAAAATACCGAAACGTGTCCAAAAGCGACCCCAATTAGGAAAGATCGATCATTACTTGCCATTCTTGTGCTGATCTGCCAACTCATGGTATCTCATCGTCATTAATGAACTATCAGACAGTTCGGCCTCGTCTGACTCGGATCCCCCTGCATCAGTCGCCTCGGGTTGGAAAGAACTCGTCCTCGAGTTCACATGAGTATCTTCAGAATCCACAAAGCAAGGACTTAGATGCTTCACATTGAATACATCAGAAGTCTTTAAATGGCTGGGGAGGCGTAGTCGATAGACATTACCGTTGATCTTCTACAGAACCTCACAAGAACCAATCTTTCACTCCTTAAACTTGTTATACTCCCCAACAGGAAAACGATCACGAGTTAATACCGCCCAAACAAAATCACCAACTTCGAAAACAACCCGACGACGGTGACTGTCAGCCTGAATCTTGTATTTGGCATTACTCTCATGAATGACTAACTTTACTTGTTCATGGATAACCCCTAAGATGTTCTGCCATCTCATCCGCCTTCTGACTTAGACGACCCACGCGTGGAAAAGGGGCTAAGTCAAGTACCCCAGTAGGAGCCCAACCATAGACAACCTCAAATAGACTCATCCCTGTGGTTCTATTCTTCGACCTTTTATATGCAAATTCTGCCTGTGGTAACGCCAAATCCCACTGCTTCGGCTTCATTCCTGCCAGACTCCTCAAAAGATTACCCAAACTCCGATTCACCACTCAGTCTGTCCATCTGTCTGGGGTGGTAGGCGCTGCCAAAATTCAACTGCATCCCCAGTTTCTCCCATAAACTTTTCCAGAAATGACTCATGAACTTGGTATCACGATCAGAAGTAATGGAATGAGGCACACCATGCAAACACACAATTCCTTTAAGTAAATATGGGCAATTCGGGTAGCATCTATTGTCTTCCGATATGCTATGAAATGGGCCATCTTCGAAAACCTGTCAACCACAACAAAAATAGAATTCGAGGCCCGTTGGGTACGAGGTAGTCCCAAAACAAAATCCATACTGACATCAATCCAAGGAATTTCAGGTACTGGTAGAGGTGTATAAAGGCCCGCATTAGTAAGAGCCCCTTTTGACCGTTGACACGCACAACAACGCCCAACATGATGAGCTACGTCACTACTCAATTTGGGCCAGAAATAGGTAGAGGAGACCAACGCTAGTGTCTTATCTTGCCCGAAATGTCCCATGTTATGAAGTTCACTAACAATATGCTGTCTTAGTGAACAATCTGGAACACACAACTGTAACCCACGAAACAGATAGCCATTATGAAAAATGAAATCATGTCGATAGTTGTTAGTTACCTTCTGAATTATCTTCCCAAAGGAAGGGTCTGTAGCATACATATCAGGAAAGGCCTTAAATCCGACGATGTGGTGCTCATGGTGGTGAGAAGGGAGGTACGACGGATCAAGGCATCTGCGACACGATTCAAACTCCCAACTTGACGTCTTAGTGAAAAAGTGAACTCCTGTAAGTACGTCACCCACTTGGTATGTCTTCTACTCAGTTTGTGTTGTCCATTGATATACTTCAGCGCCTTATGATCAGTGATAAGAATGAACTCTCTCGTATCAAGTAATGACGTCAATGCTTCAAAGACTGAACTATGGCATAGAATTCGAGGTCATAGGTGGAATAGTTCCTCTTTGATCCTGATAGGTTCTCGCTAAAAAATGCCACTGGACGCCCCTCTTGACTCAAAACACCACCAATGTCAACTCCAGATGCATCACAATTAACTTCAAACACCTTTTCAAAATCTGGAAGTACCAAAACTGGAGCCTCTGTCATCCGTTGCTTGACCAAATGAAAACTAGCTTCTGCTTCATCCGACCATTTGAATTCACGTCCCTTAAGACATTCTGTGATGGGAGCAATCAAAGTGCTGAAGTTCCTGATGAACCGACGGTAGAAGGATGCCAATCCATGGAAACTTCTGACATCGTGCAAAGTTTTCAGCTTAGGCCATCCCAATATTGCATCTATCTTCGACTGATCTACAAGAACACCATCAATAGACACAATGAAACCAAAAAAAAGTAACGGAAGAGGTAAATAAAGAACACTTCTTCCGATTAACGAACAGGCGTTCCGTCCTCAACATATCAAAACTGCACGGAGGTGATCAAAGTGTGATTCCCGCGTCGGACTGTAAATAAGGATATCATCGAAGTAGACAACCACGAACTTTCCCATAAAAGGTTGTAACACCTGATGCATAAATCTCATAAAGGTGCTGGGTGCGTTGGACAATCCAAAAGGCATGACCATCCACTCATACAAATCATGCTGCGTCTTAAACGTCGTCTTCCACTCGTCTCCAGGCCTGATTCTGATTTGATGATATCCGCTCTTAAGGTCAATTTTTTAGAAGACTTTAGAACCGAAAAGCTGATCTAACATAACATCCAGACGGGGAATTGGAAACTTGTGCTTCACTGTATCCTATTGATTGCTCTACTATCAACACACATACGCCAAGAACCATCCTTCTTCGACACTAGCAGAGCAGGAACTGCACATGGGCTCATACTTTCACGGATGTAGCCCCTCTCTAACAATTCAACCACTTGTCGCTACAACTTTTCAGCTTCCTCAGGACTGAGGCGATAAGCTGGTCAATTAGGCAGACTAGATCCTGGAACAAGATCAATCTGATGTTGAATATCCCTCATAGGCGACAAACCCGGAGGGAGATCCTTAGGCATCAAATCAGAGAACTCCGTTAGCATCTGCTGTACTTCTACCGATAAATCTGGATTCTCGTCATTGGTATTATTTTCACGAGGCAGTAGAGCATAGACCACATCTTTACGCTCAATCACTTCCAAAAAACTGGACATAGAAAGTAGGTTGGCACTTTTAGCTATCGGGGCATGAGTGATTTCTCTTCTACGTGGCGCCGACACAACCCTCTTCCCTTTGATGCTAATGGAGTAAGTATTTTTCCGCCCATTATGAACAACATTGCGATCATACTGCCAAGGTCGACCCAACAATATGTGACAAGCATCCATCGACACAACATCACACCAAGCATTGTCAAAATATTTCATACCAATCGAGAAAGATACTAGACATCGCTTTTCTACTGATACTGCACTGCCTTTACTCAACCACGACAATTTATATGGCCTGGGATGCCGATCTGTCTTCAACTGTAATTTCTGGATAGCTTCTTCAGACACTACATTTTCATAGCTTCCACTATCAATTATTAGTTTGCAGACCTTATCCGCTACCGTGCAGGTTGTGTGGAAGATGTTGGTTCTCAACCAATCGTCTCCTGAATCGTCTTTGGGGGTCAATAGACTCTTACGCAAGACTAGAGTTTCATGACCGTCCCCATATAGCATTCATTCCTCTTCATCATCGTCATATACGGGTTCTCCAACCTCCTTAGTCTCGTCTACAATTTCTTATTCAATTAGGAGATTTTTACCTGTTCGATTAGCTGGTTTCCTGCAATCAGTTGCTCGATGTCCCTGTTCACCGCACTTGAAACATCCAATACCCGAACCAGGATTATCCCGTGGTGGCTGTTGAGTAAGACGAGGTGGTCGAGGGCGAATGGGCCGGCTACCTTCACTTCTGGTCACCAGTTTCCTACTTTGCTGCTTCTCTACAGCAAGTGCCCGCTGGTATGCTTCAGAAACAGTCCACAGCAAGTGAAGGCTGAGGACATCCTAGATGGACTGTCGTAATCCTCCCAAATATCTCTCCACAATCTGTTCTTCCGTTTCAGACAGATCATTCTGAGCCACCAATTGATAGAACTCCTCGGTGTAGTCATCAACCGACCTTATGCCTTGCCTTAGAGAATGAAGCGGTTGAAACAAAGTTTGAGCATAGCCGAAAGGAAGAATGTAATCTTTCATCTTCTTCTTCATTTTCTTCCAATCTGTGCTTTTGGCTTTACCCTGCCTACTGCGTGAACATCTCAACTGCTCCCACCATGCATATGCTCTCCCTTTAAGTTTGATGGCAGCTAACCTTACTTTGACATGATCTGGAACCTTCTTATATTCAAAGATACGTTCTACTTCATTCAGCCAATCAACAAAACCTTCAGCCTGTAACGCACCAGAAAACTCTGGTAGATCCACCCGAAATCCGAAATCTACATGACGATCCTCCCGACCACGATGCTCCCAGACTCGAGCAGGATTGTGATACGGGTTTTCATAACTGGTATCGGACTCGTGACCCCCTAGTTCGCAGTCACCGAGATCCTGCGCCGTCAGACGCTGAGTTAACTCTGCTACTTACCTCTGTAAGTCTTCAATCGTCACTTCTTGAACATTACGATCACGGTGTGGAACTTTCTCATTCGGAACCTGTCCTCTACGACCACGACCACCAACCATGATTGACTGATAAAATCTAGCCCAAGAAGATGCTAATGCTCTGATACCAACTGACGCCGACCAAAATAGTGATTATTCTACAGGCTGAAACCAATTGACAAATGTAGAGAAGAACGCAAGAGAAACACGAAGATAAACGAGAAAATTCTTTATTATTCAATAATTGAACGAAAATAACCCACAAGTCAGGTTAAATAGTTAGAAGATATTAATTATCGGAATTTTGCCAAAAATAGCAAAATTCTATTATTCATACCAAAATGAAATACGTAATGAAAGGAAAAAGATCTCAAAAATCTGGCTAAATTTGAGGTCGTAATCTATGCCAAAAAGGAAATCAAAATATTACTAAAAATGGCAAAAAATAATTTAAATTGATGATTCGGACGAGAAAACGGCTGAATTTGGCCTCGAAACCGATGCACACCAAGCATAGCTAGGTGCCCACGATGTGCGCGCCGGAAAGAGCTTTCCGAATTGGGGTCATGGACATGATTCTGACAACTGTAGCCAAAGTTATGACCAAAATATCGAAACGTGTCCAAAAGCGACCCCAATTAGGAAGATCGATGATTACTTGCCATTCTTACGCTGATCTGCCAACTCATGGTATCTCAGCGCTATTAATGAACTATCAGACAGTTCGACCTCGTCTGGCTCGGATCCCTCTGCATCAGATGTTGAGCTCAAATTTGAACCACACTGATACAAAACACCATCTCCCAAAGAAATGACAATGGAGTTACCAAGAAAAACTCACCGAAGATAACCAAAGATTTTCACGAAGAAATAAGCCTCTTCCACTTGATTCCTCTCTCTATTTCCCTTGTTTTTTGTTAAGTACAAATGATACCAAGAGAAGTCATTTTCTATTATAGGCCCAACACAAAGTAAATTCAAAATCCAAATCAATGTACTAGTGAGAGGGGCTGAAAGATAAGACAAAAAGAAAAAGTAATAAGTAGATAATCTCCATTGAATTTAATGTAAGTTCACAATCCTTCCAAACTAGCACAATTCTCACCAAGGATAAAATTATTTGTACACCGGGTGTACGTACACTTGTCTCACATGAATAGTGTACGCGAATATTTTATTTTGTGTGGGACCCCTTCCATGTGAGGGGGGTGTAAAAGATTGTGTGAATGAATATGTACATGTAGCATGATTGTTCTCACCAAACCCACTTGTCCAATAAGCAAGTGTGATGTGGATTTGAGTAATCCACAGTCCAATAAATAAGTTACCTTGTTTTGACTTGTTATTTTTTGCCTATATATGCGCCTTTAAGAGTTCAATTGGATTCGTGAAACATATTTGTGTAAAGGGTTATTAGCATAAAATGTTTTTATGTAGGGAGTTTATTATGCAAAACGTTTCAACATTGTTTTTGTTTTTTTCATTTTCACCCTTATTTCAATATTTTATTGCGAAAATTATCATTTTCATCCAATTTTTTAATAAAAAATATGAAATGACGAATATACCTCATATTTAAATAAAATAAAATAAAAGTAAAGAACTAATTGCAACCATAATCCCAATTTTTTTTAAAGAAAAATATAAATGAATTCCAAATAAATTATCAAAAAAACTAGAAACTAAAAAAAAAATATTATTTTCTTTCTCCTTCACCAACACCACCACGACGTATAGTAAACAATTAAACAAATTTCCATCTCTCCCATAAATTCATCACACGATCATTCAACTAACAAATTTTTCATTTCTTTCCCAAACTGTCCCAATCCCTATAATCTTCAAGATATTGGAAAAAATCAAGCACAAAAAGATCTGAAATTGAATTGCAGAATCTCTAATGGCTTTATCATCAACAAACACTTTACTCTCCACTAACTTCTTTGGCACCAAAATTTTCATTTCAACGCCTACCCCCAAAATGGTTCAAAGAAAATTCATAGTACAAGACTTGAGTTTTAACAAGAATTTGAAATCTGATTGTGTGGGCGCCTGAGATTGCCACCATTTCTTGAACGGAAAACCCTTGGATTCGAAAATTTGAATGATTTGATTCATCGGCATTGTGGATTTCGATAGACTGCGTTGATTGAAGAAGTTGTTGATGTTAAAGAATCCTTCAGGCTTAGTTTGACGATGTAATAAGTGTTGCCCATCATTAAAACTTGGTTTCGAGCTGCCACGATGAGGATATCGGTGCAAGAGACGATGTCGGGGCAAGCTAGTTACATGACGGTCTTGGCACGGACCACCTGTCAATTTCACCTCGATTGTTTTTTCACTTCCATTAGAATAAAGGAATAAAGGAATCACTCAATTTTCCTACTGCTTATTTTTTCACTTCCATTAGTGTAATAGACCCAAAAACATTATTGACAGCAATTATGGATCCAAAAAGAAGGAAAATACTACTTCTACATTAGGGGGTACATAAGGGTGTCCATAATGGACACCCGGCACCTCTCCATTGGATGAAGTGCAGACCTGCACTTCATCCAATGGAGAGGTGCCGGGTGTCCATTATGGAACCCTTATGTACACCCCGATGTACTTATAGCACCTCCCCAAAAAGAAATGCCGAAGAACCTGTCAATCTTCTTGAGAGCTACTGCTATCGTTATCCCCATTGCAATACCAATAGAATTATGCACATCATTTGCATCTTTCGACCTCTTTGCTAATATTAGCCCCATTTGGTGGAGTTAAAATCAGATTTTTAGTAGATATTTATAGAAGTTTGATGAAATGTGTTGTTGAAAAGATATGAGACTCATAAAATATGTGATTAAAATTGGTTGATAACTTTGACTTAAATTAAAATTTGGATAATTGGTTGAGACCCATAAAATTTATATTTGGATTTTAATTTGTACCCCACTTTTTGTAGAAGTAACGTGACCAACAGATCACAACTCCAACTATGCCTAAACGATCTTTTGTCCGCACATTTAGACAAACTGTTATAGTGTATGACCAATCTCCGGTGGTGGGGGAGGCAACCGCAAGCACTCCGACAATCAAGTCAATATGATTGAATGTATATAATCGAATGTGGGACATGCTCAGGGCACAAATATATCACAGAAAGGATTGGTCTCAAAATTGGAGATGCAATACAAAATAATATATGTAGATATTCTTGTATCAAAGTTAACATTACATTTCAATGGAGTTGACTGGGAGCATTTATAGTAGAAGGTGATGGATGTGAACCATTGGATGAAGGTGCACGTGGCCCCGTCCACGCAACTAGGTTTGTCATTGATATCAATCAATCATTCCTAAGCCATGCCGCATTGGATGTAACGGGAGTTGTGCGGCTTTAGGTCTACCATGTAAGAATAGACTTTGACTTGTTAGTTGAGAGGAGCAGCCTTGTCAGTGAATTATCACATCACCCCTTTTGTCACAAGATCTTACACAGAGATCTTTTTTGAGACGCCTCTGCCAATCCACGTCGACAAAAAGGGGGTCGACAGAAACCAATGGGCTCAGCCCCACACGTCGATTCAGACGATAGAGGATTCGACCACTTACGTTTTCTCTTGCCACGTGGCTTCGGCTTAAGTTTCGCTGGACGAGGAGTAACAATGTGTTCAATCAACTATCCTTCTGGTCCAAGCCAAAAGTACATCTAAACTCTAAAGTACTTGTGAGATTCCTTTCAGAGGAACAATTTATAATCTTTTAGCAAAGCTATCCAAAAAAAATCCATGTCGTTATTGAATTTTTACCTCATAAATCGGATGTCTACTCCAATACTCAACATGAAATCTCTTTTCCACCTTCGAAGTCTTGAAACTTTTGGTTGTGCATATTTCCTGTGTCTTAGGCCTAATCAAAGCGACAAATTCAACCATCTTGAGAACATCATAACCTAGCTTTACCTATATCAAATTCAAGACTGACCCTAAATTTTTGGATGCTCTGTGCGACATTTTTAAATGGTACCCATTTCATGAAATGAAAAAATATATATATTTCAATAATATTATATCGTCGCCAAATTATGATATTTAAATATTTTTTATTTTTTTAAAATTTTGTAAATTAAAAAAAGTACAAATAAAGTTCAAAAGCACCTGCCAAATTTCATCAAAATCCATGTCATCAATAAAGAATCATTCAAGCTCCTAAACTTTTTGTGCAATTTCATATGAGAAAACCTTGAAATCATAAACATCAAATACCACGTGAAAACTTTGAAATACAACAAATCATGTAAAAATATTTATTCTCGCATTTATAGAAGCAAACTAATTAATTAAATTTTGTTTCTAACAAATCTTGTTCAATATATATCAAAACTAGGTCATTCAATCGTTCTTATAACATGGTTAATTGTAAATAAGATTTTAATAACTTCAATTTTGAAAAAATAAATTTCAACTGATGCAACAATAACATTAATTGTCAGTAATACTGTATAAGCAATAAATGTATTCGAAAAGTGATCCAATATTTTCAAATAAGTCGATATATCAAAAGCTATCTTTGTTTATTTTTGTATTTCAAATAAGTTAATGTATTAAAAACTGTTTTTTTTTCTTTTGATAAAAGATTTCGCAAAATTTTTAACTCTTGAAGCAAATTTTTGCTATCAAGATCACAAAAAATTATATGTCTTAAAACAATGTCAAGATTATGACAACATGCTTTCAAATCAGCATCATCCAATGCATTTAACTTGTCAAAAGAAAATAGAAATTCAAATTTTTTTTTCATATGAATTGAATTGATCGAACATTCGTTCAAATGATCCAATTGCTTGATCCACTATATGAATGAAATAATTGATTATGAAAGAATCTTCAAGCGATTGTGCGTCCTCTACAATGGTATTTTCAGCAAAATATTTCTTCATACGAATTATATTTTTCTTCTTTTCCCTTTTCCTCGTCATTATTTAAAACAGGATACTATTTAAGAAAATTATAACTAGTTGATTACATTATTCTTATCTTTAGTATCTTATGCAATTACATATCATACAAAATCAAATACATACAATTAATAAAAAAATAATTCATAAATGAAAATAGTTAAGCACAACAAATTAAAATTAGCTATAACTAGGTTAAACCATCTGAATCATTTCCCTTGATTTAATAAAAATATCTTGGTATGATATATAATTAGGAATAAGAAATACAACAATATTAAATAAAAATCGTCATTTGTCTATCTTTTAAATCATTTTTTCATAAACATTATGCCATTGAACTCAACATAATAATTAAAATTTTAAATTTTAAAATTTATAATTTCTAAATTAATAAATATTTTAAATATATAATTATACATATATATACACAAATAACAATTTTTTTTTGGTGCCCCTACAACAATGAGGTCCTATGTGGTCACTCAACTCGCGCCCTCAGGACCTCCTCTGATCAAATTAATGGTGTTATATGTATCACCTCTAAAAAATGATGCGTTCGGAGCCATTATCGTCTAGATGGGTGCTAAACACGAGTGGTGATACATATTAATTTTTTGACCTTACGTAATGTCCTAACTTACGAGGACTACAAACTTTTACCTTATGAAGATGAGTTCATTACACAAGTTAATAAGCGCACCTGCTATGACCGACAACTTCACATGGGAACACCGCCATATGAGAAGGTCCTCGGAACATCATATCCTCGGTAGATGAGGAGAGAATGGATTATAGAAAGACGGAACTCATAAATGGATCTCTTTTGAATATCATGACTAGCCAAAGATAGCGTAAAAATTCATTTTATCACAAATACGAAGCCACTTCGGAAAGCTCAATTGTTCAACTTGTCGAAGACTGTCAAGTCAAATCATACGTTTTGCACAGGAAGAATGGTGAAGGAAGGTGACTAGCAAACTTCCCTCATCCCTTCCCACAACTTTCATTGCAAAGTAAAAATAAGGTAAAACGTTAAATTCGTCAAGTCCAAAATATACAAATCTTTAAACAAAGTAAGTTTACTATTATTATACCTTTAACTAGAGGGAAAGACTGAGTCCCATCCTGAATCTGTATTTTATTTTATTTCTGCTATTAATAAAACATGTAACCTAGAATGGTTTAACTAAAAAAGCAATAACATGCTTGAATGCATCCGTGCATGCATATATACTGTCTTCAAATTTTCAACTGGCCTTGCACTTCCAAAATAGTCTTAGCCGAGTCCCTAAGCCGCTCTGCCTCCTCATTGGTAAGGTGCACATTGGTGATTCCCAAGACACCGCTCCGACCAAGCTGCGCCGGCAAGCTGAGAAAAACTTCACCATCATCGATTCCGTAAAATCCCTTTGCAAGAACTGAGACGGGGTGAACCCTTCTCTGATCCCTGAGTATGGTCCTAGCCAGGCTAGCCACAGAATACCCAATGGCCCATGATGTGTAACCTTTGAGGTTTATAACTTCATATGCACTTTGTACAACTTCTTTGTGAATTTTTTCTAAAGTTTCCTTTTCATAGGCAATTTGCTGTCTTTCTAAGAAGCTAAGGACTGGAACTCCTCCTACACTTATGCTTGACCATAGTGCCACTGAACTGTCCCCATGCTCTCCAACAATGTAAGCCTAATCAGAAAACAGTGTACACAATGATTAAAGTGAATAATCCACTTAATTTTTGTGAAACTTCATTTAATTGGACGTTAAGTTGAGCTCCCCCTTTTTTTCTTTATTAAGACTACATGCCACATATATAGTGATTGATGAAAAAGGGGTTTTAAAATTTTATTAAAAGGTAAAAATTAAAATAAAATAAAAACCTTTTGTTTTTTTAGAATGCATAAGAAACTTTTACTTGAGTGTCCAAACATTTTCTAAAATTTCTAAAATCCTCTTTAAGAGTTTCAATTTCTAAAAGGGGTCAACGAAAAAGCCACTTATTGAAGTTTGGGCATGATACATAATTTTGAACCCATAAAACAATATGTAGAAAAACTAACAGCATGGACTATTCTAACGCAGAAACGTAAAGAAAAGAACAACTGACCTGCACGTCCTGTGCATTGACATCAAGATGATCCGCTATCAAAAACCGAAACCTTGAAGAGTCCAAATTGGTGCCCGACCCGATGACCCGGTTAACCGGAAACCCAGAAAGCTTCCATGCAACATACGTCAGTAGATCGACTGGATTCGAAACAACCAAGAGTATACAGTCGGGAGAGTATTTAGCCAACGGAGGCACAATATTTCTATACAAAGCCAAGTTTCTCTCAAGAAGATTCAGCCTGGTCTCCCCTGGATTCTGCCGGATACCGGCTGTGATGATGCAGAGGTCGGATCCAGAAGTTATGGAGTAGTCGAGGGAAGCTTGAATTTTTGTGCGTGGGAGGAAGGCAGCGGCGTGCTGGAGGTCGAGCATTTCACCGCGGAGCTTTTCGGGTATGGCATCGACCAGGGCGAGCTCATCAGTGAGGTCTTGAGTGAGTATAGTCTGGGCTATGGCCATTCCGACGTTCCCCACCCCGACCACTGAGATTTTAGTGTGGCGTTTGGTGGAAGACGGAGACGCGGCATTGGTGATTGGCTTGAAGAAGGCTTGGCTCAAGTCGAGGCCGCCGGGGCCGAGGGATGAAGAGGATGTGCTCTTATGCATGGCCATGGTATGTATGTGCGTGTGTTTGTGTGTATTTTTGTGTTGTGTGTGTTGGTGTATTGGAAGGAGGGGAGAGTAAGTTTTATAGGTTACACATGTGCGTGGAAGAGAGGGGTGAAGCTGATTTTTGTTGTTATTTTTCAATGGTCAACGTTATACCAAGACTTGGACAAAGGTTGATATTCTAGGAAGAAAGTTTTTGGAAGAAATAACTCAAATTTTGGCTAAAAAGTTATTCATAATAATTGAGGAAGATGAAATTATAGATGTGTAAATCTTTTTATTTTAATCAAATCACCACTAAGGTAAAGCATTTTATTGATATAGACAAAAAAATAAATGATCTAACATTGAGTTAAATGAATTAAATTCAAAGAGTTGTTATATATAGCCACTGTTTGGTAGAAAGTAAAATCTAAATTATAATTTAAGTGAAAATTAATAATTAATTTTAAAATGTAACTCACAATTTTTCAACCACACATTTTATCAACTTTTATCAAAATCCACTAAAAATCTGATTTTAATCCTCATCAAACAAGGGATTAAATCTGATATCGTGATATTCATTGTCACGTGTTATGTACTATTTTGTTGGTTCATGATCACTCATAATCATTTTTCATTATCGTTATTAATTTTTCAATTGATCAAATTTCAATTTAGACCACACATTACCCACAATCACACATTTTATAAAAACTTCACCGAACAAATCTTTAAATTTATTTGAAATTCCAACATTTGATTCTAGTAGAATTGTTAAATTCCAACATTTTTTCTTGATTGCAAAACATTCAAAGGCATACGCGTGGTTTGCACTCCAAGACACGTTTGGAACATTCCGTATTCGAAAGTATATTACGTAAAATGGGGAATTTTCTTTGTTTTAGAAAAATCTAGTATGTTACTTCTTCTAGATTTTCTTTTTCTTTTCTCTTTTAGTAAAACAGAAAAAGGGGATTTCTAATTGCTTATGTAAAATGTTGACTTAGAGTTTAGTAATAAGAGTAATTTAGTTAGCAAAACAGGGTGCTCAGGCTGAGTATCTGTTGGCCTAAAAGTAATGGTAACTTCTTTTCAAAGTAATTGGGGACATGAGAAAAAAAGTAATATAACCCGAATTATGGGCATTGAAAAATTTGCAACACGAGGGAGAGAAAACTAGATAAATTCAATTATTATTTTATTTAGGGCAATGTTAAGTTAATTTCTAAGAGGGTCTTCAATGTATTTCATGAATTGTAATTTAAATAACATCAAAAATAGAAAGATTTGTGATCTACGTGGCATTAATGTCTAATGAATAGATCGTCTAGTTCAAATTTCGTCTATGTTGCATATTCAATACGAAAGAGAAAAATAAGAATTAGGAAACATAAAGAA
The DNA here is from genome assembly GCA_035079005.1 of Fraxinus americana. NCBI lineage: Eukaryota > Viridiplantae > Streptophyta > Magnoliopsida > Lamiales > Oleaceae > Fraxinus > Fraxinus americana. Next base: position 29,033 of record JAVHZT010000145.1, on the reverse strand, counting down.
AGAAGGAGAAATATATATGATAACTCATTTCGTCCAGAAAAATATCTACATATATATAGATGGTTATCTTAATAATGTTTACTTTTTCCTTGTTAGGTTAGTTAAACGTAGTTTTAGACATGTTGCGAGAGGACCTTTTGTAAACAAATTGTCTATTTTTACTTTTATGACAAACATTGGCATTGGAGATGTTGATTTGTGTGTTTTATACTTTTATCCAGGCTCTTAAATCTACTTAATATTTAATTATTTTGACAAATTTCGGATTGTATTGTTATGTATATAGTGTTTATATTGTAAACCCCAAATTTTAAGATGATTGGTGCAAAATGAAGGAACTTTGGACAAAAATGATAAAAAAAAATGCAGAATGAGGAACTTATATGCATAGCATGTGAGTGAATTAGTTCACAAATTTTGGTACGAAGATCTTTATTGGGAAAATGATATACCATTTAAAAGATATTTAAAATTAGAGTTCAACACAGGAAACGGATCGCAATTCAGAATTGTAGATCAAAAGTTATTAGCATTTGAAATTTAGGGACCAGAATTGTCAACTTCATATGATTGAGAGCCAAGCTGCACATTTCGAGAAAGTTTAGGACTGCGGTGGCAGTAATGCATCTTGCCACCTCGGCAGAAGCAATTTTGCCCTTGTTTGCTGCGAAGCGACACAGCAGCCAATGATGTGGGGCCCGTGGGGGCAGCCAGCCCATTGTCCGAACGGTACAAAACTTTATTCCAAATTCGACGGCACTTTGGAAAATTGAATGGAACGACTTCTAAAATTTATATTTTTAGTAAATTTTAATAAAAATTTATAGAATATATAATCCAAAAGCTTTGAATATCATGAAATGTACGATAAAATTAATTATTGATTTTAACTTAAAAAATTAATTTTTTAATTGAAGCAAACAGTGGCTTATGATGTGTTTGAGCCACATTATTTTGGAAGAATATATTTTGAAATAGTAAATTGATGGAAAATGTGTGGTTGAAAAAGAAAAAAAAAAGTTATTGATATGATGAAAAATATTATTTTATTGAAAAATGTGTGGTTGAAAATGAGTAGAAGAATGAGAATGAAAATTTTAATGTGACTCAAACATGAGCTAAAATGTCAAACCTAGGTCAACAAAGGAGGGTTTCGTACCACACAATAGAAAATCATAGAAAGAATTACATACTATAATATAACACACAATAATAAACAACGTATAATCCTGTAATAGATAGAGATATCATTATATTTTACGAAATTGTTATATGATGATCTTTGCAAATTAAGCATATTTATATGTTCTCATTAGAAATGATTTAAGTCCATTATTTATCATATATTCTGAATGCATATTTTAAACCCTAAATCCCAAACTCCAAAACATGATGACAATTTATGTATTTCTTTAAATTTTAACACGACTCTTCATGTGTAGACTGATTTATTTATCCAATCATGCTATATGTACAACACATGTGTTGCAACATTGGGTTACAACATCTCACAAGGGAGGTGGGCCCTGCTATTAAAATAATAGTGGGTCACATCTCCCTTTTGAGATGTTGTAATCCAACATTGTACAATGAGCATTATTCTTATTTTTATTTGAAATGCTTGATACATGCATATATAACTTTCATAAATAAGTCGCGATATTCCGATGTCTTTTGCCTTGCTTGATTCAAACTCAATTATTTCATTTAATAATTTAATTTATTGAAGAGAAGTCACGCGTATTTATTTAGATCTTTCTTCAACGATTACAACCTAACGTCGATGACAACATAGGTGTGAATAATGATTCAATTCTGGTAAAACTTGGTTGCTGTGGCCGAGTATGAAATTCAAAGAGTGGAAAATTCCAAGTCTTTTCTTTTTCAAAATCTTCTAGAGTTCCACTCTTCACATTATTAGCTCTTTACTTTTATGTAAAAATACAATGTTTTAAAAATCTGACCTTTTCGATCGGTTCAATTAGAAAAATCGAGACCCGAACAGGTCCGATTAAGTTTATAAAATTTCTAATTAAAAACCTGTTAAATCGGCTCGTTTCTGAAAAATTCGTGACTCGTTCCCGATTTAGCTGATTCAACCTAGGTAAATGTATTTTTTTTAAAATAAAAATAAAAATAAAAATTATATATATAAATGTATATTTTTTAATATTTGAAAAATCACCGATTTAATCCCTGTTCGACCCTAGTTCAACATTTTGACCCTGAACCTTTTCTCTTTTCCGGAACAATGGCCTAATCAATTTTTAAAACATTGGTAAAAAATTGGGTGCTTGTTTTTATAACAATAGCTTAGGCTTTCAAGAATTGTCACATTGGTCGAATAAACATAATACTTAACTATAGATATATTGGTGCCGAACTATCCTAAATTAAAGTCTTGGTAGCAACAATAATCACGCTCGTTCGAGTTCATACTCTTAGAAATGTTATCTTCAACATATTTTCTCATGTATAGATCGGAAATATGTATTGATTAAAAGTTGACAATTGCACATTTCATAAATAAAAAAATAACAAAATATGAATAGAAGTTTTTCGTATATTATAATATCGTGATAATTAACCACCTCATTTAAAAACTTAAAACATTTACATAAAGGGCGCGTTCATTATTAGAAAGATTTAACTTAATTTTTTGTTTAAACTTAGATATAGCATTGAATTCACCTTAGGAAACACATCAAATCTTTTGAATACCATATACAACATATAAAAATGAGAGATTGAGGAAAAACTTTTGAATACCAATTTTATCCTTATATATTTAGCCATATGTCTAATATACCCTTATTGAATTTTAATATTTATTTCCTAAGTAGTGCAATAAATGAGAATATGAAGATGAATCAATTCTCTCCATCTTTTTGTCTTAGCCCATTCATATTCACATTCCGTTAATAATTGTTGTTAATAATAATAATAATAATAATAATAATAATAATAATAATAATAATAATAATAATAATAATAATAATAATAATTTATTAGATCTTTTTTGTGTCCATAATGAATTAAATTATAAATATTACTTTGCTTAAAAGATATTTTCTTAAAATAATTTCTCAAAGAAATCTATCGGCATAAAAGTTAAATCAAAGATGTTCCTATGCATGATGGCTATCAATTTTTTTCTTTTTCTTTTTCAATAAATAGTATTATATAACAATTTTGATTTTTTCTTTTAACAATATCAATTGCCTCAGCTATTTTCAAAAACAGTATTAATAATTCAAAAACATTACTCATATCATTCATTCGATGCATAAGACGTGCAATGCACGTGTTTACTACTAGTTGATACAAGTCGTTCAACCATCGAATCCCTTAACATCTAGATCAGCTTTAATAAACGTTAAAAGAGATTGGAAAAATAAAAAAATGTTAGATATCATAAATGCCCTTCCAAAAATATCAATATTTATGTGACAACCTTGGCCAAAGCCCCTCTCTCATCAGTCATCACCGTTTAACTTGTGATAATTCTAAGCAAATCACCTGCTTTATTGGATGAATTGATTCAACACACATTTGGCAATTCATGTCTCTGTAGTTATGTTTTTAATAGAAGATTATATGATCACAGCATCAAAACTTTTACTTCAGGGATCTGCCAAGCTAATCATTCATGACCGAGGCCCAATCAAACTCAGAGTGTGTTTGATGCACATATTTTAGGAGAGTGCATTTTTTTGTGATGTGATGGTGAATATATGGTTGAAAAAGAAGGAAAAGTTATTCATGTGATGGAAAATATTATTTTATTGAAGAATGTGATTGAAAATGAGAAGAATAATGAAAATGTAGCTCAAACATGAGCTCATTAAAACAGATGGGAGTGTCAAAAGCCGCCCATTAAGATGGCGCAGAGGGCCAGGCCGAGCGAACTTGCCTCCAAGGTGCAGTGGCCTGTATCCCCACAGCCCTTTTGACATCCCTATTGTTAAACTAGCACTTCAATGCCATGGAGACTTGCCCAGCCAGCTCTTTTGACACCCCTAGACTTGGTATTTAAAAGATTTTAAGATAGCAATTCAATATCCTGGAGACTTAAAATTATTCTACTCATAGCTGACATCTATTTTCTCTTCACATCAATCTCATCACAATGAAGCACCATACTCACTAATTAAGAACGTGAAGGAAAATCATACAAAATTTAAATAAGAAGATAGATAAATGTTATTTCGCCTCTCATTGTCTTCAACTATATCATGCAAAACTTCTAATACAGATGTATGAAGGCCACTGAGAAAATGGACTATCGTAATCTAAATTCGTCATGAAGGCAAAAACTTTTTAACTACCTACTATATAAGCATCAACATTATTATCCCGCTTGATATTAGAGAATGAAAAGCACATTCGAAAACAAGGTTGAATCCAAATGATAATAGTAATCACATGCCATGAGATTGTGACATTTATGGGTATCTCAGAAAACACTGAAACTATACACGTATATGCTATATATAATTTTAGATGTAATATCTTTATGAAAGGCACGGGAATAAATATTATCAACGCAATGTGATGGCAGCAACTATTGTCACACCGTATATACCAAGTGAAGGCCGAGTTTTGAAGGTTACAGCATGAAATGGTTCCCAAATGTGTTCTCTCCACTGTACGTTACATAAAGGAAACCATCTTCATCCTTTTTCTCATCATATATGGCAGACATAATGGCACCTAGAAAGGGAAAACAGCCCAAAACAATGAACTTGTGAACATACTCCAGTAGCTTCAAATGCTCTTGGTCCAAATTACTCGAGTAACACGACCCTACAGCTAATAACGTATGGCATTTAAAGCTCACCTGTTGGAGGCAGGACATTGTCAACGAATATGAAAATTGCTTTCTCAGCACTCAGTTTGATCCTCTTGCGAATCACGTAGACAAATTGTCCTACAGTCAAGTCAGCTGGGACGAGATACCTGTAATTATCTCAATAAGGTAACTCAGAGTAAGAGCACTTTCTGGAGGTCAAAAACTCTTTTGTATAAAATATTGGTCGTTTGGTTAAAGTCAAAAGGTGAGTTTTGACCAAAAAAATAGCTTCAAAAGTTGTTTTAGAGATGCCCAAATTTTGAGCCTCTAAAAAAAGCTCTAATTGAGCTTTTACGGGAAGCTTTAATTACATTTAATGAAACTTTAAAATTAACCAAATACTCTTGATATATTCCAAAATAACTTTCTAACTTTTAACCCAATCAAATAAATATAAAGTTTATATAAAAACAGTTTTATAGTTATTTGGTCAAACAGTCAATTTAATATTCACAGCACTTTTGGATTCACAACCAAACAGTTCACAATTTTTTAATGAAGGCTCCAATGCTAAAAGTTCTACTTAAAACATTTGTGCTAAATGAATCCTAACTTTTTTTTTTTTACAACTTTTAATATATTAAATGTAGTATAATGAGCTGGGGCATTGGAGAGATGTCTTAACGATGCAGCCTTATTTCTACGTGTCAGGAGTTGGAGGGACAATCCTTGTTTTTTAGCTTATGATTTCACGAATAAAGAAAGGAAAAACCAAAATCAAACAACTGCAGACTCGTGATTCTCAAAGGCATTATGCCCTCCAAGTTTGTCAACTTAACCACAAAATGTGCATAATTTTTCACAAGATTTCGTTGTAACTATAGCAAATACTGCCTTGGGCCCTCTGACTTCTTGTTGTTCACTTAATCGACCTACCCCCACTCTCCACCACCACCACTAAAACAGAAAAATAATAATAATAATAATAATAATAAGAGAAAGAGGCACAATTAAGAAAAGAAAAATGAAACGAACAGAGAATAATGTACAATGAACAATAAAAATGGAGGGAAAAGATCATATTTTTATAATGAGTAATGTTATTCAACACCACTAGTGTTAAATACTAGTCTAGATGACGACTGCATGACATTAAATGATAGATTTACTTAAATACAAGATCACACGTTTTATTTAATTAAGCCTATCAAGTGTGGCCACGCCACTAGTGCTAGTCCCAGATAGCATTATTCTTTTATTAGTTCAACTTGCAACATCTAATGAGAGTTAATTAACATAGTTTAGAATCCATAAAATACTAGTATCTTTCACAAATTAAGGATCAAGAATTAGCAGGGTCTAAAATCAAATATTCTAGTATTTGATATCTACAGCATAGTGGGACGGATATTTGCTGCGTATTACGTGCCATTATGGAATAATTTTCATACAAGTTTTTTCTAATTTTTCTCTTAGCTAGTCCCATCTTCAAAACTTTTTCCTGATCGGACGAGAAGTGCAACCTTCAGGTAAACTTGTTTCATCTTTGTCATGGATTACCTGGATTTGACCACTTTCCCAAGCTATAGTATGTCAATTACCTGGATTTTACAAAACAAGTTTCCAAGAATGACGATGCTCACATCCAATTATTAGTGTGAATTTTGAAATGTGCATGCAAGATTACCACGGTATACGGAACTCAGTATGTCTATATCAGCTAAGAGGACTGGAAAACTACTATCATATTGATTGGATAACTTGATCAACGCAACTTCAAATCGTCCTTACCTAGACAAATCTAACACAATTAGTTGAAAATTCTGTACACTCAGTTTTCCAACTTGAGTTGAAAATCCAGTACCTTCAGTTTACCTACTTTAAACTAGGATCTTTACCATAAAAAATCTGACTGCAACAATTCTATTGTAATAGTTCCAACAAAGCACTAGCTTCTAGTTTACTAAAATCTTTTTTCTCTAGATAAATAACGTCTTCCCTTTAAACTATAGAATTATATGTTTATACATGGATCAAATTCGATCAGCAGCAGTAAAGCATGGTTTCCACCATTAGAATCCAATAAAAATGCTATATCGAGGAAATTGAACAAAGTAGAGGCTTACTTTTTCTTGTCAATATTAGGAATATCACTTCTCTCTGCCTTCTCCACAATCACCTACATGTCAAATACACAAGTTTAACAGTCATTAGTTTATATAAAAATCAGATAAGGTGATGAACAAATTGAAAGTTAATTGCTAGCTATAGACCATTTTAGATGACATTAATCAACATAATAATTAAAGATTGAGCACCTATGGAGTGTGCGAAAACATAGTACAGATTAAAAAAATCACAAAGATGAACTATTGCAAGGAAGAGGAATTGTTAAGAAACACATCGAAAATCTTTGATTATATACTTTCAGCTTAAATATACTTCAGTGGTGACAGGACGATCAGAACTATAGATCTTCCATATGCCCATGTGTCTATAATTTGAGATAGATTTTCAAAAACCCAATTCCTGTGTATAGCTTCATGAGTCACGACAAATATGTATGAATTTTATTTTCTTAACAACGACATCTGAAATTTGGATTCCTAATTATCTTTTTGTTGAATTCAAAAACATAAAAAATAAGAAATGTATTTGTTAAAATTATATCTTTTGGTATGGATTAATGAAAAGTATGCTACGAAAAATATTGGAAAAATCATTGTTGTTGATTTTTTTTCTTTTCCTTTATTTGTCAGTAGTCAACAAACTGAGTCTTATTCCAATGAATTTGAAGTCTACTGCATGAATCTTTTTTTTGCTACTTCATTCGATCCAACACTAAATCTACCGAGAAATCCAACGAAATCATATCTTTTGAAACCATATCATGCCATAATAATTTTGGTTTGCCTCTCCTTCCAACCTATTCTATTGGGACCAAATCGTTCTTATGAACAAGAGATTTGCGGTTTACACACGACATGAAATGACCACCTAAGTTGTCCTCCCCTTGGTGTCACCTCCTCTTGTTACCGTGTTCTTTATTTGAAATGAAATATCTTATGAGATGTTCCAAATTGGAAATGCACTAATACCAATAGGATGGAGGCTGTACTTAATGTTAATAAGAGCACTGCCAAAGCACCTCTAATTTCGAAGTGACCCTTTAAACAATTAACTATCCCAAAGTTCATCAGCCTTTATTCCAGTAAGTTGGTTCATGAACCAATGTAATCATGAAAGTTTGTGTTTCACATTGCTGAAGTGAAGAGTGTTATTATCATATTGCTTTTCAGACAGGAATCACAAGCCAACCTTAGAAAATACGTAGCATTCACAAGAGAGCACTGCACTAGAGAACAAGTTAAGAACAATCCTCATCCCACCAAATAAGAAGCCAAAGAAAGAAACAATCACCTTTCAAAGGGTAAAAGAAAATTGGAATAGGAAGCAATGTTACCACAATCCACAAATGGGCCGAAACAGACACTTTAATTTTAAGATTCTGTAAATGTTGATTGGGCTCGGTTCATCTTAAGCTCGTCCAAATAAAAATGAAAGCTGAACATGCCACATTTGCAGATATTTTTAAGGTTGTAATTTGTGTACCAGGCATATCAATCAATCTGGCCGAGAACTCAAACTCAGTATGATTCGACTAGATAACAACATTCAAAGTCAACAGTAAAAATATAAGCAAGTCAGCTTTTAACATTTTTTTCAAGCATTTTTTATGACAACAACACAAACTAGAATACCTAGAACACAGATAAAGAAGGTCATTACAAGTTACACTCCTAGGAGGCCATAGGTGTGAAGGCAAGGCAAAACACATCTTATCCAATTTAATAACATGCTTGAACATAATTAATAGTTTGATTTTCCGTTAAATTTTCTAACACATGATTGAAATCATAAAATGATTTCCATTACTGATTCACTATGCTTTGGTTGGTTAAACAGTCCATGTTTTGAAACACAATGAGATGATCTTCAACCAAAAACAATGATAATAAAAAATGAAAATCAAGTGCACTTTTCAGTGGAATCATCTAACAACTATCAATGGCCTGAATAGATTGATAAAAAAAATTATTGAAAGAGAGAACATTTATTTTGTCTTTCCTTTCTTCAAAAGGAGACCCTTTCTGTGAATTTATCTTCAGTTTTATCTGATAAATAAAGACAAATTGATCCATGAAATACATAGATGAAAGCTGGTGTTTGAAATTAGACGGAGAACTGTCCAACAGGAAATGGTTGTTCGGTGGTTATTTATGGTATGCCCGTGCATTGATTGAGGACAATTCAGTTGAAAACATACTGCATCATAGGTCCCTAATGAATTAGAATTTCACAGTATTGATATCAAAACCCCTTAACCGGAAGATTTTGTAAAGTGCAGATAAAAATAAGGGATAATTGCAGCTGCGGTCCCAAACCTTTCAGATTTTTGCGCATTTTACCCTAACCTTTGATTTGTACCAGCCACAGTCCCAAACCTTTAAAAAATGTGCAGCAGAGGTCCAAATGGACGGTTTCCGTCCGTTTGACCGTTAGTCAACCAGGAATAGTAAGCCTTGACCAATTTTGACAAAATTAACAGGGGTAAAATGGTAACTTGACATTTAAAACATTAAAAAATAAACAAAATAAAAAACAAAAACCGTCCTGCCCAGCCCCACCCTTCTTCTTCAAGGGAGAATTTTCGCCACCACACATGCAGCCTGTCTCTTCCACTTTCCGGCCACCACGGCCTCCGGATAACACCACCAATAGCTCCACCTTTATGCAATCTATAACTCCCAACCAACAATCAACTCTAACGGTACCAGAATCTGCAAAAAATTCCGCTCAAACAACGAAACTAACGGATTCTACACATGCCGAAAACTCCTTCTCCGGCGACGGCCATGGTCGCGCACCACTGGAATTGGACTCCTCTCCCACTGGTCCATCTTCCCAAAGCATGGGTCAACCCCAATTGCAAACGGGTCTTCACGAATTCATGGGTGAGCTTCGAGATCTTTGTGATAAATTTCGGACAAATGCGTTTGCTGAATCAATGCCACTCCATATATTCAATTCGAGGTTCAGAACTACAATTGATGATGGAAAGGGCATGGGTCAACAACCAGTTGCTGACTTTAATAATACACTTACCGTGTTGCTTTCTTCACAGACGCATGCTAGCGAGGGGAACGAGTTTTGAGTTTCAAATGTCAAACACCCCTTTGAAAATGAGGGAAATGTAAATTGTTGTTGGTACTGGTGTCTTCAAGGGGAACGAGTTGGAGAACGGGTGAGTGGCCTTTATTGAGGGAGGGGCCATGGTGGATGATTTGGGTCAATGGTGGTGGCATTACGGTGGCCACAAAGGGGCGGTAGGGCGGCAGATTTCCCCGTCAAAGTTTTTTTTGGAGAATTAGTCTTTGTTTTCACCGATTTGCTCGTTGTCTTTCCCCGCTTTTGCCCAGCGACAGTGACTAGGGAAGAAGGAGAGGGCTTCAGCTTATTGAGGCTGGATTTGTGAATCCTATGAGAAGTGAAAGAAACTGATAAATCTAGATGGTTTGAAAGAGATGGAAACTTGGATTTTGGTTTGAAGTGAAAGAAACTGATTCGGTAAAGCACACTGTCGGCACCATCGAATTACCTAATTTTTGTTGCTACTTTGTTGCAGCGTTATTGAGGTGGTCGTGGGTAGTGGTTGCTGTGTGGCTGAAGGTTGAAGAAGAAGCATGGGGCTGGGGTAGGGCTGGGGCTAGGAGAGAGATGACGGTTTTTGTTTATTTTTTAATGTTTTAAATATCAAGTTACCATTTTACCCCTGTTAATTTTGTCAAAATTGGTCAAGGCTTACTATTCCTGGTTGACTAACGGTCAAACGGACGGAAACCGTCCGTTTGGACCTCTGCTGCACATTTTTTAAAGGTTTGGGACTGTGGCTGGTACAAATCAAAGGTTAGGGTAAAATGCGCAAAAATCTGAAAGGTTTGGGACCGCAGCTGCAATTATCCCTAAAAATAATTCAACCGGCACAATATTAAGAAAAATGTAGCATAAAATCAATCATCCAAAATGTTTCATCAAATATGAAATTGAAATCAACGAGGTGGGAAAGCTCTGTTCTCACCGGAATCCTATCTGAATATTTCTCCCTAATTCTAGCAGCCTCAGCACGCCTCTTTTCTGAATACATACGCCATTATATTCAGAAATTATTCATTTAAGAAAAGACTTACTTTCTGCCAGATAAGAAAGAAGTAGAAACTAATAATACAATCTATCATGTACAAGTACAAACCAAGATCATGTTCTTGCTTGAATAAACTCTTCGCCATTCCACCAGATCACTGCTCAGAAATAAAGTCAAATTCTTCAAACTGATTTAACTGCAACCGAAACCAATAAGAAATTTCATAGAAAAAAAACAGTTAGTCTAAATTCTATAAGAAATTCTTTAAACCGAACAATGAAAACAGGATTTCCTAAAAAAAATCCCTCAAATAAAATTATAACAGTCTAAAATTTCTGGGTTACCAAGAATTCCACGAAAAAGTAAGAAAAAAAACAAAACTGACAAAACAAAACCATCCCAGAATTTAATTTCCTTTTCACAAAAATCCCATCAGAAACTTAGTAAGTAAAAGCAACCGAATGAAAAACTTAAGGAACTTATGATAATAATAAAGTCAGGATCTTGAATTAACTGCAAGAAAATAAACAAGATATCAAGAAAAATATCGTATGCAAAAAATAATAATCGAAAGGAAGAACCTTTGGTGATGAATGAAACGTGATTATGGTAAAGAAAGACGAGAATAAAGATAAAGAAAGATTGGATTGAACGGATGATGCTTTGCTTTAACTTCCTTTGTAATCTGTGTATTTAAATATGTCACCTAATCAATCATTTATCCAATTCTATCCTATAATAAAATAATAGGGAAAATTAAGGACTTCAATTTGGCTGGCCCCCTGGAGAGCCACACATCTTGGCCCGAAAAAAGTTCGAGGCAGCTTGGCTTGCGAATCGAGCTAAGGCTCGGGTCAAACCTCATTTTCGAGTGTTGGCCCAAGCCAAAGCTGACCCTCCATGTCGTCACACCAACACGGGGCCATTTTGCATTGTAAAAAAAACGGATAAACTGTATCCTTAGCGGCCTCACCTGCCATGTCCTGAGCCTTGGTGAAAGAGGTAAATCGCAAGTTATGCTTCCAAAGGTATAGGGTGAAAAGCTGCTTGTACACTTACACTTACCTAAGAGCTAAATCCATATTTCAGGATTCGAACCCTTGACGCTGTAGCCTCAAGCAAAATTGGAGTTTTTTCACATTTCCCTTATACCGCTTGGAGATGTGCCCTGAGGGCCATTTTGCATTATATCTTGGAAATAAAACAGATACTTGCTTACAAGGCAATTGTATAGTTGCCTTAAAAAAAAGAGAGAAAAAAAAAGAGTCAGTACGTCTCGGCTCGAGGCCTCCTCTTTTTTCGGCCGAACTTAGTTCGGGCCAAAAAAGCTCGATTCGTTTTTACCCGAATCGAGAACTTCGGCTTGCGAGGCAGCTCGACTCATTTACGTTCCTAGGAAAAAACTAGCATGTATTTATTTATCGTGTGAGTAATCAACACGCTAACATTAAGACATAGCTCGGAAGGGCAAAAGGCGAGTAAGAATGACAACGGAATGGATCGAAATTTTATCTTTTCGATCCCCACTCAAGGCAGGGCAATTCCTCCAACCCACTTATATTTTTTTTATTATTATTATTTTTTAAAATCCATTTTAGAATCATCTGGGAATTGAGTTAATGAGCTGGGTAATCTATTCATTTTTTCATATATGAAACTAGCTGAAGTGATTTTATATAAATTTTTGAATTTTTTAAATAATTAGACAAATAGGGACGTGGCACCGCAAGGATCGAGTTTCTAAATTCAATTTGCCATCCTTAAGGACAGGGTTAGATGAAGCGAGCTTTGAGCCCAATTGAACTCAATTTTCAATCTTGTGAGTCTAGCCTAGCTCAAGTGGAAATTGCATGAAACCAGGCCTTTTCTATTAGGTTTTAAAAAATCAGTTTTTCACCTTTTTTTTTCAGTTATCAGGTTTTTTTTTTTTTATTAGACAATTAATATTTTAATTAAACAGTTAATATTTTAATTATCAATTACGCGCGTATCCCGTTAAAGGTGGGTTTCAAATGGTGAAAAACATAACTTCCCATATTTTCAAACTTCCTATTTTCAAACTTCCCATATTTTCAAATCCCTAGTTTCTCTCGACCACCATCCCATCTCCCCATTCTTGGCTCCCTCTCTCAACCACGTTCTTCCCCGTTTGCGATAGTTATTCAGGGTATCTTGACCCATAAATAATCTGTAGAAGGTGAACAAAAATGGCCAAGAAGAGAGTTGAGATGACGGGCAAGAAGCTCAAGGCAGGTTTGCGTATGCATGTATGAGAAGAGGAAGATAATGGACAATGACTCCAAAATGCCGAAAGCAAGGGAAAAATCGTACGGGTCAAGTGGTATTCAGTCAAGGAAGAAGGTAATGGCATGGGTCAAATGACAATCGCCGATTAAATCAAACATTTCGATTTTTTCATCATTTTGTCATTTCATTTTGTGTCTTGTTTGTTGTTGATTGAGGAACAGGGTTGAAGTTGGGGTTTTTGTTACTGTGGATGTTTAATTTTTGATCTTAATGTATGCATGTGACCTTGATCGTGTTAGTGTATTTTTCCATTTCCTGTGACCTGATTTCTTCTTCCTGTGACCTGATGTTTTGGTGTTTTCCCTTTCCCTGTGACCTGATATCTTGTTTTATTGAGAACTAGTTTTGAGTGTTGGGTGTGTTTTACGTTGGCAGATCAAATTTGGATGTGAATGTACACATATATGGGTGTTATGAACTCATCCTGTAACCTCAATTCTTCACATCATGTTTACATAAGTTGTGATCTGTTTTATGATTGTGAAGTAGCATTGAATGTTGCCATAGTGAAATTGCAGTTTAGACATGTCCTGTGACTTCTGCATGTGCTTAGTTCTGTATGTGACTGTGACCTCAATTCTTCACATCATGTTTACATAATTTGTGATCTGTTTTATGATTGTGAAGTAGCATTGAATGTTGCCATAGTGAAATATAATTTAAGACATGTCCTTGTGATTTCGTATGGGTTTAGTTTTGTATTTGCTTTGGGTGTTTTGTCATCTATGACTAATGTTAATTTCCATATGCGAGATTGATAACCATGCATTGCCGCAGTTTGGGAATACATGTTACCTGAAGAAAAATGGTTTTTTGGCAAGATTACAACGTCCATGCCAAAAGGTGTTAGACTAACATTAAGAGACATCTAAGTAAAGCCCAACAAACAATTCTCAAGGGTACATGCTTTGGACATTTTATTGATTGCCCCGACATAGCCCTACAAATACAGCTTGATCCACTACTTCCGCTCGTACAGTTCATACGCCAAACGAAGATGAGCGTGGTTTCGTGTCTCAGGAAGATACGTTAGATTCTCCATGGTCGAACTATGTGTAATTACTGGTCTCCGATGCATAGGGGACAGTGATGTGGAGAATCTTGAGGACGTCCCTTCAGTTCTGAAGGAAAAATTCTTCAGCGCCTTAACTCGGTGACTGTGAAGATGTCAGGGACACATTCCTATCACTTGCCAACTACCGCACGAGGATGTTGTTGAGGTCTGTTAGATGAAGACGTAGCCAAACTAGGAGCCCTTTATTTTATTACATCATACTTGTTCCCTGGGATTATAAAAAGGTGGTTGATCACTACTTATTTGTGTTGGTTGAAGATTTTGCATTGATGAACAAATTTCCATGGGGGAAGCTACTCTTTGAATCAACTTTAAATGATTTGAGAGAAGGGTTGAGCAAGAGGACAAGACATTCTGTGGCTAAGAGGCCCGTTGATACCCTTTCAAGTGTGGATATATGAGACTATTCCCGCTTGATGGATCAATTGTCAAACGGATGTCCGACACACTTCCTCGGATCATGAATTGGGTGGCAGAGATGAGCCCCGTCACCGCTAAGCTGGAAGGAGACGAATGCTTCTCCAACCCCGATGTAATAATTTTAAATGTATGGAATTTATTTTGTAGTAAGTTGTGTATTGTTGTTAACAATATTTTTTTTTGGTTTTTGGCATTGCAGATTGTAATACGTGACCTCGACCCCTCGAACACCGAGATGGATATGCCGTACATGAATAGGTTGCAGTACAGTCAATCGATTCAGCCAGTTGCTAAACGCCGTGCTATGCGAAAGAAGAGAAGGACAGAACGTTCAGCTCGCGGTGTAGGAACAAGTGATGATGCTGCTTCTCGTGGGGTACACATGAGTTCATCCATTCACAGGATAACGGATGGCAGCACTGGACACGGTGACGTTGAAAAAGATGATGATGACTTTCAAGATCCTCCACCAAGGTGGGAGGATACAACAGAACATACAAAGTCTCCAAGGACCTCCCGTCCGTCGTCTGAACACTTCTCTGCACAGGACCCCACCCAAGTGTCCCAATGTCAGATAATGTAAGTTGTTAGTGAGGGTAATAACTTCAAAGTAGAGTCACAAATCCCTATACTGAGTCAGGTCGCGAATCTTACACTGTGTCACGATCCTTGTGCACATGTGTCACCGATCCTTACTGTGTCACAGAGACAAATTTAAATTCATTTATTTCTGTCACTAATTTATATTCACGTTTTGGGAAGGCTGAGGATTTAAGAAATGAACTCACGGGGCAAATAACTGATCTGAGGTCACGGTTGTCACATTTACAAGGTGAACAACTACGGAGGATGGACGATATTGTCCAGATGCAGTCTGGGATTAGGAATGACGTGTTAGAAATTAGGACCAACATGCAGTTCTTGTCTGAGTCTGTATCTGCGTTGATCTCAAGTACGATGGAAGAGATTTTGAAGAGACTCAGTGAAAGTTCCAAGGACGTGCATGAAGGGCATGCGGCTGAAGTTTCTGAGAAGCCTGGTGAAGTAAGTAAGAATGAAGTCATGTTGTTTTTGAATTATCCCAGATTTCATTTTAAATTATGTCTTGGTCTAATCTTCAGGCATCTCATGTGGGATCGAGTTTGGACACTAAAGGTAAGGGTAAGATGGTTCCGGACGAAGGTAATGATATACAACTCAGTCTTCAACCGCCTTCGTTCGACTTGGGTCTTGATTTCACTCAACTTGAAATGCAAACTCCGACTCAAGCACAAACAATTCAGCAGAAGGTTGATCGCATCATTTCGATGTTCTTCAGACACGAAGACGATTGAGTGCGGTACATTACAGTTTTGGAATTTTACATAATTCTCTTTCGCACGAGCAGTGTGTCACACATTTGTTGGTATTAGGTCACACAACACACAGGTCACAGGTATAGTTGTAGTCACACAACACACAAGTCACAGGTCACAGATGTAGTAGTAGTCACACAACACACAAGTCACAGGTCACAGATATAATGGTAGTCCTGAACAACGAGATACATGACAGTTACCACTAAATGGGTATCCCGGTGTCTAAACCAAGCTTCGGATCGCCAATGAAGAGGGTTTCCTGCATGAGGATACTTCAATCTCCCTTTGTAGCTGATGAAGGGAAAGTACTCAAGCACGCCGACAACGTTCTGGTTTTTGAGCATTATAACCGCGAAGCAGATGAGGCTGACATTTCATTATTCCAGAGTTGGTTCCAGTGGGGATACAAACCAAGAAACAAGTAAATTCATATTCCATCCCCGAAAGTTGTTTGATAGCTTGTCGATACAAATTTTTATAGTTCATATTATGCTTGGCAGAAGAAATTCAATGATGTCGATGACGTTATCACCCCATTTCTGCTAGGTGGGTTCAAGGTTGGAAGTAAAACTTGGTTTCATGAACTTGGTGAATTCTCGAGTGCTCCTTAAGCAAAGATGGTAAGATACCCCTACTTAAATATTCATTTACGAAAATGAGGTCACAGCTTGTCGACATAGGTCACAGCCTCGTCAATAGGTCACACTTATGTGAACATATCAATATGTGATTGTTTATTTCTCGTGATGATTTTGTTAACATGTTCTGTTTCCTACGACAAAGACATGGATGTGTGCTTCTATTACATCCGCCTTGGCACGTTATGGGAAGAATGCAAAGTTGAAAGCTACTACCACGGACTCCGGTTCCAAATGAAGTCGAAAAACATATACTCCAAGTTCAAGCAAGATCCAACCATTATATCGTCGAGTCGACTTGATAGATGTTGTGACGAAAGGAACATTGCCTTTAAGCCATCCATGGAACAGTGTGGACCATGTATTCATGCCCATTATTCCAACAAACAAGGCACACTGGATGTTGGCAGTCCTTGAATTCAAGACACACACTCTCCATGTTTTCAACTATGCTGGAAAGACATACCACGACTTCCTCCTTCGTATAGGTATTGAACCTTTTGTAAAGATCATTCCCTATCTTCTGAACTATGTTGGTCTTTGGAAAAGACATATTGACTACGACGGTGAAGATCGTATGGACCTGAGGCTAATGGTTGACGGTCTTCCTCAACAGAGCAATGGGTAAGCCTGTGACCTCATATGGCATTTTACAATGTTCTGGCATGTGATCTAATACATTATGGTTCTTTTTTTCAGACATGATTGCGGCATCTTCACCATCAAGTATGCTGAGTACTTGCTACATGATGATAAGGATTCGATGCCGATCAAATTTGATGCGGGGAGAGCAAGGCTGGACATTGCCACAAGACTTTATAAATATCGGAGCATATACAAGAGGAGATGAGATTGTCATGGAGTCATGTAGTGATGGATGTCCTTATTTGTTTGTAAAAAATTTAAAACAATTATCAAACTCTGTAAAGTCTCTTATTGTCATTTTTTATGATGGTGTAGTCTATTTTGATGTGCAGTTTTTGTTTTTACTGGGACAAAATGTACATTGATTTTTTTTAATGGTAATGGGCAAAATTTTCATTATGAGCAGGCATGAGTTTGAATTAAGAAGTTGTCTTTTGCATGTGTTTACATTACAATATGATGAAGACAGGGCATGGATACAGGCTTATGATGGTCCAGTTTAGTGGATATTTAAAGAGGTCACAGTTTGTAGTATTACTTTTCTACAGGGTCACATGTGATATTATGGTTGGAGTGTGAAGGTCACAAGAATACTAGCAGTTACATAATATTGCATGAAGTCACAGAATCGGTTTATTGAAGTCACAGACCACTATATTCGTTTCACAGGGTCACAGATTATAGCAGATCAAGTTAACATAAGCTTTTTGGAGGTCACGATTGGATTGTATATATAAGAAACTTCCAACACGCAATAATTTGAACAAGTATTGCTCATTTCAATTATTTTCAAATCACATTAAAATGTTGGATGGCTACAACGTGTTAAACAAAAGATAATGAATTTGTGAAATTGTAATGAATATGGTGCAAATGTTATCGACTGATTTGCTTGTTCGGAATCTTTGTCCCTTCTTGACTGTGGCTCAATGGAACCAAGTTAGTACATCTCCTTCGAGTGTGACCATATCCCCCGGCACGACCACATTTCACAACTGCTTTCCCTTCACTTGCCGATCTTTTCCTCTTTTCGACAGTTCACAGTAACTCCTTTTCTGAAAAGGAGCTAATACAGTTTTGTGATTCAATTCTACAGGGACGGTCCATTCAGATGGATCTCCAACTGGTAACACGAACTCTTGGTATGTCTTCATGTATGCATCTTTTGTGTAGTAATAAGAACAATAGTCGTAGGGATCCCCTTTAGTATGTGCAATCACAGCCAGTGCATGCGGACATGGAAATAGATCAACTTGAAACATCCTGCATGTGCACGTACGTTGGTCTATATCTACAACGAAAGACGAATGGTCATCATTGACTGCAAACATCCTGCATGTGTACGTACGTTGGTCTATATCTACAACGAAAGACGAATGGTCATCATTGACTGCAAACACTGTCTGGCTCACAGGTAACACCTGCAAGGAACAGTAAAAACCATACATATATGAAATCCAAAGAAAGTAAATCTCGTCACGTAAAATCGTTTGAGTCACAGAATATGTTTTTCGGGTCACAGTTACATAATGGAGAAGAAAAACATAAATGTGACCTTTAGTTTCTTCAAATCTGTGCTCATTTTCCTCATAAGTTTCTCGTACGTGGTTGTCAACCTTGTGAACGTGCCATGTGCATCCTCGCTATGTTTACATAACCACATTTGTATAGTCTGTCTCAAAGAATCTAACAATGACACAATAGGGTAATTTTTTGCTGCTTTCGTGACTGCGTTGACTGATTCTACTATATTTGAGGTCATTGTAGAATAGCGATTTTCTGGCATGTGGAATCGTGACCACTTTTCAAGTCCAACAGCCTCCTAAAAAGTCAACCATGTACATGAGGTCACAGAACATAAACTTTGGGATTATTTTAAAACAAACTGGAAAGAATAGAAAAAGTAGGAATATACCAGGTAACTCCTAATATGTGCATTCATCATGTCAAGCTGTTGCATGTGATACTCGAACTCTGATAATGTGTATGATCGAACAGCCGCATTGAACGCTTGTGTTATGTTGCGCACTGCTTTACCATAGTATGACTTCAAATTTTGTAACAAATGATAGGAACAAATACCATGACAGTAAATCCTGATAGACACGTTCTATAGCATTCTTGATACTAACATGGCGATCTGATACAAAACATAATCCATCTCTAACACCATAAGCGTTCTTTAAGTTATCCAAGAACCATGTCCATGCTCTATCATTCTCACTATTTCCAATCCCAAAAGCAAGAATAAAAATGCTATTGTTCGCATCCTGCGTACAAGCTGTGAATAGAGTACCACCATAGTGTCCATTCAAGTAGGTTCCATCCACAACAACTACAGGTTTGCAATGCTTCCATCCTTGAATTGATGCACAGAAGGCCATGAAGCAATATTTGAACTTACTGTGACCATCAAGCTCCAATCCTGTGACCGTTCCAGGATTTTTCTGTTCAAGCATGTGGAAGTAGGCAGGTATCTTATTGAATGACTCTGTTGGATCACCCCTAATTATTCTTAATGTTTGCTCACGACATCTCCAAGCCTTAGAGTAGTTCAATGACACACCATACATGTGAAACATATCTCTACATATATCCTTTGGAGTGTATATAGTATTGGATGGCGATGTGTACTTGTATTTTATACTAGATGAAATAACCGTACTGGATAGTTGCCTGTGACTTCCCAAAATTATGTTTGACCCACACATGTGACCATTTGCGATCTTCCTAATCTTAAAAAGTTCTGATTTTCCCCACTTAGAAGATCTGCAAATCCAAGTACACACCTCATGTAAACACTTAACTACGTACTCCTTCTTGTCCGATCGAACAACTACAAATTCAAACATGTTCTGAATCGCGTACAGAGAAAGGCTCAATTTGAGAACTTCCTTATCACGGAATACCTTTCCTTCCTCAACTTCGTTATGATCAGCGATAGTTACAATTGTGACCTCATCTTCACCATTGTGACCTGCCGAGTTCCATGATTCTGCAGAGAGCATATGTCCGAAACCACCCTCCGTAAAGGAAGCTCTATGGTTGTATGTGACAAGCAATTTGGAATTGTAATGTCTTGTTGCTCGATCGAGGTAACATCAATGTGTAATGGATATCTAGAAGTGGTCACGATCTATAACCTTTAGAGTAATGTATGATAGCACATTATCATACTTCTTATTCTTACCGGCAATTCATTATTCAGTAGATATTGTATTGTGACCACGACCTTTGTAGGATCCAAACTGAACTCTTTCATTACAGTATCCACAAGCTTCGCATATGTGCAATTCCGAGCTAGCAAAACCACTGATGTCTGGGATCCATTCAAGAAACATACGTGGACATCCATTAATCTGCAAATGAAATGCATGTTGTCCGTATTTAAATTGATTCATGCAGTCACGTATAGGAGACTACATAGTGGTCATAAATTCAAAGTGTGTCACGTATAACAAGAATAACTCAAATTGATTCCATATAGGGCATATATATCTCTGTTTGGGTCACGGTAGTAGAACATGCGGTTCACATACGTATTTCGGGATCACAGATAGTAGAGCATGCAGTCACGTAATTCAATCGAAATTAAATGCACGCCACATAGGTCTTTCGAATTGTGGTAGTAGAACATGCAGATCACATACGATTTCGGGACACGTAGTAGAGCATGCAGTCACGTAATTCAATCGAAATTAAATGCAAAGCCACATAGAGTCTTCCGGTCGCAGGTAGTAGAACATGCAGGTCACATACACACTTCGGGACACGATAGTATAACATGCAGTCACGTAGAATTCAATTGTAGGAAGACATTTATGATATTAATCGAAATTTGTTGCAAAGGGCGACATAGGTGTTCCGGTCACGTGTTTTTGAACATGCAGATTTGAAGTTGCATTGAATTCATGCACGTCCGCAGATGTCAAATGCAGGAAGGCACAGATTTCGAAAATATCATTCCCATCATTGCATATATATTATTGATTGTGCGTTGTTATTTCATCAATTGGAGTCACAAGTCTATGTAAAGTATAAAACATACTGATGGGTAATGGGTAAATCGCAGAGATTCGTATGTACCGCGTGACTCGCCAATTGGATTTTCAACAAGAGCATTCGAATGTCGATTACGATCTGTGACCGAATTTCCACCGTTGGAGCTCCGTTACCGGCGAGGATTAGTTCTCTTCCAGCCGATTTCTCCTTTAATCTCCTGTCAAATTTGGTCCGAGGATGAAGCAGAAAGAGAGTAAATATGGAGATGATCTGTTATATTAGGAAGCAGAGTCTTAACTGTATCAGTAAATTAAGGACCGAATAATATTAGATTTGTATTTAAATATATTTAATGAAATCGACCGAAAACCTGATTTTTGAAAGATTAAACGTTGGGGCCTGATTCGTGATTTGGTGAAAGTAAACACCTGACCCATAAATTTTTCCCCTAGCTCAACACCTAAGGCCTGGGAGCTTTGTGAACCAGCTTATGGGCCAGTATTGTGGGGGCTACCTACGAGTTGGCTCATGGGCTGCCCGTTTATACTGCTCTTGCAACCTATTATGCAACATAAGCGGCATGTTGGCATCCTCGTTTTCTCTACTTCATTTTTTGATAGTACAACATTTCTACTAGCCCTTTAATCTCACAGAGAGAGAGAGAGAGAGAGAGAGAGTCCAAATTACAAACATGTTCAGTGTCAACCTTGATGATTTTATTGGTATTGTTGATACACTAAAAGTGCAGTTCAAATTAAATATCCCAAATAGTGAAGCCCAATTGGGGAGTTCAGGATAAATGCCCAAATAAGATTATCGGTGAATGCAAAGGAAGTCCACGAACATAGTAACATCATCGCCTAAACTTACAAGACGTCCAGAATTTGAGCAAATTGAGTGCCTTACGGTCGCCCAGAGCGATGACCTAATTCTCGCCCAAACCTTCGAGTCGCCCAAAATCTTAACACATGAGATATTATAGTTATCTAGAATAGCGATTGTTGAAGCTGTTATCGAACAGACTTACCACATTCTACGATTTAATTGTTAGCGACTACCCGCGAGAAACAGGTATCTCGATGAGGGCAGTATAATTTTATTTGCTCGTCCTAGTATAAATGTCAAGACAGCGTTCCAAATTTGATTTTTATGTATTTATTAAATTATATTATTTAATATTTAAAATAATAAAAAATACTATGTCAAATCGTTCTGATTTCGTTCCAAAATTGAATTTCAAATCATTTAACAATGTTTTATAATTGTATATAAAGTAGGTATTTAACTTTTAAATTCCTAATTTTACTTTCTTTTGAGTATAAATTACATATAACAGTATATTAGAACTTGATATAAAATGTTAACTTAGAATTACAGTTGTCAATAACGAAGTGGCGGGATGGAGCTAGATACATCACCGAAAAATAAAGAATTAACTGCTGCAAATCTGGAATTGGTTGAAAAGGAACAACTGAATGAGTTAAATGGGGGATTGAATGCGGATTCTGTGGATCAAAATTCTAACAAAGGTAACATGCTGTGTGATAGGGTGATTGGGCCACCAATTGACCTAATGGGCTTGGACCACCAAATTAAAAACTCAAGCCCAAAAGAAGAGGCAGGGCTGGGGGCACCACAGAAACAAAATAAAAGCAAAGCCCAGTCCACCTGGAAGAAACGAGCTCGTGCAAGTATTAATTCTCCAAATCTGTTATCTGTGGCTGGAACAAAAAAGAGGATTAATGGCAATTCTGAGGATGAAAGCTCCAAGAAGAAAACGAAGGTACAATATGGCATGGGGAGGGACACGAATCAGACTTCAGGGGCTGAGTCTCTTGATTTCCAATCCAACGAATTCTTATCTGCAGAGGCTGTCCATCAGCCCTGCCAGGAACAATGAATGTCTTGAGCTGGAACTCTCGTGGGCTTGGGAACCCACGGGGAGTTCTAGTCCTCTCTGATTTAGTCAGGGAACAAGATCCCATAATCTTGTTTTTGCAAGAAACAAGATTACATGATCGCAATATGTACTGGTTGAAATTTCGTTTGGGTTTTAATAACTGCTTTGCTGTAAGTAGTGAGGGTAGAAGTGGGGGAATTGCACTTTACTGGAAGAAGGATGTTACAGTTAGTATTAAAAAATTTTCACAAGTACCATATTCATGCAACAATTGAGCTAAATTCAGACAAGCTAAATTCAGACAAGCTACTGGAATCTATGGGATGCAACAGGAAAGATGATCTTCTCAGCCAGTAAACCAGAGAGGGGAAGCATGGATCCAATGAAGGCAGAACTCCTAGCGATGCTGAGAGGTTTACAGATTTGCTTACCTTTATCCATTCAAAATCTACAAGTAGAAAGTGATTCAATTTTGGTGGTTCAAGAAGTGACAAAAATACAAGATGAATATTTATCCATATGGGGAAACTTGATACATGAGATTCGATTGTTACTGAATAGATTCCCGAATATTGATGTAAGACATGAAAGTCGCCTATCTAATTCAGCTGCACATTATCTAGCTAGGAATTCATGGCATCTTAATGACTTGGTAGTGTGGTGGAATGATCCTCCGGACTGTGTCTCACACATTATTAAGCATGATGCATTGATGTAATTCTTTTCAAGTTTTGAATGAAATTTGCTTCGTTATAAAAAAAAAAAAAAATAGAGTGGAAATTCATTGGAAAGTAACATTCTGAAATTCAGTTAAAAAAACTTAGAATCATTTGTAACGTTTTTCAAATTTCCCCGATGATATACCCTTTGAACCACGGTTAGGCATCTAGTATACAGTCAACTTGTCATCTGAAAGTAGGCACCAATCTTCAATATATATATATATATATATATATATATATATATATATATATATATATATATATATATATATATATATATATATTGTATGATTACAACGCAAAAATATACAATTGAATGCTTTGCAATGCGTGACCGGTACATATTTATAATACTTTTTTTTTAGAATAAACCAGTTAAAAAAAAAACTGTCCAATAATGTGTTGTAATGTAACACAATGTAAAAGAAGATGTCAAAAATGATTTACATGTAACATGATTATGATCTCATTCTTGAAATTCACACATTTCCTCAATATCTCAATGTATTCATCTTTTATCTTTTTTATGTACGAATTCCACTAAAGTGTACTTACTGTATGAGCTCAAATGTCGATATGATCAACATGTAAGCCTTTCAGTGCACGTGGATTCATCTTCGCCCATCGAGACTCGAGAAATTACCATTGTATTCTCCCGCCGCAATTTTTTCAAAATTGTATAGAACCTTTTGGTGAGTTTGGGAAAACCACATTCGTGCAACCATCAGCCGACTTAAGACGGACACTTGCTTGGGTTCATGTTTGAGTCGAAATAAATATCAACTTCTTATAACGGAAAAAAAGTTTATTTGAAGTATAATCAAGTTTCCTTTTTCATTCTATTTTCTTCAAACTTGCAAACAAATTTAAAAGTCGATTTATATATGCTAAAGTCAATAAATGATAGTCAACACATCATCCAATAAGGCAATCATCATATTGATCAATTAAGAGCCTTGCACGGCTAATGGGCGCCGAATTGTCCAATGAAGCGGGTTGTGCTCAAGATAATTCGACAAGGTATTTTTGTAAGTTTTATTTATTTATTTTATTTATTTATTGGAAAAAGAAAAGGCTAGACTTTGCACGCACAACTTGGGATCAATTTTAACACCCTTGAGTACATATATTGCTTTGGAAAGTCATGACTTTCTAAACTATCCAAGGAATGTAAAGGACATTCCAAATAGTAATATGACACACCAAATTTTATATTATTCTTCTTTATTTTGTAAAATATTTCTTCATATTCTATCCCCATTTTTTCTTGCTTCGATATGATTGGTTGAAAAGGAAATGATGAGGTTAAAGTGATAGAGATGCTACTTGCCTATATAATTGAATTGCTCCATATTTTAGAATACTAGATAAAGTTAAGACGTAAAATCATTGAGTTTGAATAAATCGTGGAATCTCCGAGTTCGAATTACTACTAATTTAGCTCATATTTGGTAGGACTTAAAATCTAAATTTTAATTTAAATCAAAATCAATAATTAATTTTAATATCATATTTTATGGAACTCATAATTTTTCAATCACATATTTCATTAACTTTTATCAAAATCTAATTTTAATAGTCACCAAACAATGACTTAATTTACAATTGTTTTGAAAACAATGTACACACAGATAACAAAATTGCCGGTTCAAAACGAGTTTGAAGGGGCTTTAAAGTTGGCTTTAGATGCTGTAGGGTTGTCTTGACAACTAAAAGCGAGTTATTTGATGTTTGGTAGAAATTAAAATTTCTATTACGATATCTCGTGACCCTCGTGCGTCTAAATTTTTGAAGGGCACCTTAACTAGATCTCAACGAAAAAATGAAAGGGAAAAAACCTATAAAGAGAGGAAGAGAAAAAAGAAAAGGAAAAAAATGTAAATGTCATATTTCATAAACCTCCTGAGACCTGAGGTTTATGCTAATTCAGGAACTCCCCTTTTATTTTAAAAATGATAGAAACATCCCTTAATATTTCCATTTAAGCCCTGAGGTTTATGCTAATTCAAGAACTCCCCTTTTATTTTAAAAATTATAGAAACATCCCCTAATATTTCCATTTAATAACAAATCCCCCTCTTATTAGCCACAAGTATATTTTTATTTCCTATTGTACCCTTGAGCATGTATAATATAATTTGAAACTTTTGTTGGATGATATTTTACTATCCTCGTTTCTCCTTTTTCCCCCTCATTTCTTAAGATTTTCTATTTAAAATTATGTTATAATGTTTCAATATATATTTTTCTTTTATCTTTATTTTTATACTCATAATAATTATGAGATGAAAACGAGGTGGATGGACAGGCGGACTAAGACGCCTTCCGTATCTCCCGATTTTTGGGCAGCGAGAAGAAGATTAAAATATTCATGTTTTCTTATTTATTTTAATTTTTAATATAAATTTTTAAATATTATTTAGCTTTTATAATATAAATAAAAAATAATAATGGGGATGGGTACAGGGAGAGGCAATGTGAGGTTTTGTGGGACACTTGTCATTTCTAAATAATTAAACTATTATAATACGATAAATAATTCATTAATGTCTATGAGTAAAAATCAAAGTTATAACTTTTTCATTTTCCGTTTTCTTCTAAAAATTCGGATCTATTTTATTTCTTTATAAAAAAATAGATTAATTTGGACAAATATATCAAAAGTTTAATAGTTTGTGAAAATGATATATAAAAAATAAATATAATTTATATTTAGCATAAGTTAAATGGGTGAAATGAAAAATTATGCTAATATTTTATACTCTCCTCAACTTGAACTCTTTAAAACTAGATGTTTTATTATCAATTAATAGTGATGCTACCAAAAACTTGTATATTGTTAGTGTGGAGGAACAGACACTTGCGTATTTGAAACGTTTCTTGATGGTCTGGCATTTATTGAAAAATAGCGTAATTTTTGCATAAAAAGTGTCCGTTTTGGGCCCATGACCCCATTCCGTAAAGCTCACGACTTCATTCCCATTAAAACTCACCGTTGCTTCGCCGTAATGTAAGAGGGATTTTGGACGTTTGAATTCGTTTGCTAAGTCAAAACAACGGTGAATGTTTATTAGTTCATTATTTTCAATATTTATTTATTTTGTTTTGTAGCCCAACACATTAAGGGACTGCTGGTCCAGTAAGTTATCCGCTCTTTTAGTATTTAAAACTATAAAACATCTTGTAGGGTTTTTGGTCGTACACGAAATAAGAAAAGCGTTTGTTTTCTTAAGGTGCAACCTGCTTGTTAGTGTGTTTGTAGATTCGATCTACATCAATTATCGTTGCCCCTCCAATGCTTAAGTCAGCGAGAGAAATTATGTGAAAAGCTGTATGTTGAAATATTATGTAAAACGTCCATGAATAATGAGGATGGGTCATCTATTTATAGGTGTTGGAGATGAAGTCCTAAAAGGATCCAACTTCCTGCAGTCATTATCATTGTCATACAAGGTGTTTGTGTTATGTTAGAAGTGCATAGTTTAAGGTGGGGTCAAAATTGTAATAAGTGGACAGTTTGTATTATACTGAGAGTCGCGAGACTTTGGTCCGGAGAGATCCCCGCCGCGACAAGCCAACGACAGAGATCTTGATTAAGCCCCTATCCCGAGCTCTTTGAATTATGTTTTTGTTTTTGAAAATGTAAAGTGCATTGCTTGTTCTGGGTTCATATTTTGGCTTTAATGTTAACTCGATATTTAGTGTTTTTTGTTAATTATGTTCATTCGTTCAATATATCGCTATCAGAAACTGATCAAAGCCTAGCTTCAGTTCGGATAATGTAAGATCGTGTTCTTTGTTCAATATTTTAGCTCAGGCACGTAATAATACGTAGGTAGCTCGAGTTTGTTTATAGCTCGAGCTCTTCACTTGACCAGTTTTTGGCCAACAAGCTCGAGTTATTTGATATATATATATATATTTATTTATTTATTTATTTATTTTGGTATGTGTGAGTCTTGAGGTCGCTCGAGGATATTGAGTACCACCCCTGTTCTCGACCTCAGGATAATTTGATTTTGAGGAATATTGAATATTGAGGTCGGGGGACTTTATAGTTGACAGTCGTGTCCAGTGCTCAGATGTCAGTGCGAGGCATGACCTTTATGCTAATTTTAATGTACTAGCTGCATGCGGGAAGCACGAATTTATGCTAATTTATGTACTAGTCGTGACATGCGCGAAGATACGACCTTACGCTAATTGATGTGTTAGTCGCATGAGCGGAGCACGACTTTACGCTAACTTAATATGTTAAGATAAAGCATACACGGAAAACGACCTTACGTTGGTTTAGTGTAAGCTAACCGCATGCGCGTGAGCACGACATTACGCTAATTTGATGTATGTTTGGGACAAGTTCTTAATAGTCGAAACGCAGGTTTCAAATAGCGAAATAGTACAAGGGTACATATGCCATAACTAAAAAAATAAGACATCGTTTGAAGGCATGTGCCTTGAACTAGATTTAAAAATAAAAATGAAGAGGTGAAAAAAAAACTTTACCCTCAAGTACGTAAATAGAAAAACTAAACAACCTAGATTAACTGGGTGCTGTAACTTGTACTACTTGTAATAAATTTTCAAGTTATTGACATTCCAAGTCCTTGTGAGTGGTCTTCTTGAGGTATCCTTATTTACATATGCACCGCCTCTTACTTTTCGTATGACTTTGAAAGGTCCTTCCCATACCAATCCTAGTTTCCTTGAAGGATGCCTAGTAGATTCAGCCCTCCTAAGGACTAAATCACCAATGTTGAATCTCCTTGTCTTGACCTTGGTGTTGAAGTGCCTTTTTGTTTTGTTTTGATAACTTGTGGCCCTCAACGAGGCTTGTTCTCTTACTTCTTCAAGTAAGTCATGATGCTCGGTCATTTACCCCTAAATGTGGGGTTCGACCCTCCTCTGTGTTGGAAGGCCGAACTCAATTGATATTGTGGCCTCCACGCTAAAAGCTAACATGAAAAGTGTC
>JAVHZT010000144.1:0-200000 GCA_035079005.1 Fraxinus americana | reverse complement strand
CACATGCAAACCCAAAAAAATATATAGTGGAGAAGGCGCAAGCAGCTTTTATGCTATGGGCAGAGTTACTAGCCGTAGGTGTTAACAGCATTCAGATTGCTGGATTGGTCAATTCTGCTTATCACACCATTGGATTGGTTATCACTTATCCATCCACACAAAGCTCATTAATCACGTTTCTATTACTTGGAAGTAACCCGTTGAGGCTTCAACATATATACACAGAGATTTCTATACATACAGATGATGGGGTTGTTTTTTTATGTTTTCGTGCGTGATAAATTAAATTTTTTTTAAAGGATTCTAATCTTAACATGTAGCTCTGATACCAATTGTTGTAATTTGACAATAATCATGCTAAGAACAAGAATCACATATTCTAAATTGATAGGTTGAAATTTATACATGCGGAAGACATTTTTTGTGTATGAATATTATCAGCCAGATCTTCCTCTCTCTACTTCTCAAAAGTATTAACTGTCATTGGGGCAAGCAAACAAAATGATATAGAGAGGAGATGGGGCATAGCCATTATATAGGAAATTATAAAGCCGGCTCATTACAGACTCTAACCTTAATTAGGGTTTACATAATTATACTTAACATTGCCACATTATAAGAATAAAGCCCGTAATGTGTACAACGACCCAAGTGATCACTTAATATATTGGGCATAATCACAATATCATTGCAAACCATACATTTAACCTATAAAATTTGTAATTAAATGGAAGCCCACATAATATAATTATCCTAACATGCATAAGCAGTAGAATCCCTGACCCAATCAAAAGGGGACTTCAAATTTTATTTCAAAGTAACCGCTTCATTATCTAATCTAATGACATGCAACTCCCTTTCTTTCACTTCAATCTCTCTCCCAGCTGGTATATCATTTGTTTTTTCTTATACAATTGTTCCTAAAATTGCATTTGTAGGCATTACACAATAGCATCAGAAACAAAATACTATGGATACAAAATATAAACACGCATGTATATCTAAAACCTAAAGCTTGACACTCGCATTTGCATGCTCTTTGATATGAGCATCAAAGTTATTCTGCATAACCTCTGAGCCTACAATTATATGTGCTCTGGGCTCAATCTCCATAAGTTGCAGTTCATCCCTTTGTTTTGCGGTGACTTGAAATCTCTGATGCAAAATATCAGTTTCCAACCTTCCGTCAACTGGAATGGGGTAGAAATTTAATGATCTGCTTTAGCAAAAAGCCAAAACTACTATCCTACCACATTGCACATTACTAATTTCTTACAATGATTTTAGAAGATCAAAAGGTTTCCAAAACACAGAAATTTGAAACAGCATACAACCAAACCGATTGTAACAAGATTCTTTACACTCATAGGAGAAGTTATGATTTAATGTTTGGATTTATATTGATACTTTTTTTAACTATTAGTTTTTGCCCGTGCGATGCACGGGCTGTATTATTTTGAAGGTAATGTTAACGTGTTAAATATGTAAAGTTATGTTAAATCATCGTGAATTACATTTTGAATGTTAGATATTGGCCATTGACATCATCCAAATTGAATCATTAGTATTATGTTGAATTTCAATTATGTTTTAATGTCAATATTATTAAAATTTCATTTACGTAAATTTGGATGGTGTCGATCTCATATCTTAGGTACTCCCTTGGTGTAGGGCATGATTTGATTTTACTCCAACATTGAATTTCAATTTTACCGTATATATGGATTTTTCATGTAATTTGTAATCAAACTCAAATGAAGAATGAATGAAGTAACATTGATATCGCCAATCGATGCCGGTGAGACTAATTCGACGAATAAACACCCATGATAATCACAACAACCAGTCCACGAACAATTATTTGTTTCATGCACACCGCAGTTTGACATCAATCTGGACTGAATATGATGGTTATTGTACTTCATTAATGTCAATGTTTACTACTTTAAATAAGCTACGGCAGTAGCAAATCATAGATTTTATAAAGGTGTAGATGAAGACTCAAACAACATTGTACCATCTCAATTTGATTTCAATTTACACGCTAACAAAATTATTGAATATTACAAAGGATAATGTTAAAATAACAGTCTTTGAACAGTTGACTTTGGTATGTGGCAACATCAATCGTTCGATACTCTATAACTTGGCTGCTTCACAATGAACATTGTACGTATGGCTGCTTGAAGATTTCATATGTGCTGTGTAGAATGGAGAGACATCAAAGGCAAAATCATTGGCGTGTTATAATAGAATAAATTTTCGAACTTAAGAGTTGAGAGATGCCTATAGAGTACAAATTGCATGCAAGATGTTGAATGTTATGAAATGTATATGTATATAATGTAGTGGAGAGGCATTGAAGCGATAAAATTTTATATGATTAGCGTGAATTAATAACATAAATAAAAATACAAAAAGAAGAAGAGGGATACTTTACCGAATTTGAATCTAGGTGATTGGTATAAGTGATTGATAGGTTCGTGTTTAGCATTATGTAACTTAACTATTCCATCAAAAAAAATTCTAAGTGTGTACTCACATGATACATTAACACTGTAAATCGAGAATGGTTATTGTTTTCAGTCATAAGTATGTCAAAGTTGAATGAGATACGACTAAGGAATTAAAGATTTTAAGATTATATGAGTGTATCAATACCCAGGTTTTTCATCTTGAGAAAGCCAGAAGTTGTTGACATAACCTTAAGATACAGTTTTTTTGTAAATGAACCCTAAGTATACCAAATCAAACATTACAACTCAGCACACAAATACAAATCTTAAAAGGGGAAAAAAACTGGAGAAATTCAATTATGAGTTAAAGGTTCATCAACTATAATTAGCTTAATGCATACTAAAATTTCATGAAAGAAAAGTTGAACCCACAATGTCTAATTATTGATTTAAAAAGGATTAGAATGAAGAATAAAGCACATATTATTCAACTAACATATAATCCGCAAGAAACAAACAAAAGCACTCACATTTTGTGAAGTTCGAAAGAATTGGACAAAAAAAATTTCGAATCAGTTAAGTGACCCCGTTTATTTGATTTATTTACCTATGATATCAAAGAGAAAAACAATAATAAGTTAGACAATTGCACTAAGAGTCCAAGATACAATATTCTAAACATATTGTAATAGCTAAATTTAGTGTAATCGTATAGAAATAGTAGACACTCTATCATAGGATCAATCGTCACATGCACATACCTTGATCGAAACTATAATTCATTTTTTCTAGGTTTCTTTTGCATTGTTCCATTTGTCCATTCTCCGCAATCAAATTTTGAATCATTCTTAATCTTATACTGGAAAACAAATATAGTAAAAATGAAACATAAACATGTTTTTTTTTCTAGTTATATGTATAGAAAGAAGTACTCACAACTGTAGGGAGACTTTCTTTGAACTTCCCAGAAAAGAGGTTTATTACAAATGTTATAGAGTGATTTCCTCTTTTAGACTTGCATTGCTTCGACGGTGTCTTCTATCGATGTATGAACGAAAGAATTTCCTTGTACACGACATTTTTAGTACATGTGATGTGTGAAGCTTCAACAGTTGATGGGTTCAGTAGAACTTTTAGGGACTTACTTGTTTTAGCTCTTGACAACGCCACATAAAGTTGATCATAACAAAAAACTGGTTCGGAAGATATAAACCAACAAAATCAAGTGTTTGTTTTTGAGCTTTGTTTATCGTCATTGCGAAGGATGGCCTAATTGGAAATTGAGTTCTTTTGAATGGAATTGAAGTTTGATCACTTTGAAGCGGTATAAAATGTATTCTTGACAAAAAAACATATTTTCCAAAATATTCGCCAGATGTAATTTCAGCAAGAATTACATTCTTCTCAAATTTTCGACAAGTAAGTCATGTTACATTGCATAAACCTTCGGAAGGATTGATATTTCGTAGTAACATGACATGACATTTTACTTTAAGGTTCAATTCATGTGGTGGAATACCATTTGAGGTCAAACTATTCAAGAAACCTTCTTGTAAGCTTTGTTCTGATTTATCAATTGTTTCATCAAAGCTATAGTACGTAAAAATCTAACCAAGAATTTGTTCAAGTAGAATCTTGTTAATATGATCAACACATTCATTTCTAGACGTAAGAATAACTCGATTTGCCATCGTATGTAAATTTTCAGCATATGCTTCTATATCTGGAAAAACATGATGTATTAAAGTTTTTAAAGACGTTATTTCATCATTTAATAGTACAATTATATTGTTGGGAAGTCGAATACAATTACAAGTATGTTGTTGTTCTGTCCCATTTTCAATTCTTAGAGTGTGTTTGGGACACATTCTTTTGAAAGAATGTATTATTGAATAGTAGATTGATGGAGAATGTGTGATTAAAAATGAAGGAAAAGTTATTGATGTGAT
This sequence comes from Fraxinus americana, assembly GCA_035079005.1. Taxonomy (NCBI): domain Eukaryota; kingdom Viridiplantae; phylum Streptophyta; class Magnoliopsida; order Lamiales; family Oleaceae; genus Fraxinus; species Fraxinus americana. The sequence goes on along the minus strand of JAVHZT010000144.1, from coordinate 195,595 downwards.
GAAAAATATTATTTTATTGAAAAATGTGTGGTTGAAAATGAGTAGAAGAATGAGAATGAAAAAAATAATGTGCACCAAATAGGGCCATAATAAGTAATCGCAAAAAGTAGGATCAAATTGCGCTTTCATATTTTCAGCTAATGGCAGATGTAGTAGTAGAGGCTATAGGTCAGAGAAAACTAAGCTAACCTTTATTATATCTTCTTTTTTCCCTCTTGGTACTACTGGTAGAATTTGTCGAAAATCCCCTCCGAGAACCATCACTTTACCAGCAAAAGGCAAGTTACAATCGTTAATATCTCTCAGCATTTTATCGACAGCTTCAACATCACACTGATTTACCATGGGTGCTTCATCCCAAATTATTAACTTACACAGTTTCAACAAAATTCCTAAAGTTGATTGTTTGCTAACAGAACATCTTACTTCACCAATTGTTTCTAAAGGAATTTTAAACCTTGAATGAGCAGTTCGACCTCCAGATAAAAGAGATGCAGATACTCCAGAAGATGCAGTTGCCAAAGCAATAGAATTTTCAGACCTTACAGTAGTTAGCAATGCTTTATACAAAAAATTTTTACCTATGCCACCTGGACCATCAATGAAGAAAGCACCACTTGATCCCATTGTTATTTTTTCCATAATTGTATCATATGCAAATTGTTGTTTGTCATTTAAACTTGCTGCACAAACATAGCTTGCTTTAATATTCAAATTTGTTGTCTCATCTTCAAGCATTCTCCTTAATCTATCATTTTCATTTATATCTACATTGAATGGTACCATTTTATAGTCATTTATATTTTTGCCCAAGCATTCTAAAATACAACTAATATCCTCTGGAGCCTGTATTTCAGCAATATGTGAAGGTATATTTTTATGTACATAATCATCAATCATATAAGATTTGAATTTATTCCATAATAACTTTGGATCATTAGGGCTACAAAGCATAAGAAGTGTAGCAAAGAGTCGTCTTAAAGAAATAGGCATTTCATAAACAATAGCTTCGGATAGACATTCTTCATAATGATTATCTCCGCTTAATAAACCATGTAAAAGCACTGCTTCTCGATACGTAACAACAATGACTCCATTTAAGGTTCGTAAATCCTGAAATGATGTTGGACCAGGAATATGATCTATAAGAACACGAATAAAATATCGTTCTCTTTCAGATGGATTTACTGTAACAATTCGTCCTATGACAACCTGTTTCTTTCTGCGAAGTCCAACTTTTTTTATTTGCATTCCAAACAAAATGTGTCGGAAAATCTCGATATAAGAGTGTACGAGCAAACTCATTTGATTCATTCAACATTGTTTTTCTTGTATTTTCGTTCCGAACAACAGTAGATAAATCATCTTCATTGTCGTACGTTACCTGTTGATGATTTTCGATATGGAGCTGTAAAAAATATACCGTCGGGCAAATTTCTGACAGATTGAAGGAAAAAATCCTCTACATAGTTTCAGGTGGAGATATCCATCTAGCAGTTTGGTAAGCAGAAATTTCATCTATTTCTTTCTCTTTTTCATTTGTGCAAACTGAAAAATTGATGCGATCATGTTCTTTGTACACATATTTGTATAAATATTTTAAGTTTTAATAGATGAACATACTTCAACATTAATATGGCAGTCAGATTTTGTACTTAAATAAGGATTATATGGTACAACCCATCGATTGTCTAATATATGACCTCTAACTCGAACAGAAATACCGATATCACGACGCTTATATAATGGGTATGAGTTTTGACCAAATATAGTAATATTACAAAAATATCTTGGGTATTTATTTTTAAACATTTATTTGCCTCCACGCATACATTTTTCGGATTCATATTTGCACAAGGATCATGCATATTATGTTTAACAATAACAGAATGAAGATGGGGATATTTATTTTTGTCAGGAATTTCACATGATACTATTCGATCAACTTCTTCAGCATAAGAGATTTTATATCCAGATTTAAATATTAACAACATATGTGCATGAGGAAGTCCTCTTTTCTGGAATTCAGTCACATATATATGCGCAATAATAGAGCCTAAAATACTTGCTTTGTGTAAGTCATGTTTCAATTCTTCCAATTTTGCTCTAAATATATGTACGATTAAATCAGGTCGATTTTGAATTTCATCATTGTTTTTTAGTTCGTGCCTAATCTCTGGACATTTTGGATTACACGTTATAGTCAAGAATATATCAGGTTTTCCATAACGTTGCACAATAGTCATTCCATCCATATATCTTCGTAGCATATCACAAGGCCCACAAGTAAAGGATTGTGGTAAAACAAATTTTCTTCCAACTTTGAATACTATCTACAATACCTTGATAAAGTTCAGCACGAATTTATTTTTTATTATTTCGAAAATAGTCTAACCTAGCAGTTTCAATCTTAACATACATATCTACAACATACTATTGAAATAATCTTTCAGCGTGAAGCAACACAGATTTACCAAAAGGCCTTATTTGTAATTTATAGGAATAATATTCTCGACAAAATACCTGAGTACGTTTCTTCACTTGATTGAGCATTGTAAAATCCAAAGGAAAACCAAATTAAATACTCATTTATAAGACCAAATACTGGAAAAATATAAAACTCTACCAGATGATATATTTGCGAACCTTCATTCTCTTTTTCGATAAATTCAGTTGCAGTAGTTGTGTTGCGAATAACATCATATGTCGGCATATGTTGATGCTCGAAATATGTGATTCTATGTCTCTCAATGCCTTCATGCCAACCAAATTTCCCATATGGGAAGAGTAACGGATACTGCAACGGATCATAGCATCCATAATAATAGTGGACTTTATGTGAATCATTAGAATGGCTGTATATGGTGATATCACGAGCATAAAAGTTAGCATTTTCCTCATCTTCAACCCATATAGTAGCTACTTGAGATGATGTGGATGTATTGAAAACTCTTTGATCAAGTCCTGGATCGCAACGTATTTGTATTTGATGATGATGCAAGTTACTTATATCACTAAAGACCTAAAAAATTTACCGTATGGATTTGTTTTCAAGATTTCAATTAAAACAATCAACGTAGATTCGACAAAGTTTGATGAAATTTTCATACGATTTTAAACTTCATTGTCTGTATTGTAAAAATATAATTGCATGCCATAAGTTCATTTACATAATGATGTACTTGTCCTTGAACTCTGAATGTGTAAATACCTTTATATGTTTTAAAGAGTTCTTTATCGTATTTCACACCAAATGAAGTGAAAGCAAAATGATTATTATATCCCCTTGCAATTTTTTCGAATTCCATACAATGAACTTCTTTAGATGTAAATAAGTTATACAATTCAGCTCGTGAGTCACATATAAGAAGCTTAACTTTTCCATTAGAACAACAGAAACATTTACTTTTCTCTATAAAACTTGCATGCCTTACAATGTTTACATGGAGTAGAAGTTGGTAATACAAATGTCGTAGGTGGTATGTTCAGTCCCTTGAAAGTTCATTCTAATTCATAATTCAAAATATTATGTGTTTCTTGATTTGAAGTTAAAGTGTCAAAGTGTTGATGAATTCTTGATTCATGTAGTTGGACAATAGGATTTTCAGATAACAGAGGGTCATTTCTCCTTTTATGATAAGCACTGTAATAAGTTCTAAGTTTATTTCGCCTCTTTCTATGTCTTTGAATTCGTTGTTGATGAATGGAATCTCTGTAAAACTCATTTCCACTTTCTGAGAGAGCATCCAAGTTATCAAAGGAATGGTCTTCACGAACAGACGTTTCCAAAATATCCATCACGATAGCTGTATCAACTAAGGCAATTGAAGAAAACTATTAGTTGTACTTGAAATACATAGAAATTGAAAATCAATAATTTAAACTCCAAAAATCAACTTGATCGTATAAGAATTGCAAAAGGTAATAGGATAATCCATTCGTAAAAGGCAAACTAAATGTTTTTTACATCAATTGAAGGAAGAAATGCTAGAATCAAATGCTCTGTTTTAGATTACTAAGATTGAAACGTTATAAGAAGAATTTTTTTTTTTTTTGCAATTCAATTGATTTTTGGGAGCCCAAAATCCTGACAGTCAGTAGTTCTTTTGTAAGCTTAGGTAAGATTTTTTTTGTACAAAAAATCTTGGAAGGCACCCCGCAAAATATAGAAGAATTGGAAAAAAAAAATGTAAACTTCGCGAACAGGGATCAACCTGGCCGGTTAGTCACGGGGGTCAAGGGGGCAGCGCCCCTCGTGATGGCTCGGGGACAACGCCCCCGAAAGGAATTTTGATTTTTATGTATGTATGACATTGCATATTTTCTAATTTTTTGAGTTAAATTATTAATAAATGAAATTATATTTATAATTTGTGTCCAATGTAAATAAGTAAGATTTTTGGTAAAAAAAAAAAAGGAAATAAAAAAAAACATGGGTAGAGACACGGAATAAATTTTGAGTTTATGTATGTATGGAATAAAGCAAAAAACTTAAAATGTTACCCTGAGAAGAAATCTAGGTTTTGTGTAAAAGTTTATCTGTTGGAAATAAATTTTTTTTTTTTTTTTAGCAAATATCAAAGATGATAGAAATAGGAAAAAATAGTATTTTTAATAGGCGTATTTAAAAAAAAAAAAAAATTGATCATGTGCGGACACCACGGAGCAAATTGGAAATAATTTTTTTTTTTTTTTTAGCAAATATCAAAGATGATAGAAATAGGAAAAAATAGTGTTTTTAATAGGCATATTTAAAAAAAAAAAAATTGATCCTATGCGGACACCACGGAGCATTTGCTCCGTGGTTTCCGCACAACACACGGTATTTTTTTTTCTTCAATGATTCTACCCTAATAAAATATCAAAATAACCCAAATATCTATATCGAAATAATGTTTTGTAATTTAAGTTTCTTTTTAAATATTTTTTTATGTTGAAAATTTAATTTCTCACTAACCGTATTTAAGCTAACTACCATAATTGTAGTAAATATGATATACCCATTAATATTGAAGTTACATCCCTAAAAGGAGGCCAAAATACAAACAACCTTTTTTTTTCGGAAACAAATACGACACTTTCTTATTCCAATGAAATAAAATCACAACAGAAATAACTAAATATCATAAACCAAAATTTCAAATATCAACAGAAACTCACTTTTGTTCGTGGAATTGTTTTTTTTTTCCTTCTTCTCTAGCTGCACGAAACAATTAAGTTTGATTCCCTTTCTGTATGTACAAACAAAAAAATCCAACGAAACATTCATGCAATTACAACACTTTCTTCTTCCAATTAAATAAAATCACAATAGAATTAACTAAATATCATAAACCAAAATTCCAAATATGAATACATGGGGAACAATATATTTTACAAAATATAAATTGCAATGCTTGGATAACAATTGTATTTCGAACACAATCATGACTGTAGTAATAACTGGGAACAAAAAACTGCAGTAATAATAGGGAACCTTGTGGAAAAATAGAAAACCTTGAATTCACTGTCTCTCTCTATCTAAAAGAAGTTGAACTGAAATTTTTTTTGTTTGGAGAAATTCTGCAACAGCTTCCACCACGTCGAAAGTAAAAACCTGAAAATGGTACAATTACATTAGTGAAGTGCATACAATTAAATAAGAGGATCTAATAAAGAACACTTCAAGAATCAAGCAGAAACTCAATCATGAAGCAGTGGAGATGTTCTTCTCATAGCAATGAAACTGAATGGGAGTGCAAAGTTCAGGGACAAGAAGGGTATATAGAACATTTAAAAATTCTGAAAGGTAAGTAATAAAAATGTAATGGGAAACTGAAACAAAATTACTGGAAAAATTTTGCATTGTAACAAGATCTAACCACCTCTTCAGATGCAGCACCAGCTGAATTCTTATTAAATTTTCTTGCCAGGTCGTGTGGATTGAATGAAGAAGAGAAATGAAAATTTGTTTTATAATTCACCAGCAGCTACAGTGATCACCTCCTCATTCCCATTTAGTCAAAAACTGTGGCTGGGATATTTTGTATTCAACATAACCGGCTACATTAATTTAATTTGTCTGGGATGAATAGTGAAACACCAGTTAGTAACAGTAGTGTGAAAAGGAGGATTCAAATGAACAGTAAATTTGGGATTCCCTCTTTTAAGGTAAAGGAAGATAGAGTATAGATTATTTGTCAAGCTACTATTGGTCAAGAAAATTTTTAATATTATAAAAAAGCTTTCTAGTGTAATTTGAAATTGTTACTAATGGTATTTTTGTCTGAATAATAACAAATGGACATGAAATAAATTTAGGACATTTTTGCAAATTGTGATTATATTGTCACCACAATTTTTACTTGATATACTATATTTTAATTGCAGTTAAGTTTCTTAATTTTGCTCATTGTAATAATTATTTCCTTAACTTTTTCGTCGAATTCTTGTCTTCAACCTTTCATTAATTCGTATGTCTTGTCCTTGATGAATATTTGTATAAAAATATAATTTTTTTTCTTTGAAATGAGGAAAAAATATTTTTTCTCACTTTTTATTTATTTATTTTTTAAAAATATGATGAGAAAAATAATTTTTTTTACGCATTTTCAATTAACTTTTGAACATAAAATTTTTATTAAATACAAAATGTGTTAATTAATGAAAAGTTTGAGGATAAGAATAACGTGAAAAATCATTAGGAACATAAGTACTATAATGAGCAAAGATTAAGAACTTGCAAGAAACCCTTGTTTGAGTCTCATTTTGTCAAAAACTCATTTTTAACCATACATATTTCGATAAAATAATTTTACATGTGAATCATTTTTTTTTTTTTTTAAAAAATATACATTCTCCAAAAAAATACCATTTTAAGATACATAACCCAAAATATGCTCAAATAAGGGAGAAATAAAAATCGTGACGTGAATATAATTACATGACAATGTTAAAGTGGATATTTTTTTGTCATTTCCTCTTCTTCTTAGAAGTCGACCTCCAACAATTTAGCCTATGTTTGATTTGGATTAAAATTTAATTAAAATTTTAAATTAAAGTTAACAATTAATTTTAATCACATATTTTATGAGATTCATAACCTTTCAACCAAACTTTTCATCAATTTTTATCAAAATTTACTTAAAATTTAATTTTAATCTCTACTACCAAAGAGTGGCTTACTGTATTGATTTGATGGACAACAAACCCATCCGTGAAAACTTATTTCGTCAATCGGCCCCATACGGTGGTGTCTGGCTGCTCCGTTGATATATGAATTGTACGGAGTTGGGTCTGTCGTCACGGTCAGCTCAAAACTTTTTTCTCGATTTTTGTACCTTTGGGAAATAATAAACTATTTGATGCAATCAATACAAGTCTCTCTCTCTCTACATCTATCTGTTTCCTATCTCTATATAGTAATATTATACTATCTGGCACGTTAAAGCCAGCTTTTTGATGCTAGATAGGCATGTGTAATACGTTGCGAGGGCAAACAGATTGAAATTTCATAAGTTTGATTCGTTGCCGTTGTTTTATTATATATAAAACACCACTTTGTATAGTGAAAATAATATTACTTGGAGAAGAAAAATGAGACCCCGGATTTACCTTTTCGGAGATTCTATCACTGAAGAGTCATTTACCGATGGCGGCTGGGGATCTTCTCTTGCAAACCACTTCTGTCGCACGGTAATTTTTACTCACATCCGTACTGTTCTATTTTTATTATTTTCATTATAAATTTGTTGATTTGTTTGTATTGATGATAAATGGGTGGTTGGTTAGATGGATGTGATGTTGAGAGGGTATAGCGGGTACAATACAAGATGGGCTCTGAAGGTGGTGGAGAAGGTATTTCCACCGTCGGAAAGTGGCGGTGCTCCGATGGCAGTGACAGTGTTCTTCGGCGCAAATGACGCTTCTCTTCCCGATAGATGCAGTGCCTTCCAACACGTGCCGGTTGACGAGTACAAGAAGAATCTCCACGCCATTATCGCCTTTCTCAAGGTAGTTAAACCCCCACCCACCCCGTGCCTGCATTTGTTGACATTTGTTTTCCTATATGTAAAAATAGGACATGAATGTAAATTTCTTGGTTTAAAATGCCCCCTGATGATCTTATTTTGCTGGTATGATTTAACTACATGATAAAGATTTAATTTAATCAATTCATGTATGTCCCAGTTTTGAATCTCTCTCCCTTTTTTTTTTTTTTTTTTTGCGCGTGCACTGTAGTATGATGAAATGGACCAAGTCTAAGGTGCAATTGGGTCCTATATGACTGTTGGGCCTTAGTAGGATCGTGCAAGAAAAAGTGTACATGTAACTATCAACTATTGAAGAGGGCCAGTGATCGCTATTATTGTTTGCCACTTTGCTATATTTTTTCAATTCATTTGCTATCAAAGTGTGTAATACATGGAGTGCCCTGTCGTTTTCATTAGAATTAGCCTTTGCTTTCTCAGAGTGTGTGTGAGGTTTTGCTGTGATTTGCTTGCATTGCACTTGACAAAATTTACGATCTCTATAACAAATGATGAACTGAAAATTGTTTTTCACAGTTTTCATAATCAGTAGTTGAGTATTTATATGACAATTGAACAACATAGTTTCCTTAAACTAGTATTTTGTGAAACTAGTATTTTGTGATAACTCACTTCCTAAGTCTAAGCTATATAGTTGGGATAATATCCTGAAATTCAAAATACAGCAAGGACAAAAGTTGAACAAACTCATCTAAGCAATCCGTAAAGCAAAGCTAAGGATGGTTATCCATTAGCAATCCCTAAAGATGAGGATAGTATCTGTTATTATGTCCCCCTCAAGATTCGGCTAGGCAGCAGAGTCCATTCTTGAATTTGAGCTCAAGAAAGCATGCGTAAAGAAGTGGTTTGGTGAGAGCATTAGCCAAGTTTGGACCAAGAAAACTGACATAGGCACCCCTAGTCAGTATTAGAGAAAGCATGTAAATTAAGAGAGAAATCACAGTATAGCTATAGCTCATCATGAAGAACGTTACACAAGTACAGTAAGAGCCACTTAACACAGGTTGAATGGTCAGTGTTTACGTTATGCCAATGTCGAGTCGCGTGATTAAGACAGATTATAGACTACCAACTATAATACGATACTCACTAGGATATGATAACGAAGAACCTGAGGTCAGCGTAAGAGGTGGACTAGTTGACAAATAAGAATCAGCTTTTGTTCTTGCATGTGGGTTCGGGCAAGAATGTACGGATGTAATGTTGTTGAGAGAGCAGAAAGCCATGTTTATTAGGAAAAACTTTGATACCCAGAAAGTAATTTAGTAAAGCTGACATCTTTAAGAGAGAACTTTTGAGCAAGGATAGTCACAAATTTATTGATCATGGCTAACAATATCGCCTGTAAGGTTTAAATCATCAACATAGACGAGAAGATATATAATCTAATTTGTAACACTCAAAATCTAATATCTTTTTATATATATATAAAGTTAAAGATTTGAAGTGTTACCAAAATCAATCTTATCTAATTTATGAAGAATTGAACACTATTTCACAAATCTTAAGATTTGATCGATAAATCTATAATTTAATTCAACAATTTCATATATAATTAAATTTTAAAATAATACGATTTCAATTGTCAAACTTAACATGGGATTAAAAAAAAAAAAAAGCTAGAATGCCAAACTACTAAAATAAGGTGCACTTAATTAAACATAAAAATATTCTTTAAGATAAAATTAGCCATAAATCCTTGCTAAAAATTTTACTTGGCAACCCATAAACATCCACTTGTTCAATCTTCCACGCGTCCAATACGACCCGTTCTAATTTGAGATTTAGTGTAAGAGTGAGTATTTTGAAAATAACCAGTAAAAATACGTGTAAATTTTTATTTAACATAATATAAATATAAAACGACATAACATACCCGACATTCTTAAATTTAGAGCAACAAGTTGCGATATCAAATAGCTTAAAGAATTTCTTTAGAATTCACGTATCCCGTATGATTTACATATTTGGACTTAACAGTCTACCCCGAAATAATTATATAAAAATTGACCCGAATGACATAAAGTATTTCATGCCACAATTATATAAATATCAAGAAAAACAATAATTTATCACAACACTATGTATTCTTACCTTAATTGATACCAAAATATCTAAAAGTACAGCTTGTAAAAAATATAAAAATGATACTTTGTTTCAATTTCAAAAGTGTTAGTGGTGTGAAACATGTACAATATCAACTTTGTGGTAAAAGAAAATCATCCCACCTCAAATATACAAATATATATATATTCTTTGCACCATAGACGCGCAACATGCACAAATTCAAAAGGCATTTTAACGTAGCGGAAGATTATAGGAAAGATGAACAACCTCACAAAGATGAAAAAACTCACGAGAAATTTTATTCAATTCAATAATCTGCGGTCTCAAAGGGCTTACAATGCTTTAAATAGTAAAACTCTAACAAAATTCGGAAAATAAATAATAATAAAAAAAGATATTTTTCCATAAATGGAAAAATTCGAGATAACAGCTTAAATGGGAACTCCTAAGATTCAGGATTGTCCTCCAACAAACGGAATACAAATCTGGATTTTATTGAATGAGATATTGCCAAAATAAAAATTACCATAAACGGCAAAAAGGCTTAATCGAGGGCCTAAACGACGGAATTTGCCGAAAATTCGAGTACATCAGGGCCAAAGGCACTGAGTTGTGATCATTGGCCCGTATTCAATCGAATTAGACTAGCAATTCGCCAAAATGGGACAAACCCGAAATTATCATGAAATCATTATTTTGCCTTGCGATCCCATTTCATCATAAATTCTAATTCCTTATGCATTTCATCATTCTCCACGGGGTGAGAAAAATTCACCCTCGAATTTTACGGGGAAGAAGCCTCATCATCAGAATTATCACCACAAAATGGCACCAGATGCTTGACATTCAACACGTCGGATGTACGAATATGACTTGGCAGCTTCAAACTATAAGCATTTGGATTAATCTTTGCAATGACCTCCAATGGACCAAACTTTTTTGCAGTAAGCTTGTTGTATTCATGAGCAGGAATACGATCTTTTGTTAACATCGCCCAAACAAAGTCACCTACCTCAAATTCAACATGTCGGGGTTTAAGATTCGCATCATGCTTATACTTAGTAACAGTAGCCTGCAACTGATTATGAGCCTGTGAGTGAACCTGCTGCAATTGTTGAATGAAGTCCTCGACCTTACCATGCATTTTAATAGTAGTAGAAATCGGGACCAAGTTAAGGGGACCGTGAGGAACAAGACCATACATCACTTGAAATGGACTAAAACCTGTACTCCGATTAATAGCATGATGATGAGCAAATTATGCTTGACACAACTTTTGATCCTAGGACGTGATGTGATCACCAAGCAAGCAATGTAGTAAATCACCCAAGGAACGGTTAACAACCTGTCTGACCATCTGTCTGAGGGTGATATGCACTGCTGAAGTCCATTTTTGTATTGACCAAGAGCCATAAACTGCGCCAAAGTGACTGAGGAAGCAAGTGTCCCGATCAGACACAATAGATGTAGGCAGACCATGCAGGCGATAGACCTCACGAAAGTACAGTAAGGCCACATTGACATCATTTGTAGTTTTCTTGCAGGGGATGAAGTGAACTATCTTGGAGAACCGATCAACCACTACAAAGATAGAGTCAAATCCACGCTGAGTCCTGGGAAGCCCCACAATGAAATCCATGCTAACATCTGTCCAAGACTGGGTTGGGATAGGCACGGGCATATACAAGCCAGCTTTTGTCGCCTTGCCTTTAGTCAAATGACAAGTATGACAACGCTCCACAAACTTGCCGACATCCTTGCGCACTGACGGCTAAAAGTAAGATGCAACAAGAAGTTGCAATGTTCTGTTATGACCCACATAGCCCTCATTGTGCAATTTTTGAACAATCATCAACCTCAAACTGCCCTCTAGAATACATAATTGATTGTCACGAAAAAAGAAATCATCAACCCGTGCAAACTTCGACTGCACACCTTCCTGCAACTTCCGAATAACATGGGAGAAATATGGATTAGTGGCATATAAATCAAAAAGACCATCAAAACTAGGAACCTCCACTCGCATTTCTGTCACGAGAGTTTGGCACCGACTCAATGCATTTGCCACCTTGTTAAGGGCATCTGCTTTGTGCTTAATCACGAAAGTAAACTGCTGCAAGTAAGCAATCCACGAGGCATGTCGAGCAGATACCTTATCATGAGTATCAAGGTGCTTGAGGGCATCATGATCAGTATACAAAATGAACTTCTTCTGGAACAGATAGTGACACCAATGTCGAACTGTCTGGACTATTGCAAAGAACTCCACATCATAAGTACTGTATCGAGATTTCGGGCCAGAAAGCTTCTCACTGAAATATGCAAGGGGGCGGTTGTTCTGACTCAGCACACCACCAATACCCACCTTCAAAGCATTACAATGCAGCTCAAACAGTTGGGTAAAGTCATACAGCACCAAAATCGGAGCAGTAGTCAACTTCTGCTTAATCAACTGAAGAGATGACTCTGCCTCAATAGTTCACTGAAACTTGCCATCCTTTATACAATTTGTAATTGGTACCATGATACTGCTGAAATGTGGTATAAACCTGCAATAAAATGAAGCAAGACTATGAAAACTACGCACTTTTGTAACAGTTTTAGGCTGTGGCCACTGGCTTATTGCCTCTACTTTCGATGTATCCACTACTAACCCCTCATTCGATACCACATAACCCAGGAATACAACACGATCGGTCAAGAACGAACACTTTTTCACAGCAGCATAAAAGTGATCCCTGTGAAGGACTGAAAGAACTTCCCAAAGGTGCTGGACATAATCATCATCGTTAGCACTATAAACCAGCATATCATCAAAGTGAACGGCAACAAATTTACTGATGTATGGGCGAAGAGCTTGATTCATGACACGCACAAACGTACTAGCGCGTTGGAATTGCAGAAAGGTATGACTAACCACTTGTACAATCCTTCCATCGTCTTAAATGTCGTCTTCCACTCATCCCTAGGCCTGATCTGAATCTGATGGTACCCACTCTTCAAATCAAGCTTGCTGAACTCGCAAGCACCGGTAAGCTGGTCCAACAATTCATCCAGGCGAGGAATTGGAAAACGGTAACGTACCGTAATCCTATTGATCGCCCTACTATCCATGCACATGCGCCACGTCCCATCCTTCTTCGGCGTAAAGAGAGCAGGAACAGCGCAAGGACTAAGACTCTCCCCGATGTGCCCCTTCGCCAGAAGCTCCTCCACTTGTCTGCGCAACTCCTCATGTTCAGTGGGGCTCATCCTGTAATGCGCCCGGTTAGGCAGAGAAGCATCAGACACCAAGTCAATCTGATGCTGAATATCCCGCAGTGGTGGTAATCCATCTAGAAGCTCCTTTGGGAAGATCTCATGAAACTCCTTTAGCAATTGCTGATCCCTGCGAAGGATCTCGTGCTCGCTGTCAACTGGTTTTCCCACCAGCATATACACTACCCCAGATTCCTCCATCTCTGTTTCGAACTTCGCTCTGATCAGTAAATTGACGCTGTCCCCAACTGTTTTTACTGAACCCTTATCCGGTAGTAACACAATCTTCTTTCTCCCGAACAGAAAGATGTACGTGTTGGTATATCCATCATGCAGCAAATGTCGATCAAACTACCACGGTCTCCCTAACAGCAAGTGACATGCATCCATCTCTACCACATCACATAAAACCTGATCTTTGTAGGTAGGTCCAATGGAGAAACTGACTCGAGCACGCTGTAACACTTCTACATCATTGCCCCTCTTCAACCAAGCCAATTTATACGGTTTGGGATGATTCTCAGTCTGCAAACCCAACTTCTTAACGACCTCCTCAGCCGCCACATTCTCGATCAGAATCAATGACAAATCTACAGACCTTTCCACCAACAGTACACGTCGACTGGAAGATATTATTACGCAGTCAGTCAGTGTTATTCTCCAGGGGAGTCAAAAAGCTCCACCTTACCACCAACGCCTGACCCACATCACCAACTACAAACTCTTCATCCTCCGTAGCTTCTGCAGTGTCTTCATTGTCAAAAATAGGCGGACCTTCATAATCTCCATATCCCTCATCAACAAAGAGTCCTCTGCACGGATTCTTGGGACATTTAGACTGTATATGGCCTGTATCTCCGCATGCAAAACAACGAATACCACCTCCAGGACGTGTAGACTATTGAACAGGATTAGTTCTAGGAGGGCCAGGTTGATTAGGATTACCAGGACGTGTCATCTGCTGCTGTTGATTATTGAAAGAACTACTTGCAGTGAACGGAGCTTTACTTCTTCTTGACTGTTGTTTCTCTATTTGTATTGCCTTCTGATGTGCCTCAGAAACTGTCACAGGATCAAACATATTCAGTGTATCCTATATTTGGGGACGAAGACCACCCACATATCGTGACACCAACTGCTCCTCTGTCTCCATCACATCATTCCTTGTAATCAACATGTAAAATTATGTGGTATAGTCACTTGGATCTCGTCATTTTAATCTGCTGCCACCACGCCGCTGCTCGTCCACGAAATCTCGTCGCAACAAGAGGCACAGATTTATCAGCAGGAACCTCCTTAAAATTCAATATCTCCTCCATTGCAGTCACCCAATCCAAGAACTCTTCTGGACTTAATCCACCATGAAACTGACAGATTCTCAACGCCTGTTTTCATCCTGACCACCCTCCCTCCGTCGAACTGGCAGATCTATTGAATGCTCAGGTTGTGCAAACAGATTCTCATCATCAGAATTCTCAACCGGTTGGACCACATGCGCATGTTGCTGTGGTATGAGTACAGCGATTTGCTGTGTCAGCAACTCTACTTGTTGACGCAGCTGTGCGATTTCATCACGTCTATGTACCTCTTCTACCGGGACTTCACGAGCTTCTGGACGTCTCCTTGGAAGCATGGTGAATGAACGACTTCGGCTCTGATATCAACCGACGTAGCGAAAAATTATAGGAACAACCTCACAAAGATTAGAAAACTCACGAGAAATTTTATTCAATTCAATAATATGCGGCCTCAAAGGGCTTACAATGTTTTAAGTAGTAAAACCCTAGCAAAATTCGAAAAGTAAATAATAAAAATAAAAAAATGATATTTTTCCATAAATGGAAAAATTCGAGATAACAACTTAAATGGAAACTCTTAGGATTCAAGATCGTCTTTCAACAAACGGAATACGAATCCAGATTTTATTGAATGAGATATTGCTAAAATAAAAATTACCATAAACGGCAAAAACGCTTAATCGTGGGCCTAAACGACGGAATTTGCCCAAAATTCGACGTACATCAAGGCTGAAGGCACTGAGTTGTGATCAATGACTTGTTTTCAATCGAATTAGACTAGCAATTCGCAAAAAAAAAAAAAGAAACCCGAAGTTATCATGAAATCATTATTTTGCCTTGTAATCCCACTTCATCATATATTCTAAATCATTATGCACTTCATCACATTTTCAGGTTGGTGAGGATTAATGAAGTTAATTACCATTAGTTAATGGAATTAATGGATTTGAAATCAATTAAATTACTGTTATTTTTAGCTTTAATTTAATTTAATTAGTACTACCTTTTCATTTAATCGTACCTATGCACGAATGTTCCTTTTTTTTTATTAATAAAATATAGGATTTAGAATACTTTTCTTTCTATCAAAATAACTCGGACATATCTAGTTCAAAGTTATTTATCTTGAGCCCAATATATTTGATTTAACACAAACTACAAAATGAATATAATATTGATATATATTTTACCAACTTCTATAATATTTAAATATTCGACCCAAATAAAATTTACGATAAATTCTATAAAACACACATAAGAAAATAAATCCTTCATGCAAATTTGTAGGTTAAACTTATCATTTTTACTTTGGAAATTTAGTGTGACTTAGAAGGCTAGACATGGACTAATCCAATTGTTATATAACCAATAGTAAATTTAGGCCCATACGAAAATATTAAGTAAAATTTCGAGGTGTTACATAATTGATAGTAATAACCATAAAGAGTGAACAATCAGCATGAGAGTTCTTAAAACCAGAATTAAGTCGTAAGGTATGAATATCATGATACCACGCTCGAGGGCTTGTTCAATGCCATAAATGGCTTTGCAAAGTTTGCACATATGAGAAAGATTGCTTGAATCAATAAAACCTGATGTTAAGTCATAAAGACATGTTTAGAGAGACTACCTAGAAAGAATGCATTTTTAACGTCAAATTGGAGAATAACCAGCCATGACTCACTACTACGCTAAGAAGAACATGAACGGTAGTCGGTTTAACAAAAAAGGTTGAATGTTTTCATGGTAATCAATGCTAGGAAGTTGATAAAATTCCATAGCTACCAAGCGAGTTTTGAACCTGCCAACACAGCCATCAAATTTACGTAAGTTTGAAAAATCTACTTACAGCCAACAAGGTTTTTGTTGGAATTTGGTGGAAGTAGCTCCTATATTCCATTTCATACTAGAGCATCGTACTCCTTAGACATAGCTCGAAGCCATTCAAGATCTTTTAGACCATGGATCACTGTGTGGGTTTAAGATTACGAAATGGGGAGAATTGGACATGAAGGTTCATTTATGTAAGAGGCTATTGGATGTTGCTTTTGGCCCTAGTAGACATGTTGTAAGTAGATAGGGGAGGGTTCATGGGTAGATCAAAGGGTGTAGGTGGTATCGGGGAATTGTTGGGAGATGAGTGAGTAAATCGTGAAGGTGGAGGTAGTAACTTTAGATGGCGTATGGAGTAGTGGTAATACAAATTGCAAGGTGACTTGGAGCTGTGAAAGAAACCATGTAGTGTGGTTTGTGGACGAGGGCGAGATAAGATAGATAAGTAAAGGGGAACATATGCTCAACAAACTTTACATAGCAAAAGCTATAGATTTTAGATTTTGAAGGATCAAGATAGCAGTATGCACTTTAAGTCAAAAAGTAATCAAAGAAGACATAAGGTTTATGTGAATATTATTGCTCCAATCAACGAGAAAGCCAGGCTCAGTTAACACCAAAGTCGACACCACAATAAAGAAACCAAATCCCAAACCCACTTCCCAACCGGTTGCTACGGTTTGCCCACTAAGGACGGTCACGGGTTGCCCACAAAGGACGGGTGTGTAGAATACAATAGCCTCAATCTTCAACCACAAAGGAAGAAAGATAAAAACAAAAGGAGAAGACAACCTCAACAAAAACGGAAGCAAGAAGACAATAGGCACGCAGCTTTCTTTCCCAACTCACGGCTATATTCTTTTCACACACTTTCAAACAATACAGAAATTGGTAGCATAAATAGGTAAATAATGGACTTTTAGGTTAATTAAATTAGAGGCCCAATAGGTAACAATTTAGTGGGCTATCAACCAAAAAAAGCCTTCCAAGGTATTGGGTTGGACCACGAGCAACACTAATTTAATTAGGTTGCTTCAAGTGACCCGAGTGAATTACGGGATATGTTTAGACAATTGTGGTGTCGACGTTTCACTTCATTCATCGGCCGATGCCTCTGAAGTATAATTCCAACAAAACCGATTTAACATCATAGCCCTGGATTTATTGGGTATCAAAACCCAACAAATCTCCACCTTGATTCCCAATAAATCTGCAAGCAAACAAAACACACAGTTTATACTTGCACAATCAAGGTAATCAATAAAATTGGTATCACAGACCTTACCTCGTGTTTCAAACCCGAAACACATACCATACCTGCTCCATATACTCACCGGGGCTAAGATTAAGAACACCCAAGTAGAAGTAGATAATCACAGCAATCAATCAAGAGCAAATAAACATGCGATGAAGATATCATATAGGATAACACAGATCTTTTCAAACATGTTCACACAGAACAACAGAATAACACCAAGTCAATCAACAGGTCAACACATACGCAACAAATGCATAAATGACCTCACGAAGAAGATCTCACCACACTTATCATATCTCATTTCGTGTTGCTCACTCCTCGAGAACACAGATCTCACCTCATCGCCCACAATTCTCACTAGACTAATTACCCAACTCATGTCTAACTGGTAAGCCTCTATGGATCCTAAGTTATCGGGATAATCCTTTGTCACCACATCATTCCTCCAACCTAAATGGATAATGGGTCTCCACCTAACTGAAGTGATAAAAGTGTTGCACTCGCACTCCACCTGATCAGGGTCTCTTACAGATAAAGGATTCAAAACATTTGATCACATCTCCACCGTGATCTAAATGCCACACTCCACATCCCACGATACAAACTACAATGTACCCCTAGGCATCTATACTCCACCTTACCAAAAGACGTACTCACACACTGCTAATGCATCCTAAAACCCACTATATATGCGAACAAATTACACAAAGTAATAAAATCACTCCAATCCATGCCAATACACATGTCAAACACATTGAAAAGCAACATATAATCATGCAACCAAATTGATTAATCACACACATGCAGAAAGGATTACACACGGATGCAAATGCAATAACTAGGGTAACACTCAATAGGGTTCACTAGGGACATCACTCGACCCTAAAACCAGATTCGTCTCGCTTCTCATCTTATCCTTCTTGTTAGGACAATCCCTAATGAAATGTCCAAACTTACCACAGCTGTAACACCGTCTACCATCGGACTTGTCCCAACTCTTGCTCTTCTTCTTACCACCATCATCACTCGAGTCACAACTCAAATCACCACTATCTTGAGCTCTACCCAAACTCATTTGCTTAAACTTCATTCTACTCATCATATGCAACTCACCATTTCTCTTATCTTCTTTTTTAGCCTTAATCTCCATATCCTTACTCTTAAGGGAATTTATGACAATCTCAGGGGTTAAGGTGTCCCTACCATACTTAATAGCATTTTTAACTTCACGATAAGTATCAGGTATAGCATTCAGCAAAATAATAGCTTTGTAGGTTTCAGACATCGACTCTCCAGAGTTAACAATATCGTGAACAAATTTGTTAAAAATATCCAGATTGTCATCAAGATCCTTTGAAGGATCCATTTTGAAACAAAAAAAACGCTCAAGTAAGTAAAGTTTGTTTGGAGTAGATTTGAGCAAATACAGTTCTTCCAATTTTTGCCAAAACTCTTTAGTGGTTTTCAGTTTGCCCACTTTTCTCAAAACTGCGTCAGCCAAGTGTAAAATAATAGAGGTATAAGCAAGCTCATCAGCCTCTTCTTTTTATTCTTTTGAAAAACTAGCGAGAAAACTGTCATCATGGCTTTTGAAACTTTTTGTTGAACCAAAATACCTCTCATTTCTTATTGCCAAATAGAATAATCACCTTTTCCATTAAAAATTCCCAAATCAAAATTGCGCGTTGTCATTTTCAAAACAAGAAATACAAAATCACAATTAAGCCACACAAAGTAGACCTAGGTTCGCAAATATACACCGTTTTAGATTCCCAGGATTTCGTAAGATTCACGATCTTAGATCAAGGGAATTTTCAAATGGATAAAGTCTAGGTATTCTAGCAACTTATCAATGCAACCAGAGAGATATCAACAGAACAGTTTCACTCACGATTTATCACAAAAGATAATATGCTGTAATTTATCAAAAGAACAAATTTCAATCACGTGGCAACGAAGAGAAAATAATTCCTAATTTCTAGCACAAGCAATGGTTATCCCTTCACGGTAACCCCAATCCTAATGTCACCCCACACGATGACGCGCTAATGCCGAATTTAAACGGGATAAGCCAATTTATCAGAGCGGACCTATCTGAGTCCATAAATTACGAGATATGCAAATTTACTGCTTTAAGGCCACAATTTATGGCTTAAAGTAATTCAGTAAATATTTTGCAGCTTCGACCATCGAACCCACCAAGGGCAAAATTGTCCAACTTTCCTGCGTAACCTGAATCCCTAAACCAAAAAATATCAGTACGTTCAGGAAATCAAAATAAACAAACTGCCTGAAGAAGTCGTCGCTAGAAAATACTTCACGCGCCTCGCCAGAGTTCCCACGCGCTGCCACCGCCTCCGGCCGTCACCACCACGCGCCGGTGACCCAAAAGCTCCTCGACCTGCACGTTCCACCAGTGGTGTTGGATTTTCCAAAAGGTCAATGGTTTGGCTAGAAAACTCGATTGCAGGTGCGGTTTTTGGGAGAAAATCTGGACGGAATTTTTCTGGTTTTTCTGCTTGATTTCTGGACAGTTTTTTGTTCTGCTTTTTAGCCCCAACTTGGGTCTGATACCATATGTGAAGATTATTGCTCCAATTAACGAGAAAACTGGGCTCAGTTAACACCAAAGTCGACACCACAATAAAGAAACCAAATCCCAAACCCACTTCCCAACCGGTTGCTACGGTTTGCCCACTAAGGACGGTCACAGGTTGCCCACAAAGGACGGGTGTGTAGAATACAATAGCCTCAATCTTCAACCACAAAGGAAGAAAGATAAAAACAAAAGGAGATGACAACCTCAACAAAAACGGAAGCAAGAAGACAATAGGCACGCAGCTTTCTTTCCCAACTCATGGCTATATTCTTTTCACACACTTTCAAACAATACATAAACTGGTAGCATAAATAGGTAAATAATGGACTTTTAGGTTAATCAAATTAGAGGCCCAATAGGTAACATTTTTTAGTGGGCTATCAACCAAAAAAAGCCTTCCAAGGTATTGAGTTGGGCCACGAGCAACACTAATTTAATTAGGTTGCTTCAAGTGGCCCGAGTGAATTACGGGATATGTTTAGACAATTGTGGTGTCAACGTTTCACTTCACTCATCGGTCGAAGCCTCTGAAGTATAATTCCAACAAAACTGATTTAACGTCATAGCCCTGGATTTATTGGGTATCAAAACCCAACAGTTTAGAACAAGATTCAAGCTTGTAGGGTGTATATGGTTGTAGCCATGGTAACATCGACAGCCTAAAAATCTAGTTTCACATAATTAGAAGCAGCTTTAAATATGCTTTCATCGGCGAGGAGTGTAATATTAGTGTTGGCACGCGATCATTTTAGTAAATGGCAGTAGCAGAAGCATGAGAGGAGTTATTGTTTAATTGAATTGGGACAGGTCGATATGAGGGACATCGCTTTGTCGTATGGACTTGGGATCTGCATATTTGACTATGTCCAAGGTATGGACGAGAGGGATAATTCCCTATGGGGTGGGCCGCTAGTGGGGTGAGGGATGTTAGTGGTGGTTTGTATTAGGTGAGGGACGCCATGGAGTCTTATTGCAGCCAAAGTGAGGATGGTCGCCAATGTGGTGTGGTTTGACTAGTAGGATTAACGATAGCTAAAAAGAGAAATGCTCATGCTAGGTTGGTAGTACTGGGCCTTTGAAGTAAAGTAATTTTTCTTGAAGTTCTTCAAATGTAATGGGAGGATGTCTTTGGGCTGCACGCACTAGTTCCTTTGTAATCATCACCGAGGCCATCCAGAATTTCTCTGAGGTCCTTGACATCAATTGGGGCTCCAAGAAGAGCAAGCTCATCATCTTGTGTTTTGACATTTTGTAGAAACTAGGTTACATTGCCTGAACATTTAGGCTATGTTTGATAGCCTATTTTTTCCATGGAAAATGGAAAACATGGAAATGATTGTTTGATAGGTTTGTTTTTTCCATGGAAAATTAATTCCATGATCCCCCACACATGCACCAACTCCTCAAAATGATGGAAACCATTTTCCCACCTTTCCCGGTTATTTTTTTCTTATTTTTTTTGGCAATTGACACAAATTTTATCACCAATTGTAAAAAAAAAAAAAAATTCTCTTTAACGGACAATTTTCGTAAAAAGCAAAGTCAAACGAATACTAAAAGATCCAAAATTTAAATATTTTTCACGTGAAAAATTATATCAATCAAACACAATTAATCGACAATATCCAAGAAAACAATTCTAGGCAATTCAATTCCCTAGAATTCATTTTCTTTCCACTCAAATTCCACTATTGTAATCAAATGGACCCTTAGGGTGCATTTGATTGCAAGGGTGGAAAGAAAATGATTTGCAGGGAAAATAATTGTCTAGAAAATATTTTGCAGGGAATTGTTAATTAAGTGTGTTTGATTGGTATAATTTTCCACCCGAAAAATTTTTAAATTTTCTATTCGTTTGGCTTTGTTTTACATGGAAAGTGTCTATTAAAGTGATAATTTTTTCCACAATTGGTTATAAAATTTGTTTCCATTGCCAAAAAGTAAAAAAAAAAGGAAAAAAAAATTGTTTCCTAAAAAATCATTTTTTTTATCAAAGTTTAGTGTTCGTTTGACTTTGTTTTACTTGGAAATTGTCCATTAAAGTGAAATTTCTTTTACCATTGGTTATGACATTTGTTTCTATTGTCAAAAAAAATTTTTTTGCAGCCAGCCTGGTGGGAAAAAAATTTCCTCAAAAACCCGGAAAATGCACAAATGTTGGCGAAACCCGGAAAATATTTTCCGTGAAAAATTTTGCCTATCAAACAGCCAAAAAAGTGGAAAGTGGAAAATATTTTCCTAGTTCCCTGGAAAATAACGCCTATCAAATGGGGCCTTAGTGATTTGTTTGAGTTGGCTTAAAACTTGCTTGATGCGGCCTCGATAGGGTGTGGTGTATGTGGTATGTGATGTAGAAAATGGTCCATGCTTTACAACATGTTATAGCTTGAGCAATGAAGAGTATTATAGTGGGTGAGATCGAACCGATGATGGTACTGAGGATTAGTTGATCTTGACAAGTCCATATGATGAGGGAAGGAACGGGGACTATGGTGCAATTTTGGGTGTGGGTGGGTGGTGGTGATGGTTTTGATCCATCAACATAACCAAGTAGGTCATAGCCAATGCAAATAGTCTGAAACTGTAACTTCCAGGAGAAAATTTTCCTAAAAACGAGTGTTTTTGATGACTCACTTCATAAGTCTAAGTTATATAGTTGGGATAATATCTTTAAATTCAAATACAGCAAGTACAACAGTTGAACAAACCCAACTAAGCAATCCCTAAAGCTGAGGATGGTATTTGTTATTACTCTATAGCATCAGATTCGTTGACATATTTTATTCATATATCCTCTTCTTTTCTCACTATCCTCCACGAGCAATGATCCCTCCTTAGAAAGAAAAATATAAAACTGTAAAAACGCTCTAAGCAGTTAAAAGAAATAGCCCAAAGAGTTGGGGGTCAATAATTGATAGTTCCAAGAAGACAAGATAAACCAGTGCACACCTTAGCCAGCTTTGATGGCAAGTGCTAGGAACGGAAACATAGGTTATGCAAAATGACTAAATACTCGAGGATTGTCACTAAATTTATATGAATTCAACTTTTCTCTTCCCTCTATCTACCTAATTCGGTATTTAATAATCTCCGCACAATTGCTTCGTGTTTCTATATATAACACTAAAAAGTGATATTCTGACACTTTTGGGGGCTCAAAACTTGAATGCACGAGCCGAACACAAACATATACTGATTACATAAAATAAACTAGAGAGTGGCTTAGTTAGTTTAGGTTTAATGCCGGTCCACAGGATAGAAAAGAAGATGGATTGGACCCTTGAAACTTCCATATTCTAATCCCAAATTCAGTTGATTGACATGCCCCTCATTAATCATTTCCTTTTAGTCCAATATATTAATTGATTTCACACTCATGGTGTTCATGTGAAAGGTCAATTTCAATTGGTTATCATGCAATCCTGTTGTAGAAAGACACATATCAAGTACTTGCTTTTCTGTGTAGTTTTTTAAGCTGGATTTTTTCCACCATGCCTAGTTTCTTTATTGCAGAAGCCTTTGAATGATGGTTAAAGATTTGTGCTACCATGTGAAGTTTGATTTGCATCATCCTGCTTTATGTATGAAGTCAAGCTTATCTTATGGTCATATTAGTTTTATTTTGCTATGCTCGATATCAATAAATGATTGTTAGACTCTTCATGGCTGGAAATTGCGATATTCAATTGATTTTATGAATCAGTTGATGATTTTTATCCTAAATATCCATGATTTAATATGCAACTGAAAATTTTCAAATTGGAGCATTTTCTCAGTCTAATACCCATAGGAAAATACTCAATTCATAAATGTTTGTGAACTTTGCTTCTGATGTGATGCATTATCTTATCGTTTCTATTTTGGTGTCATTCAGAAAGGGTGGCCTTCAGTTCATATTCTCCTCATCACCCCTCCTCCAATTGATGAAGATGGACGTCTACAGTAAATTTCTTCTCAGTGCAGCTACTCATTTAATTTCTTATAGCGTTTGAAAATTTTTAAATTATTCATTCGTACATGTTCTTTTTTGCCATTTGTGACCATGCCACGCAGCATGCAACTATTGGATAGCATTGAAGTTGAGTTAGTATAAAAAATGCAGGAATCCATTTGTCGAGAATGAATCAGGTCTACCTGAGAGGACAAATGAGGCTGCTGGCAGATACGCTAAAGCCTGCCTTGAAGTTGCTGCAGAATGTGGAATTCCGGCAGTGGATCTTTGGACAAAAATGCAGCAGATTCCTGGCTGGCAAAAAGCTTATTTAAGGTACTTCTCATTTCAATCACATGATTATTTTCAACTTTAGATATATAACAATGTCTTTCACAGTATAGCCCCTGTTTGGCCCCTATTAAATTACGTTACATTACATTAAATTTTTCTCTCTCTTCATTACAACCACATATTCATCAAACAAAATAATATTATACACAAATCTAAAATTTTTCATTACTTTTCCACCACACATTCTCCCATCAATCACTGTTCCAAAAATTTTCAACCATAAAAAATGCAAATTAATGGGGGCCAAACAGGGGCATAATATGATATTATTTCCTCTCATAAATCATGTTATCCCAAAAATAGGCACACCTTTCATGTAATAAATTGCAAGTAGGCTTAGACATCAGGTGGGTTGGTCCAAATATTTCAATATTCGGAACCACTCATTATACTTCAGATATTTCGTAAATGGAACCATTTGAGTTATTGAAAATACTAGACCCAAACCCAAACCGTTGGTTCCGGTTCAATTTCGGTTCTACCTATGACATTTGTTTATATATATCTATTTAATAAATATTTCATATATACCCTTTTGGTACATATATCTAATACACTACTATTCGAAAATATTTGTGCAAAGGAGAAAATTCATCTAAGAAATTTTCAAAAAGCAAAATAGTGGATATTAAAAACCATGAAAATAGGAGAAAATAAAAACATCAAAAATTAAATTATAATTTGAGAAAAAAAAAATATTTTTCTTCATAAATCTTATTCGATACATAAGCGAGGCATACTAGAGCATATAATTTAATTACGAACAATGCTTATATTCTTCTACACTTCAAACAAATTGACATAAAAAAAAATACTAATTAGATACATAACTCTATGGTATAAAAAAATTACGGTTCACATATTGAACTTGCTCCGTTTGAATAAAAATTAAAAAAATATATTTAAAAAGAGAATCATGAACTCAAGATAACAAAAAAAATACGTCGTAGCCCAAGCAATGAATATATCAAATTCAATTGTCATGCATTATAAAAAAATTAAAAAATCACTTAAATTTATAAACAATACAAGAAAGTAAAAAATGTTGAATTGCAAAGAATAAACGCTTTGATTAATCAACTTACACCACAATCTAGCTTGAATTTTCATATTCATAAAAAACTCAAATTGTAAAGATTAACATATAATAACATCTTAAATGCAAAAATCTGATGTGAGGGGAGAGGTAAAAAAGAGAAGTGCCACTTGTACATTATGGATGCCATAAAGGCATCCATAATGCACAAGTGGAGGCCCCTCATTGGGGCCTCGGCTGACACGACCCTGTTGCGTCAGCCGAGGCCCCAATGAGGGGCCTCCACTTGTGCATTATGGTTGGGAGTAATTAGTCTAAAACTCTAAACTCTAACCTTAAAAAATAAAGACTGACTCCTAATTTTTTACCGAATTTATCTACTTGTACATTATGGATGCCATAATGGCATCCATAATGTACAAGTATTATGGCATCCATAATGTACAAGTAGATAAATTCGGTAAAAAATTAGGAGTCAGTCTTTATTTTTTAAGGTTAGAGTTTAGAGTTTTAGACTAATTATTGCCCAAATTAGGATTTTTAGGTTTTATGTTTTTTTATTCAGCCTATAAATTGTAAATAAAAAATTATTTTAAAATCGGTTCCACTCGAATACCTACGGTTCTGGTTCAAGAACCAAGAATCAAACCGGACCCTGTCTGTTATCGGTTCTCAGTTTCGGTTCCTATTTTATTTTTTTGGGAACCAGACCAAAGCCTCCGATTAAAATGCCCACGCCTAATTGCAAGTGTGTTATTATTATTATTCAAGTGTACAAATCTTTATGTTCATTTATATACTTTCTCATCAAATTCATCATTCATCAAGTATTAAAGCTCTTTTCTCAAGTGATGAATAACCAAGATGAGAGTTGGTCATCTTCTTCGCTGACTCCAAATGTTCATGTTAATCTTTATATCTGGGGGTGGACAGAACCCGACCAAACCCGCCCAAATTGAACCAAGCCGACCGGTTTGGGTTGGTTTTTTTGTTTTTTTTTTACACGGGTTGGGCGGGTTGGATGTGTAGGCGGATTGGGTCGGGTTATGAGTTAACTCATAAAAACCGAATAAACCCGCCCAACCCAACCCAACCCGACTATATTTATAAACTTTACAAGTATTATGTTGTTGTTTGGAAACTCTAACTCAACCTGACTCATACCTGATTGAGATGGTTTGGGTTTCAACCTTTACACGGGTTGGGTTGGGTTAAATTATGATCAAGCCGATCATGTTGGGTTGGATTTGGGTTGAGGCAAAACCCGACCCGACCCGACCCGACCCGACCCATTATATCGTATCCCGCCAAGTACTAAGACAATTAGCCTATCCTATTTCCGGCTATTATTTTGTGAATTTTGACCCTTGATTCATTCTCAATGCACGAATCAGTGTTCTTTCAATCTCCAAAGACGGTTATTATCTTCAGAAAATATAATTTCCGTTTCTGTATTGAATTGCAGAGATGGTTTGCATCTGACTCAAGGTGGCCAAAGTGTGGTATTTGAGGAAATAATTGGCAGACTAAGGGGAGTAGGCCTAAGTCTGGAAACTCTACCAGTCGATCTCCCACTTATAGCCGAGATTGATCCTAAAGATCCCATGAAGTCTTTTGAGGATTAACTTGGAAAATGTGGACACTTAATAGCTGGTATGAATATAGTTAACTCATATGCTTTAGCATGAAATATCTGCATGTTATGGTGCAACTTCTGTGCTACTGTTGATTTTGTTGAACTCTATAGTGTTCTTGTAAAATGCTTTTGATCTGTGTTATGTGGCTGATGGACATTAAGAGCACAATCTTATGAAAATGTTCGTGTTAAATTTCAATTATACTTTGTTGAAAAAGAAATAATGACCAAGTAATTTTCAAATGCCATGAAAGCTAGGGTACACATGGACCTGAATACCGATAGAAATTCAACATACGGAACTAAACAGTTCAATATACAGTGATGGAACCGAACTGGACCGGAAACGGCTAGTTATAGTTTGGATTGAGTCCAGTTCTTTTCATGCTTTGGAAAAAAATTATTGGATTATCAATAGACTATTGTGCATGGGATTCGATTCTTCTTCCTAGTGATGTTGAGGATCGACCATCAGGTGCCTCTCTTGTACCCACCATTGCCCTCCTATTTTGCTACATCTTTGATAACTCGAGTAACATTTGACTGCTCTTTAGTCCTCTGTACATAATACCCACATTCGACGCTCCTTGAATATTGAAATTCTTAAGGATGATGAACTTGCCATTTCTTGATGCTTTATGCTTTGAAGCATGAATCCACAAGTGACAAGTTGGAGTACTTATTTATCAAGTAAACATTAGTCCAAATTTATAGCAGAAACTCAACTGGGGAAACCTACAAAAACTGATATATTTTTATCGATAATTTATTGGCTCCTGCCTATTGAATAAATAATCAAAGAGATTTTTTGTCTCTCTCTAAAATGGATTTGCTTCTAATGCAAAAATCACTTATCTATTTCTAATTTTTTCCCCCACTAACTAAGCAGGTGTCACCAACTTAATTTATCCTCTTGGTTTCTAGTATTTTTGACGCCGGGCAGAATAGTGATTATTCTGCAGGCTGGGTTCAATTGACAAAAACAGAGAAGAACGCAAGAGAAACACAAAGAAAAACGAGAAAATGCTTTATTATTCAACAATTGAATGAAAATAACCCACAAGCCGGGTTAAATAGCCAGAAAATAATAATAATCGGAATTTTGTCAAAAATAGCAAAATCCTAATATTCATACCAAAATAAAATACTTAATAAAAGAAACAATATCACCAAAATTCGGCTCAAATCGGGCAATTATTCTATGTCAAAAGGGAAACCGAACTATTACTATAAATAGCAAAAAATAACTTAAATTGATGATTCGGAAGGGAAAACAGCTGAATTTGATCTCGAATCCGTTGCACACCGAGCATAGCTGGGTGCCCACGACGTGCGCGCCGAAACGAGCTTTCCGAATTGGGGTCACGGGCGTGATTCTGACAACCGTAGCCAAAGTTATGGCCAAAATACCAAAACGTGTTCAAAATTGACCCCAATTAGGAAATGTCGTCGATTACTTTCCATTCTTACGTCGATCCGCCAACTCATGGTACGTTAGCGCCATCAACGAGTTATCTGACAACTCAGCTTCGTCTGACTCGGACCCTCCTGCATCAATTTTTCCCCGTCGGTTCTGGTGTTTCTAAGTTGCTGTCTAGCCACCTGCCTTGTTAGTGTATTTTTGACAATTAGTGGACATAATAAAGGACAAAATTGGAAAAAAAAAAAAAGAGAAAATTGGAAGACAATTAATATCATTGTTTCATAAGTAGAAAAAAAAGCCTATTGAAAATTCTCATTTCGTTCTAGGATATGGAAAACCATATTCATGTTATGTGGCTAGTTTGCACTCTTTAGACTTTCCAACCAGCAACAGAGACATTTGAGTAGATAAAGCTAAAGGAGGTGTTGTATCCCTCGCTCCATTATTTTCTTCGTTAAGAATGATGGGACGGAAAAGAAAACATTCTTAATATGTACTGAATCAAAAGTAAAAGGAATGCCACTTACCCACTCTCTTTCCATGTCCCATTGCTATTTTTCTTTATACTATGTATTATTTTAGAGTCCACACTATTAAGTTCAAATTATAATTAGCAATTTTTAAATTTATAACTGGCAATTTCCTTAGTTAAAGATCAAGTTCTAGTTGAATTGTATCGAAAGTTTATTAAGTTGTAATCAAAGTTAAAATTGTTAAGGATTGATTATATAGGTCTTGAAGGAGTCCAAGATATCAAAGATATACAAGAAGATCACATATAATCAAGGAAATGTAATTAGAAGTCTAAAAAATATCAAAGAGTCGCACAAATTATGCTCTAAATTCTCAATCTTAACTTGCAACACATTTTTTTCACGTAAAAAACATTCAAAGTTGGAGATTACTATTTATAAAAGAATTGTAGCCTTCTGAGTTAGTTTTTCAATGCACTTTGAATTATCTCAATCGGACATCGAGCAAGAAAGCATTGATGAAAATATTGACCGCTACTCAGTTGTCGCCCAACTGGCGTTGGCTTGGTGCTCGAGCGACGGGTTATTCGAGAAATTGATCCGATTCAATTTTAACTCTATTTTCTTGTCCCTTTTCATCTTAAACATTACCCATTATAAATATACATCATATGAATGTCCCAAATTGTGTTAAATCATTTTTTTATATAGAGATCAATTTTTGATGATCCAAAACATCCATTGATTCCAAAATTCAACCACCTCATATTACTTGATCCATAAATTCTTCCAAAACATATTTTGTTAATCAAGTTTTGTTGTTCCATATTAAATCACAAGATCAAAACATAGAATGTCTCTTGATCAAACACCAAACCACCTAATCCATTGGAGATAAGCGATATTAGGGATAGGGAGCTGGTGCAAAGCACGCATTCTGGAGGGCCAAGGTGATATATCAAGAGTCGGAATCTGGTGTAAGGAGCATGCAATCCAGTAGGATCAAGGGTGACTACAGGAAAATAAGATCAGAGTGGACTAAGCGTTAGTCGGGTCTGAACATACTATAAGTTGTTTCGTTTATAGTGGATTATTGACTAATAAAATGACTGGAGTTTTTGATTATTTGCAAAGGGTTTTATCCGTGATCTTGTTGATGTTATTTACTTCATGCAATTTACAAATTGTGGTAGTCAAATATAGGATAAGTTGACTTGTTTGATCCAATCATCTAGAAATAATTAAAAGCGACTTGTTTTTAATTGTGTAATTTTGCACGTGGGTCTAAATAATTTGAACCTTCACACACTACATTAAGTCAAATGGAAATTATTAAGCAGTTCTAACTTGGTTAAAATATGGTGAATTCTTCACTCTAGTTACCCATACAGGATGGCTTTGTGTATGAGTTGGCAACTTCGGCTGAATCTTTAATGTATGTTATCGAATAATACTAAGTAATATTAAAGAAAAAAATTATCTATTGTAGCATGTACTGTGACCAAACACGATATTAAAGTTTTCAGCGTAATTTAAATTAATTGAGTATTCAAAATAACTAAGTTTAAACTACAAACTAATGATTAATATGCTTAAGATTAATTGCAAGTAGAAGAGACTCGGAGACCGAGAAATGGGTAAGCAAATTTAAAAAAAAAAATGTTGATTCTTGTTGAAGATGCAGGAAATATGCATTTCTATAGTTATATTCTATATATGAATAATTTCTATATAATCATAAAAAATTTTGTTCCCAACTTTAGTCAATTATAAATAAGAATAAAGGGATAATTGCAGCAAAAGTCCCAAACCTTTAAAATATTAGCAAACTTTTGAAAAGGGCAAAACGGTAACAATCTATTAATCACATCAAATAATTAAATAATAAACAAAATAATAAAAAAAAAAAGTCAACCCCACCCCAAACGAACCCCAAACCAAAATCACCTCCTCCTCTTTTACCGCCTTCCTCGGGGACGGGTATTCCTTCCCCTTTAACAACTTCTTATGTCGGAGTTATAATGTTGTTTATGGGTATTGTTAGATTCCGTCCATCAAGGGTATTAACTTGTGCGGCATGACTAGTTAGAATTTCGACCAGAGAAATTTTTTAAAGACGATATCATTGCCATCCCACTTGAACACACTATGCGGCTTTTCATCAATG
Source organism: Fraxinus americana (assembly GCA_035079005.1). Lineage (NCBI taxonomy): Eukaryota > Viridiplantae > Streptophyta > Magnoliopsida > Lamiales > Oleaceae > Fraxinus > Fraxinus americana. Next base: position 164,232 of record JAVHZT010000144.1, on the reverse strand, counting down.
ATAAATACTAGATAAGATGGTATAACGCCTCATTGTTCATTTCCTTTCATGAAAAGTTATTTTTGTTCACTTCTTCCACCCCAGTCTTCATCTCAATTATAGGAATTTCCTCCATAGTTGAAGTCCTCCTGCAAACAGAAAAACCATCAAAAACAAAAATATGTACATAGAATTAACCAATGGATCTGAAATGTTGTCAGGTGCTTGAAATCTTTACAAAATCATTGCCTGAGAAGAGAACGGGAGAATTGCAGGAGGAGGATGTGGTGCTGGTTTTGGTTTGGGGCTTCGTCATTCTGGGTGGGGTTGAATTTTTATTATTATTACTATTATTATTTCTTTCCCTTTTTGTTTATTATTTAATTATTTAATGTGATTAATAAATAGTTACAGTTTTTCCCTTTAAAAATTGATTAAAATATGGTCAAAATCATTTTTTTGTGTTAATTGACGGTATTTTGGATGGAAATCATCCAAAGTGACCTCGCCTGCAATGTTTCAAAAGATTAGGAATGACAGCTGTAACAAATCAAATATTTGAGAAAAGTTCGTCAGTGTTTTAAAGGTTTGGGGTGTTTGCTACAATTATCCCTAAGAATAAATTTCACATTGTAATAAGTTATAATCTCTTTAGGTCTCATATTAAGAAAACTTGCCTCAAATAGTAATAATTACATGTATAATTTTGAGATCTAAAGTTGTTAGGCACAATAATTTATTCTTTCAGTTACCACATCTTTGAATTTGTTGGCAGTAATAACTCGTTAGCATGAACACCTTGTTTAAGCCAAAATACTTCTATCAAGCATGTTTAGAATTTCTTGGCCTGAAGTTATTTGTATTGTTGTACTATCATTCTTCGGATGATCTCATTCCTTCGCTTGTCTGATTGTAAATTGAATCACCTTATGAAATGTGGAAATGTTGAAAACCTTTCTACATATATCTTAAAGTGTGGGGATGTTTGGCAAAGGTACAAACACCTAAACCAAAACAAATAAAGATTGAACCTAAAACTATTGATTGTGTCTTTATTGGATATGCAAACAATAGTAGTGCATATCGATTTTTAGTTCATAAGTTTGATATACTTGATGTACATGAAGGTACCATCATTGAATCAAATCATGTTGTATTCTTTGAAGATATCTTTTCTTGTAAAGAGAAAGAAGTAAGTTCACACAAATGAACTTACGATACTGCAATTAGAAACTGTAAAAAAGATGAAGAACCAAGGGGCGGTAAAAGGCAAAGAATTCAAAAGACATTTGGTCCAGATTTTCTTACATATATACTAGAAAATGATACTAGAACATTTAATGAAGCAATGTCCACTTCTGAAGCTCATTTTTGGAAAGAAGTTGGGGATCGGTTGAACTTCATTCAGGGAACAAAGCTTTGGCTGCAAATAGATCTTCAAAAGGAAATTGAACAAAGGGTTTAAACAAAAGGAATGATTAAATTTCTTCGATACCTATTCACCCGTTATAAGGATCACGTCTATACGTGTGTTGATTGCTATCGCTGTATTGCATGACCTTGAAATGTATCAAATAGATGTTAAGACTGCATTTCTGAATGGTGAATTAGAAGACGAAATTTATATGGAACAACCTGAATGTTTGTTGCTCCTGGAAATGAAAAGAAGATGTATATGCTTGTAAAATCTTTATATGGATTAAAAGAAACGCTGAAACAATAACATGAGAAATTTGACAAAACTATGTTGTCATATGGTTCAAAATCAATGAATGTGACAAATATGTCTACATCAAAATCATACCCAACAGATACATGATCGTATGTCTATGTGTTGATGATATGCTAATCATGGAGAATAATTCGAACATTAATACATTGACCACAAAAATATTGATAAAACACTTTGACATGAAAGATATGAGAATAACCGACGTAATATTAGGGATAAAATCTCTAAAACATTTGATGGTTTGTCATTATCTCAATCACACTATATTGAGACTATACTTAAAAAGTTTAAGGGGTATAATGATAAATCAATTAAAACACTAGTTGACTTAAGTTTACACTTAGCCAAAAAAATATTGGTGATCCTGTATCTCAATTAGAATATTAACGCGTTATAGGCAGTTTGATGTATATCACCAACTGCACACGTCCTGATATAGCATATGCAGTCAACAAGTTGAGTAGATTTACAAGTAATCCAAGTTATCACCATTGGAAAGCATTAAATCTTATGGATTACACTACTCAAGATATCATGCAGTGTTAGAAGGATATACCGATGCAAATTGAATATTTGACACAAATGATTCAAAGTCTACAAGTGGTTGTGTTTATCATTGGAGGTGGAGTTATGTCTTGGAATCGTCTAAACAAACTTGTATAGCTTGATCCACGATGGAATCTGAGTTTATTGTTTTAGATAAAATCGGATAAAAAGTGGAATGGCTTCATAATTTTCTCGAGGATATTTCATGTTGGGAAAAATCGGTACCTGCGATTAATATACATTGTAATAATGAATCGGCTATTGCAAGGGCACAAAATAGCATGTATGATGATAAATCTCGATATATTCGTCGGAGACATAATACCATTAAACATTTGATATCGAATGGTATAATCTCGATTAACTATGTTAAATCAAAAGAAAACATAGCGGATCATGTGACGAAATGATTAACGAGAAATCAAGTATACCATCTTTCTAGGGGAATAGGCCTAAAACCTATCGAATTGAATCAACATAGTGGAAACCCAACCTTCTAGATTGGAGATTCTAAGATCTTGGTTTAATGGGACTACTAAGTTATGAAAGATTCAGTGTAAAGCACTTACTCTAATTTCTAAAAAAAAAAAGGTGCCGAAATAGAAAGTGTTCAAGGATAAGTGTATACTTTTAATGATTCTTATATCTTGCAAGAAGATAAGATATGTATTATACTATAGGAGATTACCTATATAAGTGTGAAGTGGGGCCCTTCTATGAGAATTTGAAGCTTAATTCTCTTAAAGCACTTATGAAACCAAAAGTTGTTCAGAGCCAAAATGAACACAACCATGAGAATCGAAATGGTTAGATAAGTTATGTTGTTAGTACAATTATTTTAATTTACACGAACGGCTGAATGCTTCAAGACATTGCATTCCCCAATTAGCTTAGTAAATTTGATTTTATTTAACTAAAGAAGGTTCAAAGCCATAAGCCACCTATCTTGAGGCTATTACTTGTCGCATGTACTCCTTTGTTAGAGTCTGCATCTCATTTGTATTATGTTACGCATATCGAGGAATTTTCATTCATGTGGGGATTATTGGAATTGGTTTAAAGAAATAAAAAATTTAGTTAAGTATAACTTTTAAGAGTCAACTTTGAGCAAATGTTCGGATTTGATCCGATTGTGAAATTACAAATGTAAATAGATCAACTTGTTCTACTCGTTGAGTAGATTGTCGTAGTAGATTTGAAATCTCGAAATCAATCCCTGGTGAATGTGAGATTGTGGTCGAAAGTTGGAAGGAAAATAGAGGAAAAACTAGCTAGAAAAGTGACTTATATCCGTCGCTTGCCATCGCTCGAGTGTTGCTCGAGCAACAGCCTAGAGATAGGCAGTCGACAATGGTTCTATTTTTATCACTCGAGCGAGAAGTCAGCAACAGGCTAGCGACAGCAAGAATTGCTTATGTTCGTAAGGTTGTGAGGTTTGACTCGCAGCACTTCGTCCACAACCCCTCATACTCTATAAATAGGACCTTGGGACGTCCTTGTTGACACACCAATGATATGCAATCATAACATAACATTCTCTTTTCTCTCTCAACCAAATTTTGCATATATATTGTATAAAATTCTGGTTTTCCTCATTTTTTGCATTAAGGAGTACATAAATCAAATTCTAGTTCGTTGTTCTTGTGTGTTGAAGTGCTACTCACACAAGAAGAAGTCGTTGTATCTTGGGCGTTGATTGACATAAACTATAGGCACCTTTTCGGGGCAAATTCGATTGAAGGACAAAATGTTCAACACTTGCCTGGACTTTGCATCCATTTGGCATTATTCATTTGAAGTTTTATTGTCATTACTCTTCCAAAATTCCAGCATAAGTTTGATAAAGATTCTACAGGCGTTTGTTTGTCACTCCATACACCATATCCATCCAACAAATATATTTCTTTGAACTTTTATTGAGCTATTATAAGTTTCATATATCTTATTAAATGTGACATCTAGTTTCAAAATCGTTTTGATCTCTCTTCTTTATTTTAGAATATTCCAACAAATTTCTCTCTATATTGCTAAAGTCTTCCGCAAATCTCTTCAAAATTTTGTCAAATATATAGGTTGGACACAAATATTACTAGCTAGTTTTAACCTTTGTCCCCTTCGCGTCTCACCGGCCTAGACTGTATAATATACAGCTATCATATTTAAAAGTATAAATATTCTTAAACTTCTCTTACTCTTGTATTAAAACTTAAATATATAAAGAGATATTAATGATGGGATTCAACACGCATTTTAAATTAAAGATGAAAATTAATACGTGGACAAAATTGGTGGACAAAACTTGAGAATCACCTCATTTTAAGTTGTTTACATCCACATATTTTCTCTCTCTAGTCCTTGCTTTGGATACAAGTTCTCTATTGTACCAAAGCGTATTATGTCACTATCACATCTTTGACTATTTTGTTGTACAAACTCAGCTTGTCAAAATCTTCTCCTTCGATCTCTTCTTATGTTCAATTTCTATTTGAAATAACGAAGTTCGACCCAACTAACAACTAGAAGGAGGTGAATAGGTATTTATGTGGAGTTTAAATTTACCATTTAATAAATGCAACAAGTCACAGTTATCAATTAATTCAGATGAATTCACATGCATAATTATCCTATATTGAATTACAACAGTTAATAAATTACTGAAAAATAAATAACACTTGAAAATTGTTGATGGAGAAAACCCATAACTGGGTAAAACCTTCGAGCCCAATCTAGTAACAATTCACTATAAAAGAATCAATTTACACTACTGTCATACTCAACTAACTCTAGTAATTTCTAACCTTTTGATTGTAATCACCAAAGCCTTCTCGGATTGCGTACTGGGGATTTCAGTTGAATTTCATTTTTAGCAGATTTTTAGTAGAATTTCATTTCAATTACACTTTCAAACTATTATAGAGATGATCTCTAACAATTCGAATTTCCACATTACTTACAACTTTTTTCTGTATTTTTTGTTAAATGATGATTTGTTATGGATAATGGATGAGTAATTTACTTGTTTGTTACGCCTCTGTTACATGTTTCCATTTTTTATGATTCACTAAATGTCAATATGTTGGTAGGTGCCTAATCTGATGAGGTGTTAGATTTTGAAATTTTAGAATTCTTGATTAAAGTATTAGGTGGCTTATAGACTAATATTTCTGGTCAAATTTCTCTTTCACAAGTTCCGTTTTTGATATATACTAGTGGAGCTCGTGCGTTGCACGATTGTCGTTATAATTTTAGAAAGGATTTTTGTTAAAAGGACAAAATATTTTACATCATCTAAATATTTAATTATGTAGATTGATTAATGCATGTTTATATTGTGTTAGAACATCGAAACATTCGTATGTCGTTTTTTTTTTTTTTTTTGGCGTTCCCATTTACAATCAGTGAATATAAAAGATACATCTTTCTGGATCTAGCATGGAGCAAACGATTTTCTTCTTCTCTCCTTATTCTATATCTCACTCAGACTAATAATCTAAATTCCATTAACTTGGTCGTAAATTTCTGGAATGAATCTATTTATTAATATATAACCAAAAGGAAGTGCAAAACCTCTTTGCTAAGTGCGACTACTTGAAATGTGAACATTTAAATCTTGTACTCGGTTTTAGAGCCTAAGATTTTGTGACCACTGAAGGTCGATTATACTGATTAAGTATGACAGTTGCCCATGTCCTCTGTGCAGTTTTCTCTGTGTAGATGCAATCTAAAATTTATTGTCATGTGAACAACCTGTAGTTAAGAGAGACGAGAAATAGTCACCTAGGATTCTAATTGGCTTTATAATTAGTCTATTTAAGAGCAAAAGCTACAGAACATATTATTGTTTTCAAATGCTAAATAAAATTGGTGAGATTAGAGCATGCATCAAGCTTGGAGCAGAAAGCTTAATTTACTAAGGTTCAGATCTGTTTGCAAAAATTGTAACTCTTTTTTCACGTCAAAATTTTGTTTAGAAGTACACAGAAGATGAAATTGACAAAGCTATGGGGCAGTGGTTTCTAATTTCCGTTGTAAAAGACTTTTCTCATTCTGATCTCCAGCTCAAACTACAGTGTTGGCAGTGGTAAAAAAATGGAAAATTGAATAGGTCATACGCTGTACACTGAAAATTGAACCAAGCCAAACCATCTCATCAATATTTAATGGAAGGACTACAATGCATGGCTGTAATTCATTTTAAGTATATTTTTGCTTTTTTTTTCCCGACAGAGCTCCAGCTTTCGGGATTTTTGTTTCTGATTTGGCCATTTGAGTTTGTTGGTATTAACATATGTGGGTACATGTGAATAATGAAAAATATAATGTCATGTGAATTTAAAAATATATATGACATCAGGATGACTACACTGTTTATAGGGCATTAGACTACAGGTTGGGGCGAATTTCACTTATTTGGGGCTTATCTGCCCACCAAACATGATCATAACCTAATTCTTGATGTATTTTAGTTTTTATTACTCATTTTTACATTTTTTTCCTATTTACTTATCATTGTACGATACTCGAGGCCAAGATCTTGATAATGGTGACCAGAGGTTACGGTTTTTGTTGCTGTTCATTAAACTGATTGTAATGTTATATTTTTCTGTCCGTTTTCATATGCACGTGGTCGACTTGATTTATTTATTTATGTTTACTTATTTTTTTTCTTTTCCTTATGATTACAGCATTTGTTATTTATTGTTACATAAATTTCGAGCTTACTATATCTATACTGTGAGTTTAGTTTGTTTATGTTGGGTTCATTCTTCGGGGTGCCTACTCGACTTCCACATTCACAAGTATTTTCAATTTTCATTTGTTGGGTGTATTATGTATGAAATATTTTTTAGGTTCCTATAAAAATGTTTTAAAGTTCTGTCCATGTTGTACTTTTAGTTCATATTTTTGTGACCTTGTTTGGTTGATTTTTGTTGCTACTATTTTTTTTCCATATCAGAGAAGATGATTTCAGGTTTTGATCTTTTGTGGTCTGCTCTTTTTCGAAAACTATATGTGCCGCTCATCGGGAGCTAAAAGGTAATTTTTTGGTTTCCATTTCTCATCTTTGTACTTTCGGGTGATTTAGAATAATTTCTTGTACATTTTGGTGATCTTAGTTTCTTCTTTCTTTGTTCATTGTTAGGTCCAGTTCAAAATTTTTATGGAATCAGATTTTATTTTCCTTTTTCTTTGTACTATCTGCAGTATGCTTTACTTGAGGAAGTTAATGTCAACTAATTTACAATCTCATTAGTCAAATTTACGTTGAGTACAGTCAAAAATTGGTGAATGTCGAAAGGTAAAAATGCTACTCTGTTGAGCGGTTTTGAAGGGTGAAGGGGTTGTGGAATATTTAAATTATTTAGTTGGTTGAAGTTTCAGCAGTCATCTTTCTTCATCAGATAATGAATAACTTTACAGTATGCAAGTATGCACTTTAATTTCATATCACAAATGTTATTTTCATGAGTTAGTATCTGAAGAATCATCACCAATTTTTTAGATCTTTCCTTATGCAACCAACTAGAGAAACCTAGAAGAATCCATACACCACCACTATTATAGAGTCTATGAGAATTCATTATAATTAATTTATGGAATTATCTAGAATCATCAACCTTTGTGTAGAAGAATCAAATGTCTATATATGTGCGTGTGTGTGTGTGCTCGTTACATTAGTAGTGTATTTGAGTGTGTAAGTGAAAGAGTGCAAAGAGAGTGAGTGTGCAAGAGAGAAAGTGCAAGGTGTGTGTTTGTAAAGAAAATATTTTTGTTAATAAAATCATTTTAGTTTGGCCTTTTAAATCAACAATTTGGTATTAGAGCAAGGCGATTGGAGACGGATTTTTGAGTTTCGGGTGTTCGTGCACAAAAGGAGATTGTGAAGCTTTTGTAAAGTTTGCTTGATTACGAAGATGTAAATCAAGTCACGATGGGGGACCTACAGTGGTAGGCGGGGTAAAGAAACTCAATAATCAGAACTGCACTATATGACAAACTTACATGGAGTCGTATCTCCAAGGGCAAGATTTGTGGGAAGTTGTTGGTGGAAGTGACGCGATACCACCAGAGGAGGCTGGAGCTCTGAAGAAATGGAGAATTAAAGTGGGTAAGGCCATGTTCGTTATAAAGACAACAATTGAGGAAGAATTATTGGAGCATATAAGAGACAAGTCTACACCAAATGAAGCATGGGACACTCTAGCCGCTCTATTTTCAAAGAAAAATGACTTGAGGTTGCAATTGTTGGAAAATGAGCTACTCTCGATCACTCAAGGAGAATAAACGGTGAGTCAATATTTTAATAAAATTAAATCTCTTTGTAATGAAATTTCAGAATTAGATTCTTCAAACAAGATTTTGGAGTTTAGAATGAAAAGAATAATTATACATGGTTTGAAACCCGAATTTAGAGGGTTCATTGCTGCCATCCAAGGTTGGCTGAGCAACTTTCATTGGTCAATCTCGAAAATTTGTTGACCGACCAAGAAGCGTTAACTAAGCAAATGTTAGGGGTCTCAATAAAGAAAGAAGATGAAGAAGCATTATTTAGTTATAAAAGAAGAGGTCGATACAACCAACAAAATAATAAGGAATTAAAAGAAAATAAACATGAAGAATGTTCTGTAACAAGGGGAGCTAAACAAAATCGCGATAAAAGAGGCTTAGGCTATCAATGAACTAATGGCTCGTGTTTTATATGTGGAAAACGAGGCCATTATGCTAGAGACTGTTGGTTTAAAAATGAGCTAGTAGAAGGTAATATAGCAACCTCGAACGAGTAAGAGAAATATGATAATGAAGAAGAATGGGATGTTGTGGCATCCAGAACAGTAATTGAGCAGGCTAGAGAAAAAAAAATCAATTCAAATATAAAGGATGAATCAGCGTTGGTAGTGGTCCTGCCCCAACAAATAGATTATGAAAGTGATTGGAGTGATGACTCAGAAAAAAATTATTGGATCGATGAATCAGAAGAAGATGATTGGATAGATGAAGCAGGAGATGACATCATGTTCATGAAAAGTCTACTTGGTGGACTCCGCAGAGGGAGGAACCAACAGAATCAGAAAAGGGGTTTGAGGAAGTATATCCTTTGGAGACACCGCAAAGGCTAGAACTCCTAGATTCAAATGAAACGAAAGATAAATTGCAAGAGGAGGTCATGGAAACACAACAAAACGTTGAGGGATTTAAAGATCTACATCTATCAAATATAAAAGTAGAAAATACAAGAGCGACACAGATTCCTAGGCAAAATGATGTGGACCAAGAAACACTAACGGAGGATCGAAAGAATCAACAAGATATTGAGGTACGTACAAATTTACAACCACAAATAAGGAAATTGAGTAGACATAAGAAATTGAGTATGAAAATTGATGAAGATGAAAGCATGGGAGAGCCAAATATATTTAAAGGAGCGGATGCATTGAGTGAAGAATCAAGCACTTCAAAATTCGTCGAGGCAAAGTTGGATGTGAAGAAAATGAAAAGAGTCAAAATGAAAAGTTGGTGCTAAAGGGGAGAATTGAAGAATCATCACCAATTTTTTAGATCTTTCCTCATGCAACCAACTAGAGAAACCTAGAAGAATCCATACACCACCACTATTATAGAGTCTATGAGAATTCATTATAATTAATTTATGGAATTATCTAGAACCATCAACCTTTGTGTAGAAGAATCAAATGTCTATATATATGCGTGTGTGTGTGTGCGCGCTCGTTACATTAGTAGTGTATTTGAGTGTGTAAGTGAAAGAGTGCAAAGAGAGTGAGTGTGCAAGAGAGAAAGTGCAAGGTGTGTGTTTGTAAAGAAAATATTTTTGTTAATAAAATCATTTTAGTTTGGCCTTTTAAATCAACAGCGAGTATGAGTGATTCCTTTTTGTAATGAAATTAAAAGTTCATTCCCAGACAATAAAGCCAGTGCCTATTCTTGTTATTTACACCACAATCTTAGAAAATAATTTTTTTGTCTTTCACTTCCTGTCCCATAATTTCTATTCAAATGCTTCTACTTTTCCCTTTTGCATTGAAGTAGCTGAGTATGTTTTTTGTTCAAAGCAATTACAAAGAGACTATGGAAGAAAATTTTCGTTCTCAAAATTGTTCCTTATGCTAATAAAAGATCTGTTAACCTTTCAATCTCAAAAAACAGGCACGAAGTACTTGCAATATGTATCCAGGCAAAGCCAGCCATGTTCCCTCCAACAAAATTTGTAATTTGCTCTCGGGTAGAAGCAAGTCTAACGCCCTCTCTAAGAGCATGTGGGTACGTGTGAATAATGAAAAATATAATGTTGAATTGCATAGGTATGATCTTGCTTCACGCTAAAATATTCGCAATGATATATGTAGTTTTACGTATACTTCCACTTGGTTATTCAATTGCTTTTTTTTTTTTTTTTTTTTTTTTTTTTTTGTCTTTTATCAAAAAACTTATTATCATCATCATCATCATCATTTTTATTTTTACATTGTTCCAACTGTGCATATACTTCTAGAATGCGATTGTGAGTGATACACAGTGAGAATTTTTTTGTGTGAATATGATCTTTTACATAATCAATTGCAAATGTGAATCATTTCTTTTATGTGGTGAGAATGTGTTATTAACATGTATACATGTCATTTGTCTTGTATATTTTCTATTGTAATTCACATTATTTGTATCCACGTGAACATGCTTGTAAAATATCATAAGTTTCTTATATTTGGGGCAAACTTAAACATTAGTTTTAACTACATATACTGTTACTTGGATTTCCCCAAAATTAGACCTCATGATACAGAAAAAAATATAAATTATATTATCTAATTGTATGAATCAACCATTTATTGTACAATTTAGACACATCAATAGAATTATACTATCGCATTTCACTTAATGAGTCGTCACTTAAAAACATTGAAATATATCTTGACATCTTAGCTGAGAATCTCTTGCCTAAATTTTTCCATAATGGATGCATTTCATATGAACTTCCCCAAAGTATCAAAAGCCTTTAGCATCAGTTCTCTGCTTTTTTTTTTCCAGGAAAAAAAAAAAGGATTTGAGAATGCTTTAAAATAAATTTTTTTCTTTTTTTTCTGATTCTTTTTTCATATAATTCTTTAGAAAAAAACTTGCCCAAGTTACTTTTGAATATGAAAGACACATTGCTGCCGAATTTGGGGGAATGTATTAGTTATTATCCCATAATCCTTTGTAATATATTTCTTCTTACGATGAAGTTATTTTTTTTTATGATCTCTATTATGTTGGAATTTTGTATTGGAAATTGGTTGTGACCAATTGAAATGATTTAAGTGGAAATTCCTTATTTGGTGAATGAGAAATTAAGCCAAACTTAAACCACTTAATACTTGAAATTATTGGAATTGTGTAGAATATTGTGGAATATTTTAGAGAATGTAGATGAAAAGATGTGTCTTTTCATATGGATCATGACTCTTGGAGAGCATGATTTTTAGTATGAGTAACTTCCAATAATTATGATTATTCAAGAGATGTGTCTCTTGGTATGGATGTTCCAACTACTATATATATGGATTCCCTATGTGTTTGGATTCACAACACAACTACACAACAAACAATTCATTTTATAGTTTCATATTATGGTTGCTTTAATTTTACATAAAACACTTTGTAGAAGTGATTTTTCTTGCATCAAAATCATGGTTATGGTAGAGAGGGAATTCCGTTCGAGTTCGTGGGTCTAAGTCATTTGGAGTGCTCCTATGGCTAGACATGGTCGTTGTATCTTGGGAGATGATTGCCAAGAAACCGTTAGCACCGATGCAGGGCAAATTCATCTTAAGGACAAAGTGTCAAACACTTGCCTCGACCGATCGCATCACTTGCATCTCATCTTTCTTTTTCGATTTCATTCCAATTTAGTATTTTGATTTCGGAAAGTAACTAATATTCTTTTGATTTCATGCAAGGTTTGAATTAAAGAATGACACGCGTTCAAGATTGGAAAGTGATGAATCCATATTCATATATTGAAAGTCGGTAATCACTATTTTATCTTCTCAAATTAGATTTCGGTAAGTCGAATGATATTTCGATTTCATGCATATTAATGGCATGCTCTTGATGAATATAATATGCACATTATCGGTGTAATATCTCCCACATATTGTCAACTCCTACCACTTTAAAGTAATTTAATCGCTACATTAATGGGCAATCTGTTTCGAGTTTCGCTTTGCATAGCTCATCGAGTTTGATCCCGTTTATGCAACTGATTTACAAGTTCGTACCGGTAAAACTTTCTTCATGATCATAGCTCACCTATGTATTTTTTGATATAGTTTCCACAAGATGGATGATATATAATTCTATGTTGAGAAGGGTGTCGGTGTTGCAAATTATATAATTCTATCGTTCGAACTCTTTTTTATTTTGTTTTCGATCTTATAGAAAACTAATTGTTGGATTGTATCAGATTGTACTAGCAATAAAGCTTGCTACGAAACTTCGAGAAGCAATTGCCACAATCAAGACACTTTCATATATTCAAGGACTGTGTATCATCTTACATGTACGTTGCAACAAAGAAGCATATAGTGTCGAAGATATAGACAAAATCACCAAAGAAAACTTTGAAACTACTACAAATTCTTGTGTCTCTTTGCATGTGACGAGAGCAACTAAGTATTTTACGTTGTACCATATGATTTCCTATTTAATTTAAACATATTGTTTTGATGGCATCTGGATGTGTAACTTTTTATCCTTTTATTTTCTGTTTTATAAAAATTGGATGCTAGGAAATGGATTGTTTCAACAACGTTTACTCTTTTTTTTTTTTTTTCATTTTTTAGTCAGTGAATTTGATGGTCTTTCCTTCGAATTAGGTTTCTTATTGTGCCTTTCCTTGGACGTACTTTTTTGTAATATGTAATCATTCTCTTGAGTTTAATTAAATCGTGAATATTATATCGGTTATGACCATAAACTGTCTTTATCATTTACCACTTAATGTATATATATTTATAATCGTTCATGCTAAGTCTTCATAATTATGTGTTTAAATTTTTCTAATATATATGGTTGTTCTGACAAATTAACTTACAAAAATATAACAATCATCGTGCAACGCACGATGCACCACTAGTATATATATAACAGATAGAAGAAAAAAATAATGAACTTTTAATTATGACTCTAAGGTTCATAGAAAGAAAGCGGAATGAGAATATCAAAAGGACAAAAATACGTATTAAAAAAGTATTTTGTGAAAGTTTCTCAAGATTTTGGAGTGAAGGAGATATAATTTTTTAATTTGGGTTTTTGTACTTTCTATTTAAAATTTAGTGCCACTTTTATAGAAGTCTTTAAAAATTATTGATATTTTGAATACCAAATTATTTATGGGGACTTCTAAAAAGTTTCAATTAAATACACCCAAACTTGTAAAGACTTTTTAAAAGTCTATAAAAATCTCCATTGGATATATCAATACGTTAAAGATTTTTATAAAGTTACATTGAATATCACTAAACCTTTTAAATTTTTGAAAGTCCTAATTGAACAGATCCCCGTTAATTCTCATCTTTTGGAAATTTAAGGTGGGGTGAAAGATAGGAAGGTTTATCCGATTCTGTCATGTCTTGTTGCCATTCTTAGATACCTTTATTTGAATTTAAAAAATAAAAATAAAGAGAGATGATAGAAAATAAAATTGGTTGAAGTCATTATAAAGACAAAATGGTTTTACAATTCGGCATCTATCTCACATTTTAGCGTTACTAACATTAAAAGGTTGTTTGAGCCCCATTTTTGGGAATAATATGTTTTGTCATATTGATTTTTGTAAAATAAATGTAGAGAAAAATTTCAATTTACTTTTAAAATTATTTTATTAAAAAGATGTATGGTTAAAAATAAGTTTGAAAAAAAATGAATTTTTATAGAATATGGGCCAACAATGTTTAATTCTCTTATCCATAAGGGAAAAATTCACAACTCAAACTTTATTTATCCCAAAATCAAAAATCAGGCCCCAAAGTTTAAAATTACAAAAATCAGGTTTTTCATGAATTAATTAATTATATTTCACAATTATTACATTAAATTAAATATTTAACTATAATATAATATAATTATTCCACCCCGCCCCACCTCCCCTCCACCTTTGCTCCGGCGACGACGACCACTCCGACGACTATTCTCCGATCACAAATCAAAATTTTGTAAGTCACGATTTATTTCGAGGTCACAGATCTAAAATTTTATAGGTCACAATTTTTCATCGGTCACAGATCAAATATTTTGTAGGTCACAGATTATTTCGAGGTCACGGCATCTAAAATTTTATAGATCACAGAATATTTTATTGGTCACAAATCAAAAAAATTATATGTCACATGTCACGTAATTTCAATTTTAAAGTCATAGAGAACCATATAATTGGTCACATACACCCAAACACATCGTCCCCGATCCAAACCCATCACCAACATTGGTCACAGATTGACCAACTAGTTGGTCACAGACATTCTTCGTCGCATCCCTGCCACCGCCACAACCATCCACCAATAATAACACCAACAACAACCACCACCCAAACCACCACCAACAGATCCATCAACACACAGATCCTCCACCAACAATAGATATGATCTCCGTTCCCACCACCACAACGCACAGCATACCTCCCCTCCATTGCCACCAGTCACCGCCTCCACCACTACCATTTTCAGCAACAAATCAGTCGTCTATAACTAGACCTGAACCCACGCAAGCGCCACGCCCACAGTTGCCCACACCAACACCAACTCACCGTGACCTCCAACAACCATCACCTCCACAAAATCGCCCCCTGCCACCGCTAAATTCAATAAAACCCACCCCCAAATGCAAGATCCACTACGCAACCAAGCAAACCACCAACGATCAAAACCAAAAAAAAAAAAAAAAGATGGATAGAGAGTGAGAGAGATAGCGTCGCCGCCGGTGAGGGTGGGAAGACGGATAGAATGTGGGGTTGTGCAGAGTTATTATCGTCATACAACTTTACTCACAAAGGAGGGTCACTGTGCAAAGATGCTCTCCAAGCGGCGATGGCGGCTTGACGGAAAGGGTAGAGATAGACGGGAGAGGAAGATAGAAGAAAAGAGAGAGAGACGATCTGATGGCGCCGTCTTCTTTCCGGTTGGACAGAGAGAGAGCGGAGGGAGGGAGACAGAGCGGGGGTAGTGAGAAAAATTAGGGTTGAAAATGAATTAGATTTTGGATATATTTATGGTTTGATATTTAAAATAAAATATTTGAAAAGTGAATAATAAACGTACAAGCCTAATTTTTTTAAAACCACAAATTAACACCTGGTCTAGTGTAATTTTTCCTATCCATAACCTGCAAGTATGTTGGGCCACGTAAAGCTTACAATTGGGCTCCACTCAACAAACCCTAACAGCTCACGGAAAATCAACCATATAAAATGCTATAGCTAATAGGGTTTCCGCTTTTCATTTGCCCCAAACTCTCAGAGTAGAAAAGTGGTGAATTTGCTCGAGAGTAATAGCAACGATGGTGGAGAAAGGCAGCAAGGCCAGGAAAGAGGAGGTTGTCTCAAGGGAGTACACCATTAATCTGCACAAACGTCTCCATGGATGGTATATTTCTCTCACTTTGAACCATGAAAGTGCCCTCATTTGCAACATTCCCAAATGTGAAGTCTGGATTTCGATGTCAAATTCTGCCACCACATTGAATTCCACGAAAGAGAAAACTCTCAATGGGACATTTTCGTTGAATAATAAAATCTATATACCCAAATATTCAGTGAAAAAATGATTGTTGTAATTGACAAAAAATTGAGATGTGTGAACCTAACAAACAAAAACTAGTTCTGTAATTTTCCTTAATCCAACGGAACAAGAACCATGAACTTCACGTTTCGGCAAGAGAGAATGAGAGAATGACATAAAGACAGAGGATAAGGAAACGTGAGGAGAGGAAAGAGATATAGATGTATCCGTATCTTTCTATATTTTGATTTTATTTGATTTTCTTGGTGGGGTAATTTTGATTTAAAATTAATTTCATTATTGGAAGATGTTAATTGATTTCCATATTATCTTAATTGCCAACTAAGCATTGAGCTTATGCTAAGCACGGTGCTTAGTAGATCGAATCGGTGTGTCTATATATATATATATATATATATATATATATATATATATATATATGCATTTTGATGTTGAGTATGGATTATTATTGACTAATCCCTTGTAACTTAATATGGATGGAATTGAAGTAGTTTGGGTGTGATCATTTCAAGAGGGGATCTGGACGTGAGAACAGCATATCAGCCCCATTAGTCCAACCTATATCTGTGAGTGGAGAACTTACTTTTTCAAAAATAAGATTTTTAACTTATAAACTTATAATCATGTTTACTTAATATGAATGTTTAAATGATTTCCAATTTTTAGAGAATCATAGTAGTTGAAATGTCTTATTTTCTAGAAATTAGTAAATGAGCATGATTATTTTGAAACCATCAGAAAATACTCGATGTAGTTATGTTACTCTAGTGCACTGAGGGGCTACGACCGTGTACTAGAGTCGTGTATTTGACTCCTATACGCTGAAGGGCTACAACCGTGTGTAAAGGTAACTCTCATCCATTGAGGGGCTACGGCCATGTGTAAGGGTACCTATTATGCACTGAGGGGCTACAGCCGTGTATAAGGATGATTATGTTATTTCCACTTTGTGCACTAAGGGATTACGGTCGTGTACATAAGTGTTGATCAGACAGTTTATGTGCATATGACTTTATAGCTTTCAGATCATCAGCATATGATTACATAGGATATATTTTGATGTGATTATCCAGTATGTAGTGGATTATTAGCTTTCAGCTTATTGATTTCAGATTATGATTTTAGCTTATTGAATTCGATTAATGTACTTACTCATCTTGTTGTATCAATTATTATCATTTTTAGATATGAGCTTGAGTCTAATTTATGATTTAGCACTAGCATTATGATTTTATACGATGTTATGATACAGATTTCAAGAATAATGAGTACATCATGATAAGTGAAAACTCTTTTTTTTTTTAATAATGAGTACATATATTGGAATGGCCGACTCGTTGACTCGATCAGATGTTTAACGAGAGAAAGGACATGTTGGAAGCTGGCCTCACTAAATATGCAGCCATATTATCATGTTAGAAACTACAAGTGAATTTGGTCTATTTATGAATAAATACTGTCTTGTACTTTGAGCACAATACTGATCGATTGTAACCACATTTAGATTACGGCAACAATATAGATTTCACTGAACGAAATTGCGCTACTTTGCACTACTCTTTCATTGTATGAACCGTTTAAATGTATTGTTGTGATGTATTTTTCAAATTGAAAGTGCAGTTTTGCAGAATTGAAGAAGATTGTAAGGGCACATTAAGATGGCAGAGTCTCCTATATTGAGGATAGGAATGGTAAAAAAACTCGTTCAACTCAAAACTCATGGGGTCCCTCCCGAACAGGGCGGGGATTACCCGCCTAATCGGGTAAACATGACGGGACAAGGCAAGAGTCATTGTCCCGAAGCGGGTACGGGACGGGTACGAGAATCATAGTCTTCGCCCCGTTACCCGTCCCGTTTAAAGTTAATTTTAAATTTAAGATTTTTATCAAACAAAAATAATAGATTTATCATATTTGTAAAAAGAACATAAGTTGCTTCTAACAAATTGGTAAAAAATAATAATATTTACTAAGTAAAAAGATAAAAAAAAAATAAAAGCAAAAATAAAATAAATAAAAAATAAATGATGCGACCCCGCCCCGCCCCGTCCCGTCCCGGTCCCGCCCCGCCCAGCCCAGCTTTAAACGGGTATGGAGATGGGCAAGGTAACAAAAATACACAATGCGGCGGGGGTGGGAATGGCCGACTCATTCATACCCATCCCGTTGTCATCCCTAATTGAGGAGATCTGGACGGTTTGACCATGAGATTGACATAGATTTCCCGGACGAAAGTGCAAGGGTTGATATTTTGTCAGCCTTTACAAAAAATCTAAAAGTAGAAGCTGCTCTTGATATAGTGAAAATAGCTAAGTCCACTACAGGGTTCGTTGGTCCTGACCTGGAAGCATTTACGAAAAAGGCTGGTTATCTAGCAATGGAAAGGATATTATGCCAATGAAAGTTTAAGGGTCCTGTAGAAGGGGAGCGTGTTGAGCGCTGGTGGAAACAAGATTTGTCACTTGAAGAAATAGAAAAGCACAGCATCACAATGTCTGACTTCGAGGTAACATTGCAACCTAGTTCAAAGCATACTTCAACATGAAAAAAATTGTGACCAACAAAAAATTGCCAATACTATGTTAACCATCTCAGCTCAATCACATTTGAGAAAAGAATCATCTATAACAGAACTTAACAATTCAACTGCTCAAGTACTAAAATCTATCTTTCTTCGTACTTGACGCGATTGGTGCTCTCTAAAGCATTATATTCTTTTAGTACACTAAAAATCTTATCATGCCAAATGTTATCGCATTCAGCTTATCACATTTATTAAGGTCAACAACTATAGATTTTGATGTCATGATCTATCAGATTTTAGAGACATTTTTATCCTCAATCAATGACCATTTATGCACCTATACAATTTTTCATTAATGCAAATTAACGTAAATAGTAGTTTAACATTAGGTATAGAGTCGAAAGTTCACTATGTTCTCAATCATCGTCCGGAATCTTATTATTCTACTAACATAAAGTTAATTTCATAATGCAATTTTTCATGAGTTCTAAGCGTACAATTACAGTAATTCTTTCAGTCTGAAAACTTCCACTTAGTTGGTATATCAAAATAGTTATAGGTGAGATTTAATCTTTCAATCACCAAACTATCACTCGGCTGACAATCGATAGGTCCAAGTAAGAATCTCACTAATTCTACTGACTTTAGTGGGATGTATTGCTGCAGGCACCCAAAAGTAATACCTTAATCTCTAATTAGTTGAAAACTATTGCTATTTCATAAGTTTTTGTTCGCAAATAATTAGTATTGTTGCTCTGTTACGTTTTCTGTTGTCTATCAAGGGCCTTGGACTTCTCATTAAATATGTTCATGAAAATGAGTTGGTTGTTTGGACAATTTTCAGTCATCAAACTCATAATGGATGTTGACAAATCGAAGTTTGACGAAAATCATGACAATGCAATAAACAGAGGATCTACTTTGTCCTTGAAACTCATCGTTTTATTTATGTCTTCAATAAGAGTGCTATGAGCAATCATAAATAACAAAGTCTGTCAAGGATGGTACACAGCTTTCTAAAAGCTACTGTCCTCTCATTCCTTTTAAGGGTTTTAAAATTTCCTTGATAACTCATAACTAATCTGCCTACATAGAATTTAGGTATACTGAGTATAATAAACAAAATATGGTGATTAGTAACATTCTACTGGAACTTGGTGAAAATTGGGATTTTATTGATGTTGTTCAACATCTTATCAACTGGAAGCTTTGACAACCAAATGTGGTCAAGAAGGAGGTGGGGTTGTTGAGCAGCTCTTAGATAAGGTTTGTAAAAATGTCTTGTTAAATGCTTTCTTGCCTAATTATATTCTCCACTGCTGTGTATACGACTAGATATAGAATTGAAACCAAAGCGATATCACTGCAGCTATGATAGAGCTAGAGGGTGCAGATCAGGGAAAGGGTATTTATATAATTGGTGCCACTAATAGGTACAGATTGTTATTTGTGTCAGATTTACTGTAGAAAAGAGAAGAATAATGATTTTCTTATTAAAAGTCTTCTGTCATATAACTTAACATCTCAGATCTTGATAAATACAATCTAGTCCTGAAGTCAAGGACCATGACCTCCTTCAACCACAAAGATTTGGGAAACATTTATATGCCCCTCTTCCCAGTCCAGATGAGCGTGGTTTAATCTTGACAGCTATTGGTAGGAAGAAGCCAATAGATGCTAATGTGGACTTGATGGCAATTGGGAGTGACAATGCTTGTAAAAATTTCAGTGGAACTGACCTATCTACTCTGGTTTGTTTGTATTTGATCATTTTCATCATAGGGTAACTGTATTTTAGTAAAACTGGTCTTGATTACTATTAATATTTAATTAAAATAAACAGTTGCTAGTAGATTGGAAGGCTCATAATTGTTTTATGTGAGTAAATAGTGTTAGTTAAAGCATACATGACAAAGATGGTGAAAAAATGTTTTGTTACAGCTCAAGACATTTTTTGAAGCATAAATAAGTCATCCTAAAGTAATTTGATAGAACTTGAATGAATGTGGTATGAGTGAGAAAATGGGACTTGCATTTTATTTCTTCTCTCTTGACGTAAATGCTCATCTCTTATGACGATCAGTCTCGAGCTTTGCTATTTTTATTTATGCCAAATGAATGAATCTGCTATAGCAACTCTTGAGGACAAATGGAATTCGGGAAACGAAGTTTCTGATGCTGGATCATGAACAATCAAAGAAACACACTTCAAGCAGGAACTGGAGAGTATCCCCATCCGTTTCAGATGTATCAGGCTTGATTTTGTTATTGTAATATACCTTAAGAAAAATAAATGTAAATGTGTCAATTTTTTTATGTTTGGTTGTAGAAAATATGAACACTTGTCAAAAAGCTTCATAACAGCTTTAGAACGGATCTGATCAGGTGAAAAACACTCCTAGGATTTTAGTTGTCTGTACAATTTAGTAAAGAATCAGACAAGAAAATTTTTGGTTCTGAAGAAAGAAGTCTTAAAAGTTTTTGATTTGAGAAATTCAGTGTAATTTTCCATTTTAGTAGAGGATCTACTTTGGCCTTGAAACTCAGCTTTTTATTTATGTCTTCAATGAGGGTGTTAGGAGTTATCATAAGCAATAATTGTACGTACAACTTCACACAGCTTGCTAGAAGCTACTGCCCTCTCCTTGCATAAGGATTTTAAAAGTTCCTTCATAACTCATAACTAATCAGCCTACACAGAATTTTAGGTATCCGAGTATAATTAACAAAAAAGAGGGTGATTAATAACATGGAAAATTACACTGAATTTCCTAAATCAAAAACTTTTAAGACTTCTTTCTTCAGAACCAAAAAATTTTCTAGCTTGATTCTTTACTAAATTGTGCAGACAACTGAAGTCCTAAGAGTGCGTTTTTCACCTGATTAGGTCCGTTCTGAAGCTGTTATGAAACTTTTGACAAGTGTTCATGTTTTTTGCAACCAAACACAAAAATTGACACAGTTACATTTATTTTTCTTGAGGTATATTACAATAACAAAATCAAGCACGATACATCTGAAACAGATGAAGATATTCTCTCCAGTGCCTACTTGAAGTGTGTTTCTTTGATTGTCCATGGCCCGCATCTGAAACTTCGTTTCTCGAATTCCATTTGTCCTCAAGAGCTGCCATAGCAGCTTCATTCACTTGGCATAAATAAAAATAGCAAAGCTTGAGACTAATCATCATAAGGTATGAGCATTTACGTCAAGAGATATGAAGAAATAGAATGCAAGTCCTATTTTCTCACTTGAACCACATTCATTTAAGTCCCTATCAAATTATTTTAGGATGACTTATTTATGCTTCAAAAAATGTCTTGGGCTACAACAAAGCATTTTTTCGCCATATTTGTCATGTGTGCTTTAACTAACACTACTTACTCACATAAAACAATTATGAGTCTACTAGCAACTGGTTATTTTAATTAAATATTAATAGTAATCAAGACCAGTTTTGCTAAAATATCGTTACCGTATGAAGAAAACAATCAAGTACAGACAAACCAAAGCAATAAGGTCGACTCCACTGAAATTTTTATAAGCACTGTCACTTCCAATTGTCATCAAATCCACATTGGCATCTATTCGTTTCTTCCTATCAACAGCTGTCAAGATTAAACCATGTTCATCTAAATTGGGAAGAGGACATATAAAGGTTTCCCAAATCTTCTTGGTCAAAGCAAGGCACGGTCCATGACTTCAGGCCTGGTATTGTATTAAGATCAAAGATGTTAAGGGTCGGTTCTCTTTAACATTTTCAAGCTGTGTTTTGTTTTTTATTTTCCAAAATAGTGAAAATGTGTTCTCTTTCCTATTTTCGAAAACGCGTTTTTAAAAACAAGTTAAAAATTTACAAAGAAAACCCAAAATGACAAATTTATCGTTTTTGGAGTTTTCAGTTATAATCAAGTCAAAAATTTCGAAACGCGTTTTGGGTGTTTTCAAAACAATTTTTCAAAATAGCAAAAAGAACACATTTTTAACAATCTCAAAATGGACACACAAAATCCAAAATGAATTCAAAACACAAAATTGAAACACATAGAGAACAGCCCCTAAGTTTCACGACATAAGACTTTTAATCAGAAAATCATTTTTCTTCTCTTGCCCATAGTAAACTTGACACAAATAACAATTTGTACCTATTCATGGCACCAATTACATAAACACCCTTCTGCTGATCTGTACCATCCAGGTCTATCAATAGCTGCAGTGATATGACTTCACTTTCAGTTCTATATCTAGCCATGTACACAATAGGGGAGGATATGATTAGGCAAGAAAGCATTTAACAAGACATTTTTACAAACCTGAGTTGCAAGCCCCTCAACAACCCCTCCCCTTTCTTGACCACGCCTGGTTGTCAAAGCGTCCACCTGATAAGCTGTTGAACAACATGAGCACAACTCAATTTCCACCAAGTTCACTGCAGAATGTTATTAATCACCCTTTTTTGGTTAATTGTACTCAGTATACCTAAAATTCTGTGTAGGTTGATTAGTTATGAGTTTTCAAAGAACTTTTAAAACCCCTATGGAAGGAGAGGATAGTAGCTTCTAGCAAGCTGTGTGAAGGTATACGTGCAATTGTTGTTTATGATCGTTCCTAACACTCTCATTGAAGACATAAATAAAAAGCTGAGTTTCAAGGTCAATGTAGATCATATGTTTATTGCATTGTCAGGGTTTTCGTTAAATTTTGATTTGTCAACGTCCATAATGGGTTTGATAACGAAATAGAGCCAGCCTAGTGGAGATTTTTGGCATGATTTTAAGCATTTTTATGACCGTTGCTTTGTCCTTCAGCTGCAACAATTGACTTGGTGTGAGGGATGTGGGGGCCACCAATTGAAAAAAAGGGTCATATTCTTGCTGAAAATCTGATGAAAATCACAAACAAACAAACTCATAATCTTTAACACAAAGTCACAACCAAGAAGTCTTATAACTACACACTAATTTACAAAATCATAACTTGGGTCTAACCAAATATAAAACCAAATTATATGAGACGAAAAGTTGTCAAGAAATGAGATTTTACACAATGTATATTTAGTGGTGGAGTACACTTTTATGTCAATTATGCATCACTAAACTTCCTGTATTTATATGCATGTTGAACAAATACAGGTACGTATAAAAACAAGAAGAAAAAGAGAAATTTAGGGGCCGTTCTCTTTGACTGTTTTGAGTCGTTTTCTGTTTTCAGTTTTTCAAAACAACAAAAACGCGTTCTCTTTCCTATTTTCGAAAACGCGTTTTTCAAAACAACAAAAAATTTGTACACAAAACACAAAATGATAAAAACATCGTTTTCCACGTTTTCAACAAATTTCAAGCAAAAACTCAAAAACACGCGAAATGGGTTGTTTTGGTACAGTAACGCCTATTCCCAATCGACGCCCTCTCTTCCATCTTCAAACAATTCACGCCCTCTCTTCCTTCTCTCTGGACGTTGGTACCGGAGCCGGCGTGGGCAGAGGACTTCCATGAACGCAGGGTCGTGACCCATTCTTCGCGACGCTGTTGTGGTTTGGCCCATCTCTGCCTCCTCTCTCTTCGACGTCAGCGACGAATTGGTAGGGCAAAGGTAGAGTTCTCTTTCTTTTCGATCTGCAATTTTGGGATTTTTTGGGTTTTTCGATTTCGGTTGTGTTGATTGGAAATTGCAGTGGTGGTGGTGACGGGCGATTGGGGCTTTTTGGTTGTTTCAATGGTGGTGGCGATGGAAGTTCTCTCTTTTTGATCTACTATGTGGGGGCTTTTTGGTTTTTTCAATGGTGGTGACTGGTTGTTGTTTACAGTGGTGGTGGCAATGGTGGTGACCGGCGGTGGTGACTGGTTGTTGTTTGCAGTGGGGGCTGGTTGGTTGATTGCAGTGGTGGTTGATCTGCTATGTGGGGCGATGGTGGTAGTGGTGGCTGGTTGTTGTTTGTTTGGTGGTGGCGATGGTGGTGACCGACGGTGGTGGCTGGTGGTGGTGGTTGATTGCAGTGGTGGTGGCTGGTTGGTTGATTGCAGTGGTGGTTGATCTGCTATGTGGGGCGATGGTGGTAGTGGTGGCTGGTTGTTGTTTGTTTGGTGGTGGCGATGTGGTGATTGGCTGTGGTGGCTGGTGGTGGTGGTTGTACGCAGGGTGGTGACGATGATGGTGATTGGTTGTTGTTTGCATTGGTGGTGCTCGGTTGATTTCTCAAAATTCCAAAGGAAACGAGTTTTCTAAAGTTGTGTTTTCAGAAACAATTTTTCGGAATGACAAAAAGAACACATTTTCAATATTTTCAAAACATACACTCAAAACACAAAATACAAAACGAATTCAAAACTCAAAATAGAAAACTGAAACGCAAAGAGAACGGCCCCTTACTTTTTCCTTGTTTGTTTCTCCTTTGAGTAGCTCTTTTTAGTCGCTTCACTTTTTACTTGACTTGACTGAAGCAGTGGCTTCCTTTCCTTTTCTTTATTGTCCAAATCTCGTGAATGGTCAACCAAATGCTTCTCTGCATTTTTCCCATTCACATCTTCAGCACTATCCGTTTCCCTCGTTGCCAATTTCTTCAACTCGTTGCAGAACTCTGCAACCTTGTTCAGTAGATCGCCACCAAAAAACAAATTCCGAGCTAACAAAGTACTTTTCAGCCTCGGTGCTCAATTTTTCATTATCTTGATATCATTAGTCTCTTTCTTCCTCTCACAACTAGGCTTCATCGTCGGCGGTATTTTCGTTGGGAGCTGAGAAATCGACCCATTGAGGGGCATTGATGTGCTCATAAACCTCATCTTTCACAAATCTTAAATCAATGCTTTTCCAATCTATTGCTGCCACCTCCATTAAAGTGTTATGGTTGATGCTCAACTTCACACCAAAACCAACTAAACTCCAATCAAAATCAACACAAACAATTTAATATAATAAACTGGGATTCAATAACCCAGCTGCAATTTCATTGATTGGATTGTAATTACACCAAAAGTAGCAAAATACAAACAGAAAACATAAATTGAAATGCAAGGAAATAAGGAACACAGAATTAACAAAAAAAATGAGAAGATGAATAGAGAAGAAGATTCAAATATTGAAGGGAGAGAACGGTAAAGAAGAAGAACAGATAGGTAAAGAGAAAGAGAAAGTTGAAGAGAAGAAGAGATACAGAGAGAATTCAGAGAGAAAATGGGATTTTTACCACAATCATTCAAGCCCATCTCCCAATTCCATCCCTAGGTTATAATATAAAACAAAAGCGTAAAAGGAAGAGAAATTAAGAAACGTGTTTAACTTTGACAAAATAAGATTGAACTAAAACGACACCGTTTCTGGATTTGAATTTCAGGGAAACCGTTGGCTGCATTTCCTTCTTCCTCTGCTTGTCTTGCTCTAGTCATCCTCTTTTCTTTCTTTCCCACTTCAATTGGCCTCCTTGCTTCTCCTCATAACATCTCTTCCCCTTAGAATAACCTTGTCCCCAAGGTTCGATGAAGAAAATTTTGTCTGTATAAATTCTGAAGTTTCCCAGGTTGTATCATCCATGTTGGTTCCTTCCCATTGCACCAGCCACTAAGTGATGACTTGATTGTTCCCTTTGACCATGAGTGTGGATAGAATACAGTGGCCGGTTTTGTTCTTCCAATGGTACCTCTATGTTCAACTCCTTGCAGTTGTCTGTTTGTAACTCACCATTAATAGAATGAATGTCACCAGGAGTATCTCTAGTCCCTCCAGCTTCCCTTTTGCTGTCTACGAGGAGAAAATTGATTAACGTGACATAAAATCTAAGGATCATGGTTGATAACTAGTGAGTTTGAGTTATTTGGCATATCTTAGAGGATTTTAAACTAGACAGGTTTCTATAAATCTAGATATTAAGGTACCTGCTTCTGATGATAATTTAAGTCAATATGCTCAATGTCTGCCACAGTATATGGGGAATACCAAGCTTCCTAAGGTTGATTTTCCCCCACTTTAGAGGAGAATGACCTAGTGAATGGCTTAGGAAGGCTAGGGAATACTTCTTGATATACCAAGTCCTTGACGAACTTAGGCTAGGAATTGCAAAGATGTATTTGGAAGGGAGGGCTTACGTATGGTTTTATGGATTCATTGCCAACCATCCCAATGCTGATTGGGACATGTTTTCAAGTGAGGTTTGTAAACGATTTGCTGAAAATAAAGATGAGTAAGAAGACATGGAAAAGGAAAATGATGAAACCGGAGATCCGACTCTTAGCAATGGTAATCATCATGAAAATGAGGCTGCAGTTACTAATGCTCCGAAGGTCGAAGGGAAAAGAAGTGGGGATGTCATTTTTTCTAGGGAAGCTCCACTTTAACGACTACTAGAATGCAATGAAGATGAAGTTTTAAAGGCAGAAGGTGGGGTCAAGGTCCGAAAATTCACAGAGTGGGCTCTTAAATGTACAAGTGTCCACTCTCATTGCTAGGAAAATAGAGATGATGTGGGCTGCAACTTTGCCACCGCGATTCAGCTACATCTATATGTTTTTCAGGCCATTGTAGATCTTGCTAGCAACCATCTTACAGGGAAGGATTTTACCGAAACAATTGATGTAGAATGCTTCCGTTATGCACTCTTCTTTAGTTCAATTAATCATGATTGGGCATCTGGTATATCAGCCACTTTTATCCAAAGGTTGTTGAGCATGCTTATTAAAGGTGGGGCAAATAATGTCTACCAAGCATATGTCGCTTTGCACTACTTGCTTAATCCAAGGATGGTGCACAGAATAAGGCAACAGCTAACAACATACAAAGGAGACATTCCTATTTTTAACCTTGAGGACAAGGTTAATTTAAGGGAATGGATGTCATGGACTCTTGCTTATTAGATCATTTACCTTTATTTGATCTAGTTGGGCCTGTATAGTGGGCTAGCCCAAGCCCTTTATTTTGTGGGTTGTTGTTTTATCTACATAGGGTTGTTTTGAAGCCTTGGAAGTCTGTCGATGAATTGAAGAATCTTATCTTGCTACCAAAGCCTTTTCTTCCCTGTTTCTCCTCCTCTTTTGGTGTTTCTTCTTATTCCCTTATTTTGCTGGACTACTGCTGCCTTCTTCTTACTGTGTTCCATTCCCCTGCTACCGTCCGAGTCTCCTGCTCCTTCTCCTGCTTTTATCTTCTCTGTTTTCTGCTGCTCATTTCTCTGGTATTCTTCTCTTCCTCTTCTTTCTTATTTCTCATGCTTTCTGTCTCTGTTCTTCTTTCGCTGCTGGTCTATATCTTCACTTTTATATTTGTCATTTTAATTGTAATCCCCTACATTGTAATAGAAGGTATCAATCTATGAAATATTTCAGATTATGTTCTTCAATTTGAGTTATTACAATTTATATCCTGCATATTGAGTTTATAGCTCCTGGTTATTGGTTGAGTTCTGCTGAAGTTCACCTCCAACCATAACAATTGGTATCAAAGCAATACATGAGCTAGGAAAGAAAATGGGAACTCTTGGCAAAAATCAGGAAGAACAATTTTAAAGGTTCGAGTGAGCAAGTATTTTTTACTAATGTAATTAAACTCTAATTTCTTCTTAATTGGTTTGATTAAGATGATATTTTATTTACATAGTACAATTTCCCAACTCCAGTTGCTCTGCTAACTCCACAATGTTACAATGCATGTGAGTTTTTGAACTTTATACATTAATCATTCTTATAGTTTTGTTATGAACTTATGGAGAATTCTTTTACATAGGAGAGTTGTATTTATTTGTTAAAATTCGAGCACATGTTAAGACGGATAAATTATATGCTCAACCCTTGACTCCGATATTCTCGAATCAGACTCAGATTGTGTGATGATTTTTGCACCTTCTTCTAATTATATTGCACATTGGTTAGAACTAACGTTTCATTGACGTTTAGTACAGCAAGAATAAAAAAAATATGCATCTTCCAGTGGAGTTGGGAACTCTTATCAGAGAATCGATTACTTTTGCAAGATACTAACCGCAAGTGATACTAGCACACATGAAGGCTTCTCTATTCTTGGTAATGGTAGTCCAATAATATCATAATTTCACATCATGCAATAATGATTCTTATCTAATCTTTCCATTTCATGCCTCGGGATTTCTCACAGACACACCTATACACAAACTCATTGCGAGGGATCTTCATGACGATGAATCAAAGTTTAGGCATATTTTCCAAGGTTAGTTCTAAGAAGTTTTATCTTGTAGTCTTACATTTGTGCAACCAATTCGCTCTATTCTTTTCGAACGCCATAAGGTACCAAAGCTTCTAAGGTAGTCTTTTATAAGGAATATTCACTTTTGTGTTGTCTTTAATATGCTTTTATTGATTGGATAGATGATTTTATGATTATGCAACATCTTGACAGATTAGGGAGAGGACAACAAGGTGATGGGTGATGGTGCACTGAAGTATACTATTAAAAATGTGATGGCGTTAGATGAACAAATAAATGCAACAGATGATGATTGTAAAGATGAAGAATTATTTTTTCCATACTTCTCTGAATGTATAATTGTTCTTTGTTTTATTTTTTACATAAGAATTTCGAAAGATAAATTCTTTATAGATCTCGTTTAAGTTTTTTCAAATTTCTTCGCACTCTTTGAATGTTTTATAACTGTAATTTATGGGTGAAATCATATGTAAATTTATTTTGTTCAATTAAGCTCATTTTGCTATCCTTGCTTATATATCCCTTTAATCCGTCCAACTCAGCACTAATATTACCACTAATATTACCTTCAAAATGACAAAGTCCATGCAATGCTATAACTAGTCATCTATAGAAACGAACACACGCTCTTCTTCTCCACATACAGTAGAGAGAATCGAAGAAGAAATGCCTTGTAATTCAGTGACATTATCCTTCCTACAGACCTCTTGGGTGAATACTAGACAGCAGCAGCTTAGCCATGGCTGCCGCCTCAGTTCAGTTGCAGCAGTGACCCATCGGCCTCGGCTTCTCGTTATTGAAGCCAAAACCAAAACCAAAACCAGAAGAGAAGACAGGACTGCCCGTCATATTCGTATTCGTAAGAAGGCACGTAATCGGTTTTTTTTTTTTAATCTCGTTTTTGAATTTATATTTTGAACAATTGCATTGCTGAATATGTAAAATTAAAGGGTTCTTGCAATTAAGATATCAGGGGATGTAGTTGTGGAGCTTGGAAGAGAGGTGTTTGCAATTTCTGTAGTGAAATTCGGAATGGAAGTTCGTATAGTAACTTTCGTTGTCACCAATTTTTCTGAAATTTAATTTTCTGATCATTTAGTTCATGAAACATGACTTGGGTGGTGAACAAGTGTTTCCTTTTTTATTTTTTATTTTAATAGGAGACGAAAATGAATATATTGTGCACCCCATTTTCAGATGAATGATTAATTGTACATATTTCTCATGGGAAACCTTCCACATAATGCATCTTTATCCAGATAATAAAAAGAGAATGTTAGAACTATCTATACATCACGTGTTCTTTTGGTACTTAATCCGAATTAAAGTTTCGATTGATGTTCCTTTCTTGATTTGACCCTTTTTGTGTGATGGCCTCTTGTTCACCGAATTGATGTAATTCTATGTATTTTACAGTCCGTGATAGAACTTGGATTTCATTCCTTTCTTCAGACTAGTTTCTTTCTGTCTTGTGTCTAAATGATGACTTCTTGACTTCTCAGGTTGAAGGAACACCAGAAAGACCAAGATTGGGTGTTTTCCTCTCCAACAAGCATATTTGTGTTCAGGTGATTGATGATTTGAAGATGCATACCCTTACTTCGGCCTCAACTATGCAGAAACCCATCTCAGAAGAATTTGACTACAGTCCAACTATTGTAAGTTGAATGATGAAAATTTTCAGAAATTACACACGTAGAAAGGCTTAGTGATGCTTTCTTTTGTTTTGTTATGGTTTTTTATGATGATGAAAATAAGTTCAGTTTCAGAGTTGTATTTACTGTGGAAAAGAATTATCTTAATGCTCACAAGGTGCTGAATTTCCCAATCAAATCCTAATTGAGGATGAGTGAATTTGGCGATCTATATAGAATACCTAGATTACACACTATTACTGCGTAAGAGAGACGCAAGAGTTCAAGATATCTCTAGTAATTTCTTAAGATTCTCAGCAGAAAAATGATACTAAATGGGCTGGATTCACTTCTAGTATACATGTGCATAAAGTTCAAGGTTTCGACCCCCTTTAGAAGTTCTAACTTCAAATGCTTTTGTGCTTATCTGAGAATCCCCAACAGATTTCATGTTTACAATCCTTTTACTGTCTCTTCAATTTGCCTGCCATCCTTCAAAGTTTTGACTAAATCTGGAATCAATTATATAACCTAAGCAAGACCAATAATTCTTGCTTGAAATATTTGCAGCTTTTTTGCATTGATCCATAATTCAAGTAACATCCAGAGTTGAGCTCGAAGTTAATTATATTTTTTTTGAAGAAGTTTATGACATCTCCATTCCTAATTTCACATGATAGTCTGACATTTACAGTTCCTATACGCTCATCATCTACTACAATATCTTCAAATACCTTGAGAGCACTTTACCTCCTTCAACTGAACAATTTTAAATCATGTGGATTTTTTAGTTAGATTCTGGGGTTTAGTCATGAACAAGTTTGTGTGGAGGAATTGTTCCGGAAATTGTCTCACAAAGAAGTAGCATTTATATTCGTAAATCTAGACTACATTCAAGTTCTTATATATTCATAAGTTTTACTTTGTAAAGCATATGACCGATCTAATCCTGTTGTCACCTTGATTGCAAATTCCTCAATTAACTTACTCAACTTTGAAGGTAATAAACTCATCTACATCTAACAGTTCTTCTAATCCCATTCCACGTCAAATAATAACAGAACATCTTCAGGACCTTCCTTTTTGTATTCACAAAAAATGGTGACTATATGGAAAAATGGAAATGAAAACATATGAATACCTCTATTAATGCTAACTCTATGGGGGTAAGCAAGAGATTCTTTTAAATTCTAGGCTGTCAGCAGCGAATACCAAATCCTTGGTAAATTCTTAATTGATATGGTCATTCTGAAGTGTGATGCATTAATTAGTGATTTGGAATGCTGAATTAGGCGAATTAAATCATTTTTATATAGCCTGCTTCAAATTTTACCTTTTGATGAGAAAGTTTAGAATTTTGAAGAATAATGAATGATTTCTTGCATGACAATAAGTCGAGTTTCCTTATCATATAAAATTGTATAATTACCTATAAAATCCAAATTGCATCAGTTGGTGTTCTTCATGAATAATCGATGTTATATGATGAATTCTGCAGCCACGCATTCAAATGTATGCATCATCTACCAGTTAATGTGGCTTGTTACATATTAGTTTACTGTCACAGAGTCAATTACTTTAGTCAATTTTTCATCTAATTAAGGCACTGAGAGACCATGCTCAGTCAGCCACAATGCATATGGATATACTACAAAAAGGCACAATTCAAAAGAACTTGGCAGAATGCACAAACGAAATCATAGAAGGCTGTTTTTACACAAAGGTCCCAATCTCTATCTCTCCAACAAAGGAATGACAGGAAGGCTGCAGGAAAACAACTGCTATATACAGAAACGAGTTGCAGTTGACACCAAGAACTGCCAGGCTATGCTGGCATTGGCTACCTGGCAATCTTAAACTGCTCACTTGTCGGCTTCTTGGACTTGCCATTTAACCTGAATTGCCTACTGAGTCAGTTTTCCCACAAACATAGTCAGTTTCGGTCATCGGGTGCAACTGCCCTTGACTTTGCACACTATTTTAAAGTTCAAGCCAGCTGGCCCCACATGGCGCCTTCAGTGTAAGTCAACCCTATGTATTAGCTTGGATAGGGTATTGTCCCAAGGATCACCCCATGTTTAATTGCTTTAATGCATGTTTAGCTTTCCGCTCGTGTTGTGCAACCGAATGCTGTCTGTAGCTCATTACCTTCATGCTAGACACATGCACCACTTAAATGCCAACCACAATACTCACCCACATTGCCCTGCTTCTGTTGATCTGTAATGCCCCCATGACAAGCACAAGCCCAACAAGACATTGGCATCGGTGCCTATCCCATAGCCATTGCTTATCTCAAGGGGTTATATTTACCATCCTAGTTTGTGGCTCCTAAATACGATGGATAGAACAAACTTGGATGAATTACCAGCTAAGGCTTTAGCAATTGTGAGGAAAGAAAGATTGAACTTGAAGCTTTTCAGCCAATAACCAGAACTTACCAAATTATGCTAGGCTTCCTAAAACTTATTGAAGATGATTTATTCAGGTCATACTAATAGAGTTGTCAGATATAAAACTATTCCATGAACATCTGTGTGCACTTCCCTGGAAGGGACCGTGAAGAACTGATTACACTCGAAATATGAATTTTCTAGTTCAAGGTGTAATAAAATTTATAGATATTTATATGAAGCAAAACGGTATACTGATGTTACAGGCTGCCACCGCCGTCTCTTTTAACGTTTCTCTTTTCTTCTTATCGTTGAGTCTGAAGCTCAAATTTGATAATTTGTCACGTATGGATTAGTAGATCATGAAAGGAAGAACCTCAACTTCCAATCTACTCATTTAAATAGGAATGCATATTGATACTTGTTTATCTGATTTTTGGCTGAATAAAGTGTTCCAACAATGGACCTCTAGGGTTTCTGTCCATCAGATCAAATGAAGGAAATAGGTTATTTGAACGTGCATCTGCTTTCCTTTTTATCTCAGTGTAAAATAGGAAGTGCTTTGACTTCTAAATTTTTGTTCTCAGGAGGTAGCAAAGAAGGTGGGTGAAGCTATGGCGAAGTCCTGTCTTGAAAAAGGAATTACCAAGGTGGCTTTCGACAGAGGGGGTTACCCCTATCATGGGCGGATTGAAGCCCTTGCTGATGCTGCTAGGGAGCATGGTCTGCAGTTTTAAAACTGGGACAATTAGTTTTACGTAATGCCAATCTGTAATACCTGTTCTTTCAGTATTTTGTTTTGTTAAACTTTGGAAGCGAAGAAGGAACGGAATGCAGTTCAGAAACTGGATGATTAATTTTCTCTTCATGTTGACCTATAATTTCAAGTGAAGGTTTCTAATTGGATAGGCCTATTTTAAGGTACTCCTTGGGTTCTAAGCTTTTCTGCTGACTAACCTTTTCTGTTACTAGTTGAGCGCCTAGGATTAAAACTAACAAAGTGAATGAATATTGTGAATGAATGCTAGCTATTATTTTTTCTCGAACTCACTTCTTTATCGGTGAAAATTAAAAGAATGTTTTTAACAACAAAAATCACTTGAATTAGTTAATTCTGAGTTTGGTTCT
This sequence comes from Fraxinus americana, assembly GCA_035079005.1. Taxonomy (NCBI): domain Eukaryota; kingdom Viridiplantae; phylum Streptophyta; class Magnoliopsida; order Lamiales; family Oleaceae; genus Fraxinus; species Fraxinus americana. Next base: position 130,339 of record JAVHZT010000144.1, on the reverse strand, counting down.
GCAAAACATCATAGTGTACAAACTTTGCAGCATATAAGGCATACCTAGTAAAACTCACAAGTAAACCAGATCTATAACATAGAATCGTGTTAAAATATTATGATTTAGGTTGTGTTTAATATACAACAAATTCCATGGAAAATGGAAAAGCAAAGAATGGAAGGAATTGATTTTCTTGGGGAGAGGCTCACGCGCATATTTGCCTTGTTTTTGGGCAAAATCAATTCCAAGTTCACGTGTTTTTTAATTTTTTTGGAAATAAATTTCATAACTAATTGTAAAAAAAAAAAAATCACCTTAATGGATAATTTTCGTGTAAAACAAAGTCAAACGAATACTAAACTTTGATGGAAAAAATGACTTTTTAGGAAAAAAATTTCTTTTTTTTTTTTTTAACTTTTTGGCAATGGAAACAAATTTTATGGCCAATTGTGAACAAAATTATCACTTTAATGGACAATTTTCATATAAAACAACGCCAAACAAACACAAAATTTTAAAATTTTCCGGGTGGAAAATTATACCTAGCAAACACACTTAATTAACAATTACTTGTAAAACAATTTTTAGACAATTACTTTCCCGGGAATTCATTTTCTTTCCACCATTGCAATCAAACGGACTCTTAGTGAAATTCTATTTAAATTCACGAAACTCGTGAGAATTTATTAATTTTAAGAAATCTATTAAAATCTGATTTGAGGAGGTCCCACAAGACTTTCAACATTTTGCTATAAATGCATTCCCATTTTTAAATAAAGAAATCAAATTTGAAAATTTCTTTATTTTGACTCTAGATTTAATTTACACACCACTTGAAAATGTTTTCTCCTCTCTCATTTATACATTTTATTTAGTTATTCACTAGAGCAATTAGTATATTAAAGTTGACTCAAGGACCATGAGGTGCTCAATGAACATTTTTATCTTATGAAACCTTTTGGTAACTATTGATTGATGCAAAAACTACTTTTTTGTACAGTTTAGTGTAGATTCATATCTCAATTAAGTTTTAGATAGAGCTGCTTTATCTTTTTTGTAGATAGTATGAATTACTCTATTCAAAATCATCACAACTATTACTAAGAAACATCCCAGTATATATATTTAATTGTGTTGTCTTCTTAAAAACGAGAATCTTGACTAAAATTATTAGAGCATCTCCAATGCATATTGCTTAAAAAATTGTAACATAAGCAAAAATCTTCAATACAAGTTGATAAGCAAATTGAAGTGATAGAAAGAAAAATAGACAATGTCTAGATGGAAAGGTTATTTTAGACCTGCTAACTCAGCAATTTAATTAATCATGCTTCTATTTTTAGAATATTAAATTTCATTTAACTCTATTTTACTCCCTCTGTTTCAATTATATAGGCTGCGTTTCATTTTTCTATTGTTCCAAATATATAGGCTTGTTTCCTAACGTAAAACATTTTATTGTGTTTCTTTACTAATATACCCTTATTAAATTTTCCTCACTTAATATGTCAATTTTTTGAAAATATGGAACAACTCTCATCAAATTACATCATTCAAATTCTTTATTAATTCCAACAATAATTTAGTTTTACATACTGAAAATTAAATAGAAGTAAACTGAAAAATATCTTGGCAAAAATTAGTTTTCCAATGACATTAAAGAAATTTCTTAATCCGTGTGAAAAATGAAACAAGCTTATATAATTGGGACGGATGTAATATAATTTTCATTTTATTGTTAATAAAAGACACATACACCGAAACATTCGAATATAGATGGAACTCATTGAAGACATTTTCGATGGCCTCCCTTGCATTACCAGGTATGAGCTAAATAAAGATGTTCTTAATATATTATTATCTCACACTATTACAATGCAACATTGGGATATATATACAGTAGAATAATGATGCTATATAAGGGAAATGAGCTATACAAAGAAGATGCATGATTCAGGGAATAGCTGTGCGTGAATCATGGAGTTTGTTTGGAGAAGATTTGTCTTGACTGCTGGAATTGTGGTGCCTGATTGAAGGAGTGATATTTGCACCATTACGCCCCCGCAAGATGGAATCCCCATCAAGGATTCCAATCTTGGATCTCAGCAGCTGAAATCGCGAGCGAGGAAGAGACTTTGTCAACAAGTCAGCTAGTTGATCATTGGTAGAGACGTGGGAAACCTCAAGAAGACCTTTGTTGACATAGTCCCGTACAAAGTGTAGATCAATAGCAATGTGTTTCATTCGAGAGTGATGCACGGGATTGACACTTAAATGGGTTGCACCAACATTATCACAAAGAAGTTTAGGAGGCTTTGCAATATCAATGCCCAGTTCTTGAAAAAGCGATGTGAGCCAAGCAATTTCAGAAGTGGTTGTTGCAAGAGCATGATATTCTGCCTCAGTGGAGGAACGTGCGACCGCGCGTTGCCACGTTCCTTCCGTGTACACCAGGAGATAGGGTTGTTCCCAACGAAAATAACAAATGCAGATGTGGAGGTGCGATCATCTACATTACCAGCCCAATTTGCATCAGAATAAGCAGTAAGTGCATTTCCAGCATCCTTGGAAAGTAGGAGACCATGGTGCACCGTGTGTTTGAGATACCGTAGGAGTCGCTTAACAGCATTCCAATGTTGCTCTGTTGGTCAATGCATGAATTGTGCTAAACGATTGACTGGAAAGGCAATATCTGGCCTTGTAAGTGAGAGATATTGAAGGCTTCCAATTACTCGACGGAACTCAGTACTATCGGTGGCTGGTGAGCCATCATTAAGGCGGAGAGGAGCAGTAGTAGCCATCAGGGTACATACTGGTTTTGCACCTTCTAAATTTGTTCTGTGAAGGAGATCTCGCACATATTTTTGTTGGCTTAAGAACAATCCATTACTGACAGGTAACACCTCAACGCCCAAGAAATAGTGTAACCGGCCCAAATCTTTAATCGAAAATTTGGAACCTAAGGATTGAATTATGAACTCATTGAAGCCAGTGGAATTGCCTGTCAATATAAGATCATCAACATAAACAAGAAAATAAGCCACAATATCATCATGAGTATAAATGAACAAGGAGGAATCCGATTTGGATTGATGGAATCCCAATTCTTGAAGATAGCTACTGAGGGTGGTGTACCAAGCCCTTGGGGCCTGTTTTAGCCCATAGAGAGACTGGCGGAGTTTACAGACATAATCGGGCTTGTCAGAGTCAACGAAGCCAGGGGGTTGGACCATATAGACATCCTCATCAAGTGTGCCATGGAGAAATGCATTATTAACATCCAATTGGCGAAGTGCCCAACCATGAGAAAGGGCAATGGTGAGAACAATCCGAATAGTAGCAGGTTTGACAACGGGTGAGAAAGTTTCCTTGTAATCAAGGCCGGGTCTTTGATGAAAACCTTTAGCTACCAATCGGGCTTTATAACGATCAATGGATCCATCAGGATGTCGTTTCACTCGAAATACCCATTTGCATCCAATAGGTTTGATGTCTGGGGAATTGGGAACAAGATTCCAAGTTCCATGTCGAACAAGAGCATTGAACTCATCACTCATAGCTTGACGCCAGTGGTGATCCTTCAGAGCCTGTCCCACACATGTAGGTTCAATAGACTGTGGCATAGGATGTTTGGTGGCAGTGAACATCCGTTTCGGCTTTTGGATATTATTCAAGCCTCTTGTGATCATCGGATGAGTCCGAAGAGGAGGTGGACCAGAGGAGGCAATAGGCTCTGGTGAAGCAACTGTAATAGTAGGTATCATGTCAGATAGATCAGCAGGTGATGGACCAGTAGGTGGACGGGACAGCACGGGGTCTGCTCGTGGCAAGTGAGAACCAGGCGGGCTATGTGTGTCAGATTGAGTCGTGGCTGGCGGGGCTAGCACATTTTGGACCTGGTTAGAAGATGTCGGTAGCATGGTGGGCTGTTGGTCAAGGTGAAAAGTGGACTCGGCCATGGGTTGGATAGATGGAGTAAGAGATGTGTATGGGAAAACTAATTCATCAAATGTGACATGACGTGTAATATAGATACGATTAGATGTGAGATCAAGGCATTTGTAGGCACTTTGAGAAGTAGAATATTCGATGAAGATACATGGTTTGGATTTTGGGTCAAGTTTATGATTGTTATATGGTTTAAGCCAAGGAAAACATAAACAACCAAATGTTCGTAGTTTTAGGTAATTGGGTAAGGCACCAAAGAGGCGAGTGAAAGGTGGTTTGTGACCTTGTGTGGTGGGGAGGCGGTTGATAAGATAAACCGCAGTTTGAAATGCAACGGCCCAATATTTGGTGGGCATGTGGGCTTGGGTGAGTAGGGTTTTAGCGGTCTCAACAATGTGGCGATGTCGTCGTTCAGAAAGGCCATTATGCTGTGGGGTGTGGGGGGCTGTTGTAAAGTGACCTATTCCATGGGTTTGGAGATAGGGTTTAAGTCCTGTATATTCACCACCATTGTCACTGTACAAATTTTTAACGGGTAGACCGAATTGCTTTTCAAGGAGGACACGTAGTTGGGGAAAGATTTTACCAACTTCTGATTTTTGATGAATGGGGAAAAGCCAACAATAACGTGTGAAATGATCAATGAATATAACGTAGTATTTGTGGCCCTCATGAGATGGGACAGATGCTAGTCCCCAAACATCAGAGTAAATGTATTCAAGTGGAGCAGTTGTATGGATAGTACTAGTATGAAAAGGCAATTGATGACTTTTATTAATATGACAAGGATGACAAGTTTGTGACATAATTGAAGTGCTTAATGGAAGAGAATGCTGTGAAATTATTTTAGAGACTAGGCGGTGGTGAGGATGCCCAGACGACGATGCCAAATGACACTGGAGGTTTTCTCACCAACATTGGCTACAATGGGAATGGGCGGGTCTGGTAATGTGGTAGGTAATGGGTAAATGCTCTGTTCACACCTTCCTTGAAGTAGAATGGCCCCCGTTGTCCGATCCTTCACCAAAAAATAATCAGGATGAAACTCAATTAGTACATTATTATTTTTGGTGAATTGATGTACAGAGATAAGATTTTTATGAATGTCCGGAACACATAGTGTATCATTAAGGTTAAAATCATGAGTAGGCGAATGTAAAATAAGGGAGCCAATATGAGTAACGGGTAAACCTGAACCATCACCAATTACCACAGCATTAGTGCCATCATATTCAGAATGGATAGACAGATTACTAAGCTCCGAGGTAATATTATGAGAAGCTCCAGAGTCTAGCAACCATTTTGTGGACTTCCCTGTGGATCGTCTAGCACAATTAGCTGAAGCGGTCTGTAGTTTGGACAATATTTAGCAATGTGTCCAATAACATCACAATACTGGCAGGTGGGCTTACGCTGGGACTTGTGGAACCGACGAGGCTGCTGGTCAATCTGACTCGAAGAGTGAGTGTAACGAGGGCCAGCAAAACGGGCAGGCCGAACCCAATCACGGCGTGCAGCAGGATTAGCAGTCACCACAAGAGATGCGAAAGAGGCCTCGAGGCGCTTGAGATAGACTTCATGACTGAGGAGTATGTCATGGAGTTCTTCAAAGGACAGGGATGATTCCCTGGTACGAATGGGAGCAACTATATCACGGAATTCTGGCCCCAAACCATGGAGTACATAAAGGGTAATATCATCAGTGGAAAGAGGAATGTCAATAAGGCTCAGTTCATCAACTATAGTCTTCACAGCTTGCATATATTCGGAAATACTCCGATCACCACGTTGCAGCGTGGTGAGACTTTCTTTCAATTGCATGACCCGAGTTCGAGACCGATTGGCGTAGAGACGGGACAAGCGTTGCCACGCTTCCCGCGATGTTTGAGCAGTAGCAATCAATGGCGTGATGGCTTCAGCAACGGAAGCAAGGATAGCGTTAAGGAGAAGTTTATCCTGTCGGAACCAAAGTTTAAATGCAGCACGAGCAGTAGCATCTGTAGATGTAGCAGGCTCCGATGGGCATGGGAGAGTACCATCTAAGTACCCCATGAGCTCGTAGCCATGAAGCAGACTGGTAAAGGTAGCGCACCATGATGGATAATTGGAGGAAGTAAGGCGCTGTAATTGGTTTGTGTTTATGGCAATAAGGGAGATATCTTTGTCAGAGAGAAAGCCACTAGTTGGGTGAGAGACAATGAAATTTGTTGGAGGGGTTGAGTTATACGATGATGCCATAGTGCGAGGAAGGTTGGGATCGAGATTCTCGTTGGAGGGAATGCTCTGATACCATAAAGATGTTCTTAATATATTATTATCTCACACTATTACAATGCAACATGACTGGGATATATATACAGTAGAATAATGATGCTATATAAGGGAAATGAGCTATACAAAGAAGATGCATGATTCAGGGAATAGTTGTGCGTGAATCATGGAGTTTGTTTGGAGAAGATTTGTCTTGACTGCTGGAATTGTGGTGCCTGATTGAAGGAGTGATATTTGCACCATTACTAAACACTCCAGAAAGTCAAACAACATTCGATTACTCCTTGCCCACACTTTTAGACATAACCATCTATTCATTAGACATCTATGTCATATCGACTAAAATCCATATATTCAAAGAATCACGCTAATTGTACAATTTTTTATTAGACAATGTTGGTTAACAAATCACACTTGGCAACATCACATTCATCCACTTCAAAAATTGTTTTTAAAATCAATTGTTCGAATTTTGACAACAAAGTTGTCAACCATAACTGTCAATTAAGATTGTACAGATAGGTTAATTCATCTTCAAATGCCACATAAATTGTAATCCGCAAAATACATTGAAGATGCTCTTAATTCTTTTAGATTTACATATACCTTTTGAGTATTTAAAATTTTGAAAAACTGGGCACAGTATCTTCAACCAATTTTAGCCCTGTTTGGGACCGTTAAATTTTTTTATTAAAATCTAAATTAAAGTCAATAATTAATTTTAGCTATAAAGTTCATAAGATCCACAACTTTTCAACCACATATTTCATCAACTTTTATCAAAATGCACTAAAAAACTAATTTTAATCTCTACCAAAAAAAGGCTTAATTTGCGAACAATTTTTCTTAATTATAATGAATCTTAAATAGTGTAATATGCTTTTATTTTTTAGTACCAGTCATTTAAAGAGAATAGCTCATTAAATTGACAGACATTTAAATGAACGGATCTACTCTAAACGAAAGGATTCGAAAAACCAGATTGACTATCAAAAAACAAAAGAGAGATATACTTCTTAGTTCCTCCCTTTACATGAAATATAGAGTATTACATATTTTTAATATTTATTTTTCTATAACTTACAATTACTAGTAATTTGTATTAAAAAAAAAATAGAGCTACACCGTCAAACAATCAAAAAGGACGGTGCTCATTTTATGCATTTGATATCGAATCCATACAATTTTGCACTTCTTGACAAATATAATCTTCTTTTATTATTCTAATAAGTTATTCTAGTTTTGGTAATAAAAAACTTATTATCCTTGACTCTTGAGCGAGAATTCCTATATAACGTAAGTGACGCGTTAAAAACTTTTTCAATAAATCAGACCCCATTCCCCTTATGGTTGGAAACGAATGATGAACTATCACATTCAAGTTCAAATGTTCAATAACTTGTAACGAAAAGAGAGAAGATTAACAAAAGTTTCTTTCTTCATATAAAGTACAGACAAGATTCATAGATCTTGTTACACCTTCAACAAGTAGTGAGATGGAATGGTTTTACATCTAACTCTATTGACACGTTAGGCAATGTAGTGGATCCAAAAAGAAAAAGCAGCTAAAACCTTGTCTAGTGTTCTCAATTCAATTCAATGCTACATAGTACGACTTGAATAGACCATCTTCCATGTGTCCTTATCTTTATTTAAGGAGACGCCAACTATGTTTTCTTGAAACTGAGTAGCCACAGTTTGCAGAATTATAATACAAGAAGAAAAAATGCCTGCAAGTAGATTATGAAGAACTTCAATGTATGCAATTGACTTGTTGCATACAGGCCCGGCCCTGAGGCGAGGCAAGTGAGGCCGCCGCCTCAGGCCCAATTCTGGAAGGGGCCTCAAAATTTGGCCCAAAATTTTTTTTTTTTTTTTTTTTATTTATAACAAACTAGGCCCAACTTGGAGGCCCAATTTAACCTAAAGTTTACCGTCTCCCAATTCACAGAATCACAGCCCAGACCTTCCCTTCCCTTCCCGCAGCTCCCGCTCTCAATCTGAAACTCTCCAAGACCAAGACTCCAACTCCGACACACTCCGACTCCGACTCCAAGTCTCCAACTCTCCAATCCACCACCAATCGTTTGTTAAACTTCAAGCCGTCGCCTGCGCCGTCTCCCACTCTTCTTCTTCTTCCTTCGTTTTCGAGCTTCGAGTTCCGTCCGCGCGACTGGCGACTGGCCTGGCGACTGGCGACTGCGTGGCCGCGTTCTGGAGTTCTGCTGGCTGTTGGTAAGTGGGTGATGGGCGTGTACGCGTGTAGCTTAGCTGCTTAGACTTAGACAGTTAGACACTTAGACCTTACTACCTTAGTATCAGTTTTATGGCTTTTGTTTCATTGTATAATTTCAGTTCGTCGCTTTTGTGAATTCATTGTGATTTGTCCAATTTCAAATTTGGGGATTTTGTGATTTGTCTTATTTCGATTTTGAGCTGCTTGTCTAATTTCAATTTTGTGGCTTCTGTTATTATGTGAATGATTCAATTTTGATTGTCAGTGATTCTACCATTCAATTCTGCCATTGCCAATGATTCTGCAATTTCAACGTTGAATCTGACTTAGCTTTCTAGTTATCTTATCAGCCATTCAATTGTGAATATGTTGTTTATATGTGAATGATTTGTGATTGATTCAATTTCAGGGTTGTGAGAACTGAGATGCAACGCTGGATGCTTGAATAGGGCGTGATTCCACAATTTTCGTGGATTTTCTACTTCTCAAGTAAGCAATGACTTGCTCTAACTTGATATTGAAAATGTTTGAAGCCTTGTCGGCTTATATAATTGTGGCCTTGTCGGCTTATATAATTGTGGCCTTGTCGGCTTGTATGAATGTTCATTGTAGCGTGTAAGATCAATTGCACAGGCGGACGTTGTCACTGTATTGAATACTTTAATTGTGAGATGATTGAGATATTTTCTAATTGTCTTTTAGGCTAAGTATTGGACATTAGATATTTGAACATACGTCATGCCTCCTAAATATGAGTCCGAAGCTATGAAGAGAAAAAAGAAACGAAAAGAACAGTTGTTGACTCAAAGTCAAGCAGGCGCTATGAACAAGTACTTTAAAAGCAGCAATGTGAATGAGTTGAATGAGGATGAAGATAAAGAAGTGACAAAACCTTCTTGTGTTAATGAAGTAGATGAGAAGGAAGAAGAGGACTCATTTTCTTTAAATGTAAATGAAGTGGATGATAAGGAAGACGAGAAAAGATTTTCTTTGAATTTGGATGATCCTGGGAATTGGAAAAACATTGATCAGAGAACGATAGATTATTTAGTTGAAATGGGTCCGAAAAGAGTTGATGGCATTGTGTTTCCTAAAGATAGTGCAAACAGACATTTTGATTCTTCACAGTATATGCGATTACTAGAATGGGCAAACAATTGATAGAAGATGGCTAGTGTATTCAGTATCTATGGACAAGATCTTCTGCTTTTGTTTGCAAGTTGTTTAAAACACTAAATAATGCCATCAGAATCGGCCAACTGGGTAATGAAGGATTCAGAGATTGGCATAATTTGCATCGTTCTATTAAAAGTCATGAAGGGAATGAGGAGCATTTACGTTGCATGACGAGGTGGATTGAATTGGAGAATAGGCTTCGGTTGAAAACTACAATAGACAAAAGTCTTCAATTGGTGATAGACGAAGAAAGAGAACATTGGAGAAATGTATTAACCAGGATCATCGCTATCGTCAAGAGACTCGCAAAAAACGACTTGCCATTTCGAGGAGATAATGAGAGGCTAGATGTCGAGAACAATGGCCTATTTTTACAAATGGTGGAAATGGTTAGTGAGTTTGATCGAATGCAAGAGCACGTTCGGCGGGCTAAAGCACGCGAGATTCAGTATACATATCTTGGCAAAACAATTCAAAAGTTGTTGGCAAATGAGGTGAAAAGTTTAATTGTCAAGAAAATTCAGCATGCAAAATATTTCGCGGTTATACTTGATTTTACTCAAGATGCTAGTAAAGATGAACAAATGTCTTTAGTAATACGATGTGTTGACGATACGACAGAGACTTGCCTCTGATCGAAGAATATTGGCTTGAATTTTTGAAGGTAGATGACACAACAGGGCTTGGACTTGCAACTGAGCTTCAACAGGTTTTGACCAAACTTAATCTTGATGTTGATGATATTAGAGGGCAAGGGTATGACAACGGATCTAACATGAGCGGGAAGCACAAAGGTGTGCAAAGAAGAGTCCTTGAGGTGAATCCCCGAGCTTTCTATACTCCATGTGGCACTCATAGTCTGAATCTAGCATTGTGCGATATGGTGTATTGTTGTTGTAACGGTGTATCCGTTTTTGGAGTGATACAACGCATCTACACATTGTTCTCCGCTTCTACCAAACGGTGGAAACTTTTCAAAGATAATGTACAAGGCTTGACAGTGAAGCCATTGTCACAAACACGTTGGGAAAGTCATGTTGACGAGTGTGAAGCTGTAATGGAGCAAATCGCACAAATAAGAGATGCGTTACTTGAATTGGAAGTAAGTAACGAAGAGGCTAAAATAAGGAGTGAAGCGGGGTCGTTAGCAAAGAATGAAATTTGTCTAGTTTTGAGTTCTTGCTTGCATTGATTATCTGGTACAGGTTGTTGCATACAGTCAATATTGTGTAAATTTCTTCAAACTGAAAATATGGATATTGATCATGCTATCGACCTCTTGCAAGGGCTTGTTTCATTTCTTGAAGAATATAGAGAAGCTGGATTTGCTATTGCCATGGATGAAACGACAAAGAAGGCAAACAAAATGGGGATTGAAGCTATATTTCGCGAAAAATGTATAATTCGAAGAAAAAAACAATTTGATGAAATCGGAAGTAATGAAATAAAGCAATTGGTTGAAAAATCTTTTAGAGTTGAATACTTTTTTTTTATAATAGATCAAACTCTATCTTCTATGAGGACTCAATTTGAACAATTCAAACAATATGACGACATTTTTGGGTTTTTGTTCAATTTGAAGAGGTTAAGGGGTGAAACTCATTCAATTTTGATGAAATCTTGTATGAATCTTGAGAAACAATTAGAACATAACGGGCGTTCGGACATTAGTGGAGATGATTTATTTTCGGAATTATTAGTCCTGCGGTGCTATATACCAAATGCAGCAATGAGAGCAATTGAAGTGCTACGGTATTTGAAGACATTGGGTGCTTGTTTCCCAAATGCTTATATTGCTTATAAAATCTTGTTAACCATACCGGTTACAGTTGCATCTGTAGAAAGAAGTTTCTCCAAATTAAAGTTGATCAAGACTTACCTCCGATCAACTATGTCACAAGAAAGATTGAATGGATTGGCTATGCTATCAATAGAGAAAGATATGGTTGCACAATTAAATTATTCAGATTTGATTAATGTTTTTGCCTCTAAAACAGCGAGACGAATAGTATTTAACTGATTTTTTGAACTCTTGTCGGTTATGTTACTTTATAATATATATAAATCTTTTGTTCTTTATATTTGTTTGTTGTTATACACGTCAGTGTTAAGTTTGCAATACGTTGCATAATGCGCGGTTGGATTTTGCGTTTACGTTGATCTCCGGGGGCCCAATTTTAGGACTTCGCCTCAGGCCCCGCCGATCACAGGACCGGCCCTAGTTGCATAAAGGACTCAGTGATTGTCAAATAAAAAATCATTTTATTAAATCCAATTCTTCTCACAATAAAGCTATAAACTGAAGCAAACTATATAAGAATGATTTTATTGCATATATCAGCATTCCAATTCCAAATTGCTAATGACAATAACAATTCAGATTCTGCAAAGGAACTGCTTAGAATTAGAAGAATTACTTGTTTGCCAAATAGTGTTTAGGGAGAGCATTAACCAATGTATTTTATTGAGAAACTGTGTAGTTGAAAATGAGTTTGGCAAAAAAGAGTTCTAAAGAATGTATACCAAATAGGGGGCCAAATATAATGACATGAAATAAGCATATATAATATTTTCTTTCAAGAAGTTTTCCCTATTTTTTTTAGTTGATGCAGAGTGTGGATTCCTTAATCCTTAGATATGGACAAAAAACATCAAGGGTATAGTACCAGATGTTTAAAGTTAACAAGTGAGACCTACTTTGCACCCCTACACAACTAAATGCATTAGATAGGTAGAATTACAAAATATCTTTTAACAACTAAAAAAAGGAAAAAGAAATCCAATAGAAATGGTTAGAAGGATTTCAGGATAGTGTGATCTTACTTACATTTAATATTTCCATTTTAACTTTTAACTTTCTTCATCGGCCTTGAGAGCCAATCTTTAGAACTGAGTTTCTACTTACATCATGGCGACAAAAGAAAGAGCTCTCTCTTCCATGCAAACCACACTTGTTTCGTCACTTTACCACATCAATTTTGCAATTTTCTCTCAATTGGTCGGGCCTTGGGTTTGCTCCCTAGTGGTCACCAGTTCGAATCCCCTCCGAGCCACTGAGGTGAGTATCTGGCCATAAACTTCAGGGCCCCGTGAGATTAGTCGAACGCGCAAGCTAGCCAGGACATCCACTGTTATCAAAAAAAAAAAAAAAAATTCCTTGAATATCATGCATTAGCAGCTTTGAAGTGTCAACGACACGTTTGCTTTCACATACAATGTTACTGCATAGTTAATGCTTAGGAGCTGGCCAAAGTGATTTTAGTTGAATGAGAGGATTTATGATAATTCATTCGACAATCCAATGAAGATTCACCAAAGGAGATATACTGCTATTCAAACATACAACCATTCGGTGAAACTCACTGCTGCTGCTTCTACATTTCAAGGCATGTTTTGCAATACTTCCCACGCCACGTCTGGCTCCACTTTCTCTTTCTCTAAAAGACAAATGTTCATTCAACAGATTCTTAGGTAGATAACCCAAGCAGCTATAATTTCAGATTAGAAAGTGATATAATTCATGGCTCGGATTGGGAATGCTTCAGTTGCATGTACATACACAATTCATTAATAAATATCCAGTTACAAGCCTATTTTTGGGAAGCAAAGGATCAGATTCTTGTCAGTAGAGCTACGGAGTAACCACATGCAGTTAGGTGCCCAATCAATATTTCAGAGTTGGGACGAATGGTTGAAAGATGGCTCAGTAGAACCATGAATGCTCCATTATGCAAGGGTGATGGTGGATAAAGGACAAAAAATGAAAATCATAATGACAGTTAAACACAATAATATCACAAGTAAAAGCAAAATATTAAAACTTAACAATGCACCGAGAAGACAAATCCCATAAACCATATTAGACTAATGAATAATAGATCAATTCTTATAATCCTTATCACCTGAAATTACTCCGGGAGCTGGCTAATGCAGGAACAGGAACAGACAATATGCATTAACAAAGGTGCTGGACCATCCGAATCTCAATTCTCAGCAAGGACCAACTTCACCTCCAACAGCTTACGAGTGAACACTGCTCCCCTGCTTTCTAATGCTATCATGGCTCAAGTAGGTAACTTCCTTTCTGTGCTTAACTAGTATAAACCAATCTAGCCCATGGATCATTGATTCTGGAACCATATGACAGCTTCGTCAACTATTTTTTTCTCTTCTGATGTCGCATGTTGAATGCATCAAAAAGTAAAACTAGCAGATGAAACTTTTCTACTAGATTGTATTTTTCTATTTTCTACTATACCCGCTATGAATTTCAGCAACTTTGTATCAGGAAGAGGACTGGCTTCGCTAACATTGAATAACTTGTTTATTCTGCAAGATTAATAAAGGGTAGTGTAAAAAGCTCCACAGGCACATCAATGTGAGAGTTCTTTAATGACAATACTGAAATGTCAAGTAGAACTTAACGTACAATAGTGAAATTATATCATGACATCATAGATAAGGACACCCCAGTTTTGCTTACCTAAATAAGTTATTTCCTTGATTAATCACAAATTAAATAGCTCTGATCTTTAAGTGTGAGACTTGTGAATCCTCTAAACACCATCGAGCATTTTCTCCATACACAAAGCTATGCTCCATCAACTTTTTCTTTTAGGCATGCTGATGTCTGGGGTCCACAAGTGAAAACTGTCTGGTTAGTTCACTGCCTTAACAGATGACCATACCCATGTATGCTGGACATGTCTTCTTAAAAACAAGTCAGATGCATCTATTGTTTTCCAGGTTTTCCATAAAATATAAAAGCATCTTGAAGAGAATGGAATCATTCCCCAAAATTCTTGTGTTATCATGCTCCAAAAAAATGGAATGTACAAGAGGGAAAATAGGCGCCTTCTTTTGGCACAAAAAGAATTCTAATAGAAATAGTCAAGTTTAAAGGATTCAGGAAAGTATAGGTTAACTGACATTAAGCTTTCCATTACAATTTTAGCATCTCTTCGTCAGCCTTGAAAGCCAATCTTCAGAGCTGTATTTCAACTTACATCATTGTGATAAAGAAGGAGCTCTCATTTCCAGGCAAATCACCCTGGTTTCATCACTTTACCGCATCAGTTTTGCAATTTAAAATGAATTTCACGCATGAGCAGCTCCGAGTAGTCAACAACACGTTTGCTTTCATATACAATGTAACTGCATAGTTCATGCTTAGGAGCTGGCTTAAGTGATTTTAGTTGAACTTGAGGATTTGTGATAACTGATTTATTGCACTCCTCCTTCGCTGGTTGGACATGTTTCCACCAGAAATCAGACAATGCAATCTTCAAGACATCCCAATAATCCCTATTACGGTGTAACCTAAACAAACTACTGCCATTCACAGTCCACATGTAGAGGTCCATCCAATCTCGGTCCAGTATTTCCATCAATCCTTGAACTTGGGGGATATAATAAAGAGGTATTCGTTTCCAAGGGGTAGCCTTTCTCATATCACCATCAAAGAATGGACATTTAATCTCAAGAACCCCGCGAGAAGACAAGCCGTAAACAAGACTGTCAACAGACCCATCAGGGGAAGCTGCTAGCCAATTGTCATCTGGGTTCTGCTTCCCATAGACCTGAAATTCAGGAAATGATACTGTATTTCCAGTTATCAACTTATATCTTTCAAGAGCTTCCTCTTCCTTAATGTTGCTCCAACAGGTAGCCAAATTACCTGTGAATGGCTCGATTGCTCCAAGCTTCTCTAGCCATAATTGGATTCTTCTGTGATGCCAAAAGCCAATAGCCATTGCAAAAGTACTTGCTGTCAGTTTATTCTCTCTCAATTTTTGCCAATTTTTGAACCAATGTTGAAGACCACTGGATCGAAGAATAGGATGAATTTCACTAGATAAGATTCTAGGAGAAACGCTACTCTGACAGCTGCTGTACTCTTTTCTGTGACTGTAGAATTGAAAAACTATAGCCTTCTTAAAGTTGTTGCTACACTTGTTATGTGGAAAACATCCAACACATGAAGTAGCAAAAATCAAGTTTTTCACTGCACATGAATTCAAATCAAAAGGACCACACATGTAAATAGCAGCTTCAAATAATGATGTCGCCATGGTAAAAATAAAACAATAACTGTAATGAAAAAATGGTCTAAAAAACATCGACAAGCATAGGAAAGGTAGAACATTTTCAACCCTTCGCCACTGGAGGACGCAGAGATTTTGAGTTAAGGGGGCATAATTAAACTTGTAAAGAATTCCATGTTTCAAAATTGCAGCACTCTTTCATGCTTTAGCCCTAAATTAGAGAAAATATAAAATTGGTTTTAGATATGAAAAATGAAAGAAGTTGCGTTTCGACAATCTACGAATTAATAGAAGGAAACTACAATCTGTATGAGCAATGATATCAGATAGGAATAAGAGAACCATTCTAATGCTCTGTTATATGCAAATTATATCTCAGGGTTTGTTGCAAACAATTACGTACTTAAATATATAGTAAATCTAGGAAATACCTTGGATCCGCATCACAAGGCAGAGGTCTTGGAGGTGAGAAGTACATATCATCTAGAGAATTATCAAGTGACACAGCCGCATTCAAAGATGTCGTACCCCAAGTGGATAAAGCGGTGACGCGTTCTTCTTCTCTGCGAAATAATTCCAATTTTAAACTAAATCGTTAAAATAATTAAAACGAACTCAATACAAATAGAATATACGCAAAGCAGAAACTGAAGGGAATGTTGAAGCATAAAGGCAAAGCAGTGGGAATTGGGAAAATGTCATAAACGCAACCTATAATGTGAAGAAACAACTGATTTTGGGGTCATATCTTCATCACAATTTCTCACATTCTCAACAAAACAAAACCAGAAATAACAAATTTGCAGCCATGCCATGCCACATAAATGGCCATGGCTCCAAAGATCATGTTGTAACATATAACTATAGTCATTCCGTATTTTCTGTGAATTAATTTAACACTGCCTCAAATTTTTAAAAAGCTCCACATCTCCTGCAAGACTGACTTGAAAGTTGAATGAATAGCACGGGAAGCAGCACCAGTAGTTATTAGGTAAAAATAAAATAGTTATAGTCTACTGTATCTAAAACAAAAAGAAGACATCATTCAGTTCTTCTGAAAATCCACATAAAATTGGAAATCGTGTTTGGTTTGGTGGTGGATTATTGGTTTGTTTGAATTAGAATTTGCCATATTTACCGAATGATAAAATGTTTGTCAGTTGTAATATTACAGTAATTTTGTTAAATTTGAGGAAACTCCAAATTGCGAAGAGTTTCACCCTGGAACTGTCTTGGGCATTGAGAATCAACCAAGTGAAGGATAAATAGATGAAACAGTGATGGATTTGGAGAATCAGAAATAGAAGGGTTGGAGTTTTACATTTAGAAATTAGAAAGGGCGGACCGGAGAGAGAGACTAGTGCCAGTATCAGTGAGGGAGACCGGAGAGCAGAGGCGTACGGGCAGTGGCGGCCGGCGGTCAGGAGGACGTGAGAATGATAAGAAATCGCGAGGCACCAGTGGATAGTGTTCTGATGTTGGGAAAATTAGAAGGTTTATGGGGGGAATAGTTTGGAAAATATGGGTTAGGGTTTAAGTGGTTTAAAGGGCGTGTAAGAGTTTCCTTATTGAAACTGTTTTGCTACTTGTACAGTAAGTTTGATAGATACATGGATGGGAGATTTTGCAAAATGACTTATGAATAGTGGTTTTTTAAGATTTTTGTTAAAAAGTCAGTTTTACCCTTAATGAAATTAGTCATTTATTGCAGATCAAGTCCTCAATCTTTATAATTTTTTCGAAATTAGTTTTACTTTTGTTTTTATTCATCATCACTAGACATTTCTTCTAAATCTGATTTTTCTTCAAATATTTCTTCATTTACTTCTATTTCTTCAATATCAACTTCTTCACATTCATATCTAATTTGTTCAAAGTCCGTAACTAATATTCTAACTTTCTTTTTTGGGCATTCAGTGCTAATATGACCTTCTTCATTGCAATTCCAATATTTACATCGTTTTTTATATAATGGTTTTTTATTATAAGGTTTATATTTTCTTCTAAAATATTTTCTTTTTGGTTTAAAATATTTCTTTTTGAACTTATTATATTTTTTATATTTCTTGGGTTTTATTTTTCTTTTTCTTTTATAATCATAACATCCTCAATTCCCTGGTATTTCGGTATCTCTACAGCAAATCCTATCTTGTATAAATCCTGATTGTTTATAAATCATTTGATTATTACACATAGTACTTATTTCGTCTTTTATAATTCTTATAATAAATCCTAATGTATATCCTTCTTCATTTCTTCCTAATTGTTTTTTTTTAATCTTATTTTGAAAATAACTATTCCATGGTGGTGGTAATTTTCTAATAAAAACTTTCTTATAATAATTATTATCAGCTCCACTTCCAAATATCATATAATAATATTTATTATATTCGCAACAATATTCATTGAGGTAACACATATTACAAATTTGTAAATGTTCCATTCTATTTTTAGCATCTTCTATTTCTTCTAATCTAACTTTAGTACTTTCATTTACCTAGTCTTCTCCAGCAAACTCTCTATAAATTCTTGTAGCAACTCTATTTATTCCTTTTATTATACTAATTCCAAATCCTGCTTCAATACTATCTTTCCATATACCTTTTGTTGTTTCTTCTAATCCTCTATACCAATTAAATACATTTCCTTTAAATGTTGCTAATAAATATTCAGTTCTATTTTTATTATCTCAGACATCGCGATTATAATTAAAGTGTGCTATCATATTGGTACTCCATTCATTTATAGCTCTTCTAACATCTAATTCACAATCTAAATTTAAATATGAACCTGCAATTTTCATTGGGTTTGATTCTCTAAATACTGGTTTAAATTGGTCTCTATACATTCTTTCTTTAGTAGTTTTAAAATCTACTTTTGTATTAACATATATTCTAGGGTCTATTTCTACTTCATATCTAACCGTGCTAGTTTCTCCATATTCTTCTTGTTTAACTGCTCGTGGTCCTCCTATTTTTCCGACCATATGATTTTTAGTTATTTCTTCACAAATTTTTAAGTCTTCTAAGTCAAATATTAAATTTTCCATTTCTTCGTTCATTGTCCTTCTATAATTAATTTTCCTTCTTTTTCTATAAGATTTTCTTCTTGCTTTCTAAGATCAATCAATAATCTTTCTATATATTCTTTTAATCCTCCATTAAGTTTTATTAATTCTTCATATTTTTTAATTTTCTTTCTAACTTCTTTAAGTTCTTTGGTATAATCTGGTTTAAATTATTTTTCTTTATTTAGATTTTCTATTATTCTATTTAAAAGATTTTCTATTCTTAAAAAGTTATTTTGTAATTTTTCTTTCTCTACTTCGTAGCCTATTTCAATTCTAGTTATTTTTTCATCAATTGTTTTTATATTTTTCTCAATTAAATTAATTTTATCATTCATACTCATATTTTAGATTTTTTATAAGATGGTTTTTCAATTTCAAATCCTAATTTATTTAATAGAATATCAAGTTTATAATTAATAATATCTATCTTTTCTTCTAAAGTCGCTATTTTATTAATACTATTCTTCTATGCAATTTTTGATATTTGATTTTGAATTTTTTCAAGTTTAACTTCATCAAATATTTCTAAATTATTAATTTGTTCTTTTATTTTATTAAATTGTTTAGACATATTTTTACTCAAAACTTCTAATCTTTCTTTAGCTATTTCATCTTTTGGATCTATATTATTTATTTCGTTTATAACTTCTATATCTTTAGATTTTAATTGTCCTAATTGTTGCCATAAAAATGCATTAGTCCAATTTGTAGTCATATTTAACCATTCATCTGTATTTCCCCATGAGTTTAAAGGTTGAAATAGAGTTGTATTCCATTTTTTAGTCTGATAACTTCATATTGGTAATCTAATATTTTCTATTTCTTGTTTATCAAATCTTATCTTTGTTGGTAAACTCATATTAGTCTGGTAAGTTTAAGGAATTAATTATTATATTATTTATTATTTGTCTAATTTCTCTTCTAAATTGTTCTTCTCTTCTTAATTCTCTTGTAATTTCATTACTTAATAATTCTCTTTTAATTTTATTCCAATTAGAAATTTCCCTTTCTATTTCTCTACGATTATTGTCAGTTATTATTTGTTCTTCTAAAATTTTTATTTTATTATCACAAAATTTTCTAGTTATTTCAGGCATATTCTTATTCTATGTCGTCAAAACTAAGATCAAAATCATATAATTCAGAAACTTCATTATAACTTACATGCTCTGTAGTTTCAAAAGTTCTTTCACTATTTTCACTATCTAACCAGAAAAATATAATCATTTTTATTATTTCTTTAGGCAATTTTTCTTTTAATCCCAATGATACAATTGTAAGGCATTTGGTAATCTTCTATGTTGAGGTGAATTTGGTAATTTATTATTTACTAGTCCGTTAAGTTGTGTATTATCAGTTTGAACAATAAATTCCTTGGGTAACAAAAACATTTTAAATTTGTTTATTCCTTTAATAACTGCCAATAATTCTTTCTCATTGGTTGAATAATTTACTTCAACATTATTAAATGTTCCACTAGTATACCTGCAAATTTCATTTAAATCAGTTTTTAATAAAGCACTCCAATATAAATCTGAAGCATCGGTTTGAACTATTAATTTATCTTTTTCATCAGGAAGTCTAAGTTTAGGTAAATTTCTACAATTTTCTTTTAAATTTTTAACACAAAGAGTATGTTCTTCATTCCAACCTAATTTATTTGATTTTCTTAATAGTTTCTGAAATTTATTTCTTTTTTCTACAAGTTTTTCTATAAATCCTTCAGCATAATTAAGACAACCCCAAACTTTTGAATTTGTTGCTTATTTTCTAATTTATCAGGAAATAAAATTATTTTTTCTGAAATATGAGGTTGCAATTTTATTCCATCACTATTTATTATCATTCCTAATAATTCAATTTCATGTTTTGCTACTTCTGCTTTTTTCTGACTAAGTATTATACCTTCTTTTGAGCAAAGTGTAGCAAAAATTCTAAGATGTTTAAGATGATCTTCATATGTTTCTGAACAAACAAGTATATCATCAACATAAACAATAAGAAAATTATAAGTTTTAAAGATTTCATCCATTCTTCTTTGATAAATTTGTGGTGCATTTTTTAATCCAAATGGCATAACTAACCATTCATAATGTCCTTGAGGAGTACTAAATGCTGTTAATGGTATACTATTATCTTCTAGTTTAATTTGCCAAAATCCAGATTTACAATCAAATTTTGAATAATATTTTTTATTCTTAGCAATATTTATTAATACTTCTTTATTTGGTAAATAATATCCATCAAACTTAGTGTTTTTATTAAGTTCTTTATAATTTACTACCATCCTAGATTTTCCTCTTTTTATCTCCGAATGATTTCTAACCATAAAAGTTGGGCTACTATGAGGGCTATTACTTCTCCTTATAAGTTTTTGATTAAGAAGTTCTTGAATTTGTATTTGAAATTCTTCCTTATCTTCTTGATTATAGAGCATAGGTTTGACTCTAATAATGATTGTTGGTTCTAATAGTTCTATTTTAGCTGTTGTTTTTTATTTTTCCCATTTTTCAAGTGGGTTTTCATTATAATTTTTAGCTAAAAGATCTTTTATTTGATCAAGAGTAATTGTTTTGATTGAATAGTTGAGTAATTTTGGTATAAATTCTATTTTTTCACCACGCTGAGCTGGCTGAACTCCGAATGGTTTAAATTCTCTAGCAATTTTTAGTAAATGTCCACATGGTGTTTTTTAATTGAATAGTATAAATATTTTGACTATATTGACTAAACTGTTGTAGAAAGTCATTTCCAAGAATAATATCACAATCATTAATATTATATTGGTAAACATTTCTTATGGTTACTATTTTAGATCCTATTATAACTTTTATATTTTCATTTTTATATTTTAAAGATTCTCTTACTCCAGTTATTCCTTGTAGAGTTAATTGTTGTTTATTTTCTATCCACTTTTGTAATAAAAATTCTTTAAAGACAGTTATCTCAGCTCCTGTATCAATTAGAGCACAAATAGTTATTTTTGATTCAAATACAGTTATTTGTATATATACACTTATTGAGAATTTTATTTCTCTACTCATTTTCTTTAGGGCAATATGTAGTTATTCCTTGATGTATAATAAGAATTTCCTAATAATATTGGATGTTCACCAAAATTCATATTGTTATCAATATATCATTCTATGCTTAATAATAGATTTCCTAATTTAATTTGAACTTGTCCTATGATATCACAAGAATTTATTTTTCCTTCAAAATCTCTATAACTATAAGGTTCAACTTTTTTCTTTTCAATTCTTTCATCAATAAGAGAGCAAATATGATTCTGACTTGCTCCAGTATCAATAAGTATTTTAATTTCATTTATCCATTTACTTCCATTAAAGAACTTTCCTTTGATTCCATAGACACTATTATTTTTATTTTGTATAATTTTTGAAATACTATGTCTTACTGTATTATTTCCAATAATTATTTTATTTTCTTTATATATTATTTGTTTTGGTATTATAGGTTGATCAATACTTATAACATCATCATGTCCTATCTCAAAATTTTCTATTTCTTCTATGTCTTGTTCTTTGGGTAAGATTGCTTCTCCTATATCCCTAAATTTTTCGTCAATTTCTATAAAAGGCTTTTCTTTATATATATTTCCATAATTACTATTTGCATAACAATATAATCCTTGATATAATATAGTAAAAACTTTATTATCATCTTTTAATATTTTATTAGTCATCTTAAAATGTAGACTAAGACAATTATCTAAATTTTTATCATTTATATGTACGCAATATCTTGGATAACAAGTAAATTTTAATTTTTTATAGGCTAAATTTCCTTTTACTATTCCTAAATTTTAATTTTAATTTTAATTTTTTTTTTTTTTTTTTTTTTCCTGAGTGGGAGCTGCTGGGAGTAGGATTGAAATTTGGGTTGGGTTGGGTTGGGTGGGGTGGGGTGGGGTGGGGTGGATGATTTTGTTATAATAAGTCTATATTAATTAAATTAATAATTCTTAATTAGCACCTGATTTATGAATTTAAAACTAATTCCCTTGTTTATGAAAATCAATCTTTAAATGTAGGTTTCTAGGTAATTTTAACAAAATTAGATCCCATATGCCCTAGATTTGAAAAAATTAAAGTTTAGATCCTCAATTTGGAAACATTGAAATTTACATCCTTCTAATATTAAACTTTCTCTTGGCCAAAAATGTAAAATCATTTGCTAGAACCCCGTTTATTTTGATTTGATTTGCTTTTCAATTTTGAATTCATTTTTTATTTTATTTTTCTTACTTTGATGGTATGGTTACGAAATTCTTTGATTTGACATATTAGAAAAGTGTTTCTCAAAATTAAATACTAGAAAAATGTTTTAAGATTTCAACAATATCAAAGAAACAAGTTTTTAGGTGTTTTACAAAATGAAAACTGAATACAAATAAACCATACTTCAATTTTGGGCGAATTCGGGTCCGAATTTCGTCTTTACACCATAACTCTTTGATTTTGGTGAATTTGTTTTCAATCTTTGTTGTTTTTTTATCCTATATAGTCAGATTCATGGTTAAAGAAGGTGATTCTAGTGTTCATAAGTTGAAATCGTCCAAGAGAAAACGTGTCGTTGTTAAAGGATCATTGAAAAATGTCGATTTAAAGTCTCATAAATGGAAGGTCAAATTTGAATTATTATTATTATTATTATTATTATTATTATTATTATTATTTTCACGAATTTAGTCTTTGGTACTATTTACATAAGTTGCATTGTAAATGAAGGTTTGGATTTGACATAAAGCTTCTATAATTATTTTTGATTGTTGAAATGAATCCTCAATACAAGATACATGGGGTTGGCATTGGTGTTGAAAAAGCAATGGGAGGTAGTATGGACAAAAGATACGTTCCAGGGGGCGATTTGGTCTATAAAAATGAGAAGATAGTGGTTCTAGTCTTTCAAGTTGTGAAGATTGATGTTCAAACTTTGAGAGACAATTGAATTTATTTATTGACACTATTGGATTTTACTTTCTGTAGATTAATTTTGTTATTAAAGGGGTTTGTTTTAGCCAATTTTAAGTAACAATTCCTAGTGGTTCACGTATTTAATTAAGATGTTTATGGACTGATTAATTATCTATGACATGAAGTGATTATATTATATAAATAGTTGTTGAGTCTGGGGGATCGTGAATTGTTCTTCTTGCTAAGGCGATAATACATTTTCTTTTTAACAGTAAATAATACAATTTTACGGGTCATTAAAGTGTAACTAATAAGATGCCTTTAGTTTTATACTAATTGTTCTTCTTGACTTTCGATTTTGGCGAATTAAAATCTTAGCAGTAGAAGTGATACAATAATATATTAAATATTTTAAATAAATAAAAAATAACAAATGTGGTCCCGTAGCTCAGTTGGTTAGAGCGTTGGTCTTATGAGCCGAAGGTCGCGGGTTCGAGCCCCGCCGGGACCATGTTTTTGTATTTTCATTTAAAAAATATCATTTAAGAGTTGGCAATGACGTATTATCCTTCTAATGGCAGCCAAGCAGGGTTCGAACCACCAAACATGGTATATATATATATATATATTGGCTGTCTCCATCTTTTAAAATTATAATCACCAACACTGCCTCATAAAAAAATATTTAATTAGTATTACGTGTGGATAATGATATTAGTGGAGGCTGGTAGTTGCTATTACCAATAATTGTGCAATCATGTACCCCAATTATTCAGATTAATAATTCATTAACTTTATCCTTTATTAAACTTTATTATTGTGTGCATTTCTCCCTACACTTGTTTGGTAATATAAACTAAATTAACATTTGGCTATGTGCTCCTTCACTGAAAAGTTTTTGTTAATTAAGAATTAAATTTTCAAGGAATTATAGATTTAATTAATTTAAGTGTACCACAGTTGAGTGTTTTTATCCACTCGTCCATAGACACAATATGCACTTTGGAATAATAGTTTGATAGATAATGTGAGATTAAAAAATATGGAAAAAGGGTAATTGGCACATAACGTCACTACATTTGGAGGGTATTGTGGATACCGTCCCTACCTTTCATTTCTTGGCATTTATGCCCTTACCTTTCATTTCTTGACATTTATGCCCTTACATTTCACTTTTTGTGCGCTGAAGGTCCTTTTCACCATTTGTTGACGATTTTACCCTTCATTCAATTGAAACAAAAAGAAAAGAAAAGAACAACAATTGAACAAATTACAACTATTGGCCCAAACTTTTTAAAAAGTACAAATAACTCACCAAACTTCATCTTCTTCTCAAAACTCGCCCCCACCCTATCGCTGCCTCCGGCCATTTTTAGGCCACCGTGGCCACCGGATTTTTGCACCAACACCATTTCCTCATCAATCCCTAACATTCCTACACAAATTTCAGCCCCAGAAAACAACCAAATGGAACCAAAATTTATGAAAAATGGACCATATTTCCGGCAACTTCTCTCTACCTAAGGGGCTAGTTTTGCCCCTTCCCACTACCAAAAATGGACCATATTTCCGGCAACTTCCAGCCACCAAGACCATCGAATATGGATACCATTGTAAAGCCCTCAACACCCCTCTTCAATTACCATCCAAAATCCAGCCATAACCCCTAAGGCTTTAGGAGAAATCAGCCTTCAAACCCGGTTGCCTGCAAATTCCAAATCTGCCAAAATCTCACTGTCTGGCCAACCCCATGATCGCGGGCTACCACTGGTCAATTCTCCACACCCAGACGACCCCATCCATGGTGGTAATTTATCCCAAACGATTCTCAAGCAGGTTGAATTTGATTTTCAAAACTGCCCAGTTGCGAAGCTCACTATTCCGCCTTCGATAAATCCAAATTCCGGCGTCGTTCGTTGCACCCATGGTGGCGGACCACCTGGGCTTGGTTCGTCCCCACCTGGTTCACCTTGCCCAGCCATGGGTCTTGGTCAATTTCAACCAGGGCTCATCAATTTGTGGATGTTGCGAGAGCTTTGTGCTAAAAAATTGAAATGGATGAACTAGATGAATCAATTCTGCTCCAAATCTTCAATTCGACCAACAACAATTCGAATAACATAGTGAGTGTGGTGCGTTTTTAGGGGATCCGTGAGAAATCCATGGCCGAACAGCTGGCAGCTACGCGGTGAAAAATGGAAAGCTTGCGTTGTATTTGGTGTAGGTGTTTTTTTGCTGAATTTTGGTTCGATTTTGTTGTTTCTTGGGGCTGAAATTTGTGTAAGAATGTTAGGGGTTGATGAGGAGATGGTGTTGGTGCAAAAATTCGGTGGCCACAGTAGCCTGAAAGTGGCCGAAGGCGGCGATAGTGTGGGGGCGAGTTTTGGGAAGAAGGTGAATTTTGGTGGGTTATTTGTACTTTTGGCCGAAGGCGGCGATAGTGTGGGGGCGAGTTTTGGGAAGAAGGTGAATTTTGGTGGGTTATTTGTACTTTTTAAAAAGTTTGGACCGATATTACAATTTGTTCAAGTGTTTTTCTTTTTTTTTTTTTTTCTTTTTGTTTCAATTGAATGGATAGGTAAAATCATCAATACATGGTGAAAAGGACCTTCGGCGCACAAAAAATGAAAAGCAATGGCATAAATGCCAAGAAATGAAAGGTAGAGACGGTATCCACAATACCCTCCAAATGTAGGGACGTTTTGTGCCAATTACCCTAATGAAAAATTTTGTGTCTACATATAATATTATTTTATTGAAAATGTATAATTGAAAATAAGAGAGACAAATGTATTACGAAAATAATGAGGACCAAACAAGGGCTATATAATGTCATAATCATAACGTGGCTTTTAAATTTTGTTGACCTTTTTTTTGTACTGTTAAAGTGGACAACAGATACCGAGCTCACTCACGTCCTCGCAAGTTAATTCCAACACGTTTCGAAAGGTTAGTAGTCAATGATGCCTTGGGTTTAGCGAGGAAGAAGCCTTACAATGCAAGACAAAAAATTTCGTGTACTGGTCACATATATGAACAAGATTGCATCATAAAGAACAATCAATAATACACAAAATAAAAGCTAAAATCAAACATCTAACTCTACCAATAACATATTCAACATAAGAGGGGAGGATTTTCAGCTTTAAATTGATATATTTGTATTACCCTTTCAATGATACAAGGAGGGTGTATTTATAGTGTTTCATGTGAAATGATACACATTGGATGAAGAGACACGTGGTTTCATCACCTGAACCGAAGTGTCCTATCCTAGGCATCAATTTGGCCATACTAACATGTGATACATTTAATGCTTTTAAAGAGAGGGCAGCCACCGTACAACCTACGCTAACAAGACTAACATATGATTCATTATAGAGGTCGTATCAATCATTCGAGTAGGATTTTATCAATAGGAAATCTTCAAAGGAGGTGGGTCGTCCCTTTCCATGGAAGAGCATTGTATTTGGCTTTCAGCCATAGGGTTTCGAAAAGATGAGCTTCGATTCTTCGAAGATGAGCCTCTTATAGGGGTGCATCCACTTAGGATGCCATAGAGGCTTTATCGGAGTTTTGGTAGGTCGAGTGTAATAATAGTTCCCCAAATCCATATATAATTATTCATTTTATGCGTGGACTTCTGTTTTGCGCAATTTGTTCGAACAGATGTCTTCCTGTCATGGTTGAGTTTTTGACAGAAGACAATTGTCCAAGTCCTAATATAGATATTAATATCATAGTTGGAATTCGAAATAGAAACCTGAACCTCGCAAGTTTTCTTGTTTGTATGAACGGATGAAGCAGTGAAGTGCTGAACTTGTTGAAACTTCTCGCTAAATTTGAATGTAGCTGAAATTTGATTTATGAACTGAAGCAGCGAAGTGCTGAACTGCTGAAGCTCATTATTTAAATTAAAAGTAGCTGAAATTTGATTTATAAACTAAAATAATGAAGTACTGAACTGTTGAAACTCTTTGTTTAAATTGAAATTATGTTTGAAAATCGTGCCAATGATTTGATGTTTTATACGTTACCAATGAAAAGACAACTAGAGTGGTTCAACTTCCGATACACACATCAACCGTCACATTTAATGAGTAATGATGGCTCTACGTCCTAATTTTAAGACTACGTGAAGACATGTGTTCATGCAAAACATGTATCAATCTGATGCGTTGAATTCGAAGCCCATTCGAATTCAAGGATTCGAATTTTGTATCAAATTGACGCTGCTAGTGAAGTGGATCTAGATAAGATCAAGGCCTTGATCCAAATGAGGTCCCCTCAAAAGCCAAATAAGGTGCAAAGTCTAGTTGGGTGTGTGGCAGCCTTCAGCCACAAATGCCTATCCTTCTTTAAAATCCTAAGGAAGGAAATAAATTCCAATGAACAGAGAAATGTGATGGGGCCTTTCAGGAGCTGAAGAAGCTCCTAGGACAAGTTCCCTCCTCTTAAAGCCTAAGGATGGAGAGGCCCTACAACTCTATTTGTTCGTCTCTAATGAGGCCATTATTCTGTTCTCATAAGAAATGAAGGTACCCTTCAGTTACCTGTCTACTACGTGAGTAAAGTACTCCTAGCAGCGGAGACTCGCTACTGTTGGCCTATGATTAATTTTATCCTTAATATTTTGATCATAACAAATAAATTTAATATTTTTTCTAACAATTGATTTTGGGTTATAATAATTCTATGTTAAAATCAATCAAGCATTGTCATTATAAATCAGAATCGAAATGAAGATCAAAGTGAAAGTTAATCATTTAAGTCAAATCTTTCGAGATGAGAGCTTAAAAGACAAACGTCAGAAAAAGCAAGATGAAGAGCATGAGAAATGACATGAAAGCAAGATCAAGATGAGAAGTTTAAGAGGAAAATTTCGAATCAAGATTAAAAACTAGATTTCTTAGTTCAAATATAAAGGTACTAATACTTCGATATTTAGCAATGAATGATAAAAGTTAAAAAATCGTTTTATGCACGGAAAGATTATTTTATAAAAATACTTGCATAAAAAATTTATTTTTCAAAAAGGTAAGTGTTTCAATTTGATATTTGAATTTTTACAATGTTACTTACCTTGAAAGATAAATTGAAAAAGTTCTTCAAAAGCCCACATTTTCCACAAAAATAAGTCAAAGTCAACGCGAACGTCTAGTTGACCAAGCGGACGTCCGGTTCGTCCAATTGTCAAAATTTTAACCGTCCTGATCTGTGACGCACAACGGCTAGTTTAATGGCGGATGTCTAGTTGGTTAGAAATCTTGGCATTTTGATTGTTATAAATACCACTTCACTTTGCATTCATAACACAACTAGAAGAGAGTTTTATTGTAAAATATATTTGTAAAAAAATATCTTTTGAGTTTACATTTTTATATTCATTTCATTTATTTCTACAAAAACTTTGATTGTTGAATCAAACTTCTTAAATAATCTCTCTCGTCAAAGTTTTTAATTTCTCTTTGTGCTTAACTTATTTATTCTAACTTCTTAAATCATTTCAAAATAATTGTGAAAAAAGGAAAATCCGATTACGATTCTTTAATTAAGGAGAATTCCTTTTTACAAGAATTTTTTTTTTTTATATATTTGACTCAAATTGTTCACAAATTTACTCAAGACAAGAAAAATGTTGATTTAATGTTTGGTGAACAAAAATGTGTTTTTGATAAAAGAGGAATTGAATACAAACATTTTAAAAACAAACGTCTCTTGAAAATTTCTTTGTTAAGGCCTCTACTTTCCGAATTTCAAATGTCACATGTAATTTTTGTAATAAAATTGGACGTGTAGCATTTTATTGTTATGTCAAAAAGGGATGACATTTTGAAAACAATTACAAGTGGATTCAAAAGCCCACTAGCACTAACTACCCAAGGTTGTATGGGTACCAAAGACCAAAATTGAATTATTATTTGTAGGTACCAAAGAAAATAAAGAGTAAAGGACTTTGGATGGTGGATGCTCAAAACACATAATCGAAAATCAAGTTTTATTGTCAAGTTTCAAAATAAAAGATGGTGGTCATGATACTTTTGGAAATAATGCTATAGGAAAAATCATTGACGTTGAAATTATTAGTAATTATTCATCTCCCTTTATTAATAGTGTTACCTTAGTAGATAACCTTAAACGTAATCTACTTAGTTTCCAAAAAGATTGAAATAACTTACAAGAGATGGTTTGTCCATATCTAAAGTACCAATTGCAACGAACTGTTGTTGGACATCAGCTTAACAGTTCAAGTTGAGCAGAAGGCCTAATTAGTGTGGGGTCCATTTATATTTTCAAAATTCACTATAGTTACTTTGATTTAGCTTTGAGGTTTGAATTGTGTATTACGCTAAGTCCCTACACTTATATAAATTCAAAACAATACGAAACAAGTATAGCAAAATATATTTCATTAATAAAAGTTAATGTACATGGGAGGGCCTCAGCCATTACATAGGAATTTAAAGACATATACTATGCTGGAGATGGCTTGGAGTCCAATGCCACAATAGTAGGTGCTTCAGCAACATGAACTTTTTGGCGCAAAGCTTCGTCCTCAAGAGCTTCCTCTTGATCGACATCAGCACCGTCATCCTCCATCACATCATTACTAGGGGTCTAAGGCATTTCCTTGAAGAATTCTGCCCTTTGTTTGGCAACATTATTTTTCCAGGTAAAGCTCCCCCACCCTAACCATTACCTCAACATAATGGAACCTTCTCCAGTATGTACTGAAGCTTTGATACTCTTCCGTCAAGTGGAAGTTCGCAATATAGTCTGTCACCGTCTCCTCTCCCTCCTTCTGAGCATCAACCTTGGCCTACTATGCCTCTTTTACATAGTGCTATATCTGGAACTCCTAGAACCCAACTGAGTCCTTCTAGCCGGCATTCTCTAAGTTGGCCTTCTCTAGAGTTTAGGCCATAAGCTTCTAATGATTGTTTGAAGTTTTCACCCTTTTGGTCAAGGAAGTCATTTCGCACCGGGACTCGAGAACTTCCTTCTTCAGAGCTTCAATCTCAGCTAAGGCAGAATTCAAATTAGCTACCTTCCCAGAATTGAGCTCCTCAACTTCGGTCCTTACCCTTTTGGCCTCTTCCTCGGTTGAGGCCAACTTTTTAACTGATTCCCCATTTTACCTTTGAATGTAGTCCTAGCACTTTGTCTTACCCGGGTTGCTGCCAGATCCACTACATCATAGGTAGCCATATAGTTCTACCACCTCTCGGTCTAGAACTTGTAAAAATTTGCAGTTGCTGCCTAGACTTCAATAGGTAACATGTCCAGCACGACATGGACGATCTCAACATCCTGCCTCGCCAGAAATCTCCCTGATTTTCAATAGGTCCTAACAACTGGTGCCTTTTCCATCGCTTCGAATGTCTGCAACACCTCCTTAGCAGCCTCTTCATTAGCCTCTCTAGCCCTTTGAGCTTTTACGGCAGAAAATGATGATTGCATAAGCTTGGGAGGTGGTGGAGGCGGAGGCAGTTAAGCCGTCAAGGCTCTCGTTGTGCCAAGGTTCCCAGCATCAGAGTTGGTAGGGTGGGAAGTTTTCCTTTTCTTTTAAGGCTCCTCCCTCATTTTTCCCTCCTCCTTGTCTTTTCCCTTCTCCTGGGACACCTCATCATCACTCTTTTCAGCATGCTCCTTACTAAAGTGCTCCAATTTTTCCCTAAAGTTCTTAGCAGCACAGGAAGAAAGCTTCATTATCCTGGAATTGATGGCGGAAGTGGCCCTTAGAACGGAAACCATGTCAGGGATCGGATACTTCTTATGCTCAAAATTTTCTGCAAAGACATTAACATCATATCAATTCAATCAATAAAAGATAAGGCACAAGTCGAAAGAGTTTGACATTTACCTCTGGAGGCCATCAGTCCGAAGTCCAGGAAGAATTTGTTACGATCAATGAAGGGATCAAAGTGGCGTGACATTTGAGGACGTTTGTATATGTCCTCGATGAAGCCCCACTCAGCCTGGAAAAGTTTGAAGTGGCACCCAAAAACTGCAGACTGAGTAGCATAAGCTAAAGTTATTAAAAGCAAATAACAAGTTAAAAAAAGGCAACTCATGAGTTTCAGAATACTGGGTTGACATAATAACAGTTGTGACTTTATCTCCCTCAACAATATGCTACCTACCTTTCATCCAGAACCAAAACTCCTTCCATCCTTTGATGGAGGATAACAGACCCACTACAAAAGGGCTCCTCCAGGGGTCATGTAATACCACCACTTCGACTCTTCCTTCCTAGAATACGAGGCTTGAAAATGGTCTGAAAAACGTGGACAACAAATATTGGGTCCACTTGTGTCCTTGTAAGCTAATCCCAACACGTTTGGATAAATTACTAGTCAATGGCGTCTTGAATTTAAACCGGGAGAAACTTTACAACGCGAGACAAAAATATTCGGACATCGATAATGTATATGAACAATATTGCATGATAAATAACAATCAACAATACACAAACTAAAATGTAGATATCTAACTCTACCAATCAAATTCAACTTAAGATGGGAGGATTTGTAGCTTTAAATTGATATATTTGTATTACCCTTTCAATAATACAATGAAAGGGTATTTATAGTATTACATGTGAATTGATATTCATTAGATGAAGAGGCACTTGGCTTCATCACCAGAACAAAAGTGTCACATCCTAGGCATCAATTTGATCCTACTAGCCTGTGGTGCATTTAATGCTCTTAAAAGAGGGGCAACCACCCTACAACTTACGTTGATAAGATTGACATATTACTCACTATAGGGGTCACATCAATAGTTCGAATAGGATTTTATCAATAGGAGATCTTCAAAGAAGGTGGGTCGCCCCTTTCCATGGCAGAGCCTCGGATTTGGCTTCGGTACTTCGGCCAAATGGCTTCGATACTTTGGAGATGAGCCTCTTGTGGGGTGCCTCCACGTAGGATACCACGTGGGCTTCATCGATCCTCATTAGTCGAGCGTAACAAATTCTATTGCTTCTGGTTTATAATAGTATCCATAGCAATAATTGTTTTAGCTATTCGTTGATTCCTAATTATAAATTCTCGTTAACCGTAACATATTGGAATCAAGCAATGTACTTCTTTACTTGTGTAAAATATAATTACCAAAAAGTTATTTGTTTACTCGCTCAAAGTCAAATATAACGCATAATGAAAACGAGAATAATAATAAAAGAATTTTTTTCGTAAAATACGAACAAGAGTTTGCTCGAATTTTGCTCCAATTGACATGATAAATATTTGGAATCCACCAAATAATGAGAAAAATTGAAATATCTTATTAATAAAAAATGAACATCTCATTTACAAACTCCTAAACGCATATTTAAAGGCCCAAAATAAATCATAATCAAATTGAGATCTTAATTTTTTAGACATATTCAACTAAACTAGGAACTGCAAAACAAATCTAAATAAAACTAAAATATTGAAAAAATGACGAAAGTATCCTTAAATTGATTCAAAATAGAAAAAAATCTAAAACGGATCTCAAACCGAAAGTTTGACACCTTCACCCGACAAAAATGTGATAATCGAAAATGCTTCCAAATTGTGCACACGAAAGAAAATCCAACCACTAAGTTGAAGTTATGCATGTTTTCATAGTATTCATTCATTTTTCTTATATTCAAATATTAATTTCAATTACATATTCACAATTACTATTCATTTATTAATCATATATTCAGTGAGATCCAATATTATTTCACTCAAAAAGTTCTTAATAATTTTTTCCAAACACTGTCGTAGCAATTTAATGCGAATACTTCTACAATATAAAAAAGATAGAGACAAAAAGGAGAGAAGGACTATAAGAATCAAAATGTCGGTAAGGTTGGTTAGACTGTCCATATAGCCATATTTTTTCTTGAATAAACTAAAATTCTTGATATAAGTTGGAGCCCCCACTGCGTTGGTTAAACCCCATTTGATTGAGGAAAATAATTTTTTAAAGAACGATTTTGTTTTTGATAAACCATTTCTTCATTGTTCAACTCCTATTGAGAAAAACATACCCGCTTAGCCACCCACTCTTCGTTCTTTCTTTTTTCAGTTTAACCTCTCCTTTTTCAAGTGCAAGCATATATAACACTTTGCTTTCACTCATCTACATTACTATCATTTTTTACTTTTGCTTATATTTTCTTCACATCTGGAGATACGCATCTTGAATTTGGAGTTCTTTCTCTGGTAAGTGATTTCTTTTGACTACCCATATATTGTTTTCTTCTTCTAATTCTTTTACAAGATTGTTTTATTAACTGTTGAAGAAATGAATTTTGGATCCCAATCTTGATGGGTTTTTTCGGATTTGTTTTGTTGCGCTTTTAGGATTGTTTCTTGATTGTTTTAAGTCATTCTTTGTACCAATTCAGTTACTAAATCATTGGGGATGAAGTAAGGGATTTCTATGTCATTCTTGAAAGAAATTTAGCATTGCCTGACTTCAATGGATCTTCGACTTTTCTTTCGTATTTGGTTTGTTGAATTGGGATTAAAAGATCTGTTAATTCTCTCGTTGTATTGAAGAAGAAAGACAGTATGAAATTAGGAGTATGTTTACGAAGTTAATTTTGACACTAGCAAAACTCATCTTCTAGAAAAGTAATTTATAAGCAAACGAAAGTTGTTTGAGTTAAAACCTGTTATTTGTTGTGTGTAATTGGTTGAATCATGTGAATTGCGTGACTTTCAACTGTTAAACTCACCGAATTTTGACTTCACAATGCAAAGGCAATGCTTTGGTTGATAATCTACGCCACAAAACAGCCTCGAATTGATCATAATTCACTCAGCCAATTTCCTTAATCTGAGATGAAGTATCAGCATTTTTTCTCTGTAATTTAGTTACCAGAAACGTTTTGTTAACCAGTTGGAATGGTCTCCATATTGTCTAGAATTCTCAAAATATATAATAGTAACAATTTCACAAGATAATTGCAAATTAAGCATTGAGTGAATGCATAATTCAATAGTGATGTCATTTCCACGCAAGACTCTGATATCATCTGCAGGGTATTCCAGTGAGTTATCTTAAGCATCGATCATGGGCTCTGGAGTTTGGTTCAAGAATTTAATGACTAAAAGGAAAGTGAGAGGTGACAGATCACAAAAATTGAAGGTTTGCTTCTTTTGAATATAATTTCCTTCTGTTAATTATCCCTCCACCATGGATGCCTTCATTCATTTCTGATTGAAGAAAGCTTTGAGAAAGTTAATATGAGAAGTCTTTTTTTCCTTGTGGACGAATATTAATAAGCTCCACTCCACAGTATTATTTTTCAACCTATGTTTCATTCTTTTTCTTTTGTACCTCATGACCCATAAATGTGCTTATGCAGCAACTTAAATTTTTTTATTTTAATTATGAAAGCAGAGATATTCAACACCTGAAATGTCAAATGGGCACAAAGAAGAATACCGTTTGCAAAATGAATCTCTTATATTAACTAATGGTGGTTCTGGGGAAAATCGTGATGGTTTTGGCATGCCCATTGAGGAGATTGCGGCAGCTCGAATTCAGACTGCATATCGAGCATACATGGTATGCAAAATATATACTTTGTTTGTTGCGTCCATTCCTCTCCATATTTGTTGAAGACAAGTGGTCAAATTGTAGAAATATTTTATAGTCTAGTAAGCTTAACCACACATTAGCAAACTTATAGACATGGGTTATGAACATGATGTGTGACTGATGGAATATTAGGAATGATATTATTATATATAATTTCCAATTTTGACGTGTGTTTTAGAGAACATAATTAAGAAAATGGTTTAATAGCTTTTATAGTATTTTCTTACCAAGAATAGGGTCTTTTGAAACCGTATATAAAGGGGCTGATGCGATATAATTCAAACAACCTTTGATATATGATATAAATTGATTTCTCTCTCTTAAATTCAATTTCCGTTCATCTGAATCTTCTCCCCTTTCTATCTCTCTCCTTAGTTCTATATCCCCCTCTTCTCTCCCCTTTCACTTTTTTTCTATAATTCTTTGATTGCATCCTACATCAGTGACTTTTCTTGTCTAACGGTATACATATTCCAGTATCCTACGGTCAGTGGCGGAGCCGGGGGTGAGGGGTGGGGAGTGATGATTTTGAAATTTTCTTTAAATCTATGTAGAAACTATTAATTTTTTTAACATATACAAAACACGTATATTTTTTGCCCCTTCAACATCCACCACCACCCCCCCCCCCCCCCCCAAACCAACACATTGTGAAAATTTTGGCTCCACCACTGCCTACAGTTTTATTCTTGCATAATAACAAGTTCCAGTAAAATAATTTGAGAAACCATGCTTTAATTGCATAACTCTAACTATGTTCCTCTTATTTTGCCTTGGATTAAAGCAAGCCATTCTTTACTACATAGTTCCTTATCAGCTTGTTAAACTGATTATACCCCTGAGAGAGTTATTCAAATTCATCTTTATATTGCCTTAGGATTATTCTTGTCTCATTTATAAAATATGTGAGTTCTCAATTCAAATTGTACTTGCACTTGTGATTTAGGCAAGGAAAAATTTCCGTCGACTAAAAGCAACGGTAAGGTTACAGAACCTGTTGCGATGTGATACTGTTAGAAAGCAAAACTCAACAGCTTTGGGCCATCTCCACTCGTGGACTAAGATTCAGGCCCAGATTAGAGCTCGCCGATTGCATATGGTAACAGAAGGTCTTCTCAGGCAGAAGAAGCTAGAGAATCAATCGAAGCTTGAGTCAAAGCTAAATGGCCTAGAGGTAAGACTGGATACTTTCTTAGTCGAAGATTTTGTTGCATCCTTGTTATCTTAGTTAATGTTTAAGGGGAAAAAAAAAACAAAAGAAACCAACAAAAAGTAATTTATGCAGAAGTATGTTACTAAACATGTGAATTTTCGAAGGTTTCTATAACATGTTATTCTTAAGTCTTAACTATTATCCCGTTTGGCATGGTCTTTACTTCTTGTATAAGAGCTTTTGGAATAAGTTGTTAAATTTTATGAAACTTGAAACTTTAAAACCTAATTACTTTATTATCAAGATCCTCCACATGAAATCATCAAAAAAATTAATAATGTGGAACATACCTTAATTTTTTGGGAATAATTCTTTTATACAGGATGTTGAATCTTAATTATTGGTTCTTGATCTTGATTGCTCCATAATCTTAATTGTCTTGTTCTTTGATTTAATTGTCATAATTCTCCTTGATTCTTGATTGTGGGTTTTGGATCTTCCTCTTTAATATGCTTTCTCTTGTATTCTTTTGTAGATGAGATAACACAAAGAATAAAAAGTTGTGTATGAATTGAGAACCATAACCCTATTTATAGTTTTCATATGTAGTTGGTCAATCGTCAAATACAACCATAATGGATGCGGTCTCTATGCATATAATTTAGCTCACACTTTATTTAGATACCCTAAGTCCAACAATTTAATTCTTCATTAGATCAATTTAATTGAGCTTGACTTTAAGATAGCTTGTACATAATTAATTATATATGTAGGTCCACATGACAAATTAATAAATCTAATATAAGCTACCTTAATTTTTATTTGAAAACAAATTTTTAAAAACACTTCCTATTCCGGAAGTGTTTTTAGAGGAAGTCATGTTGGACCAATTTCCTATAAAATTTTGTTTAACTATCAGAAGTATTTTCATAAAATTAACCAAACGGGTCCAAAAGCAGTTTTTGGGTCCCAAAAGCTCCTTTTGGCTTTTCAAAAGCCATGCCAAACTGGCGTGAACCTCTTGCTACTAGATTAAGAAGTTCAATTATACAAGAGAGAGTAACTGAGCAATCTTCTGTACCATTCCTGTCCCTATGAAGAACTAAAACCAAGACCCAGATGGAGACATAGATAAACCATATTTGACGTAACATGTTTTTACGACTTCTTCAATAATTAGTATAAGTTCAATTTCCTCTATCTATACACGTATTCATATTTCCTTGGACAAATTGAACTCATTTGACAGAGCAGCAGTTCTTGAGATAGCAATTATACATTCAGACCTTATTTGTTCATTTGAAAGTAGTTTTAATTGTGACTGTAACACATATTTCTTTTACTGGAATTCCTTATGATGTGGTTTAACAATAAACAAAATAATTTAATGGTTTGGGCTGTTAAAAAATTTTGCATATCCTCAATTAACGTAATTTCTGACAGGTAGAGTGGAGTGGTGGCTCCAAAACAATGGACGAAGCTCTTGCAAGGATACATCAGAGAGAAGAAGCAGCATTGCGGCGTGAGCGAGCCATGGCATATGCCTTTTCTCATCAAGTATGTGAATATATATAATATATCTATAGTTTTGAAATTTGGCCATGCTTGCTGGTTCAGTCGGAAACACTGGAACCAGCTACACAAACCAGTCCGGTTAAAGCATAAGAACTGTTATTAAGAACCAGGACGAAAGCCTGTCTGGCCGCCTAATCAACCAAGTATCGGATGCCTCCCTGGGTTTTTCAGTTGCTTTTTTATGTCAAGAAGTGATTCACCTTGACATATATAATGCTTTATATAATTAATTATTTATTTTTGACCCCCAGTTCAACCCAGGTTGAATCCTTTGATCCTAGACCCCTCTACCTTTTTCGGTGCAACATCCAGATTGGGTTTTAAAACATTGAACTATTTCTTATTTCTTTTGTCATATAAAACCAAGTAAATTATAAAGAACATGTCTTGCAGTGGAGAGCCAACTCCAACCCGAACTTTGGATCAGGTAACCATGACATAGGCAAAGCAAATTGGGACTGGAGCTGGATTGATCGATGGATTGCAGCTCAACCTTGGGAAAGCCGAGTTGTCCCATTGCAGTCAAGTCCAAAGAAACCACTTGGTCGCCAGTCAAGCAAGACTAATAGAAACAAGAATTCTCCAACAATCAAAACACCAGTTTCAGTCAAATCAATTTCTCCTAATGGGAAGACTGCCAATAAAGCCAGAAAATTGTCATATGGAGCATCTGAGAAGATGATAGCTGCTAAAAAAGTGAACAAATCTGAAGAGGTGAAAACTAAGAGAGAAAAGGAAGTATCTTAATAGACAGTCACTATAGTTCATTACACTTTCGAGGCGATTTTCAAATGCAATTTGGTGATGCAGCAGAGAAGAGGTGGGGATACCCATGCTTTGATCTTGAGTTCCTGCTTGTTTATTCCCATGGGGTGATTACAGTGGACGTGAGTTTCTTCTTTTACTTCTTGTAACGTATATTTGTAAAAAAATAAGTTATCGACTTATTATTGTGTAAATAGAAATCAATGTGTGTACATGTGTAGTTGTTCAGGTTCATGTGCTGTACAAGCACCCTATTTATGGGGTTTTCTGCTCTCTCTGTTTCCTCTGAGTTACAACATTATCTTTTCGTTGTTATTTGAAAGATCACTTATTTATCGGATGTTTCTTGTTCATACCATTAAATACTTCCAAATTCCAATGCCTTGAACTTCTTTTTGTTTCTTAATACTATCCCCTGATATCTATTCTTCTTTACGAGAACTTTTAGTCCTAACAATTCAGCTTCTTTGTTGTCGAACTGTTTTTATTGTCTGCTGTTATAATATCAGGGCTTTCTTATTCTACCAACTGCTTTGTTGGAGAGACACTACATATATAGTCTCCATAATCTGGATTTGGCAGTTCATCTTTCACATATTGTGCTGTACCTGCCTTCAATAAGCTTCTGCCATAGTAAAATTTCAGTTACATTTACTCTTCCTACCTACATTTTTAGATTGCTTTAAATGCATATCTTCGTGCATGCAGTACATAAATAATCATGAAGATGCAATTTCACGTGCTATGCCTTCAATGAAAAATCAAAAGAATGGATCGAACAGCAGACCAAATCATATACTTATTTTAGACATCAGAGGGGCACGAGAAAATATCCCACCAAATAAAGGAGGACGGACCGAAAAAATATTTTTGGGTCGTAAAAGATATCATATAGACTATATATGTGGCGTTGATTTTAAAGGACTTGAAGTCCATGGCTCAGCTGAAATAGATTATCACTGTTATCCTCTTTACACGAAATTACGTGACTAGTCACACTCATGTTACTTTGCCTTGTCACATTCATTAATATCAGATAAAGCTCAGAATTTATTCCTGTTGTTTAACGTCAATTAATTGGAATATTTCCTCAACGGCTCATATCCATGGCACTCCTTCACCTTGTGATCTTATAATGAAAAAAAGTAGTTATTATATTGAAATCTAGACACGAAATTGGAAGAGAAAATTAATGGGAGGTTATGCCTTTTGTAGAATGTAACTAATTAAAAGTTTTGTGTTTCTTCTTACCTAGATATTCACTCTCGGTTTAAAGGGTTCCCTTATTTTAGGTATAATTAGTTCAACTAGAGGTGAAAATGACATAGTATTTGATGAAGGAATTTCCGTAGGAAGTTGAAAATAGTTATGGATCCAGAAATTTATTAGTATCGAGATGAAGAAAAACAAAAAGCTATCCTCATAACACTTCTGGTCAAAAATGCTTTATTGCATATTTTCAATATGGTTGTATTACATGTACATAATAAATTTACATAATGGTTTATATACACAAGATGCGATAAAATATGATTAGATTATAATTTCTTCAACAAAAAAAAAAATTCTCCACCCTCTTTTTGACATGTCATCTATGTGTAAATCATTGTGTAACTGCTTATGTACAAGTAACATTATTCGTATTCATATACTAAATCTTAAGAAAGAACAACTTTTTAAAAGCCAATAAATCACTTTGAACCTAAATTAGAAGTTAATGTGGGGTGTTGTACTTTGCCATAAATTTTGTTGGTTAATAATATTTGCTAAAAGGTTAACAATTGGAAAATACAGACAGTTGGCTAATTTGTTGTGACATTGGCTTAAAATAATTGCATTGCTTTTACAAATTCCTATAATAAATTTGCAATCTTCACATGGGATCCAATTCCTACTTGGAATTCTACAAATCCTAAGTTATAAAGATAGAAATTGGACAACTCACCAACCAAATAGAGTTTGTGGATAGTCCTCACATGAACAAAAGAGAAGCTCCAGCCTATATGCCCATTAGGGCTAGTCTTTCTATTTTAGCCTCATTTGAGTCCAATTCTTTAAATTTCATTCTTTTAAACTCATTTTTAACCATGCATTTTTTCTATAAACATAATTTTTTTGACCTTTTTAATCACACATTCTCCCGAAGCTCACTGTGAAACTGAAAATCATGGTCATGATTTGTTTTGCTAAACATAAGTTAGTTTATGATGTTTGGCTTCTTTTCTCCACAAGTGTCACATGCATGGAACTTTTTCTAATTGTTCAACTTTGGGTGGGTGACAATCCATCCTCCTTTTATGTCAATTTTGTGCCTTTTCAACTAAATTTTAAGCAATTCATTTTTTTTTTTTTCCTTTGAAGTAATTCTAGTGCATCCAAATAAAAACTGGAGGTATCAAATTGTGTTGGAATATATGAACAGTGTGGCCCTACAAGTGCTAGGTTTTGTTGTAAGCCAGCCCACCTTTAAAATCAGATCATGTCAACCTCAACTGTTGAGACGTGTCGGGACGAGTCATCATAAGCTGTGTTTTTACTTATTCAAAAGGAGTTTACAAATTAATAGGCACCAGCCTATCACGTGGAGATGTTATAATCCATCACCTTCTCTACGAACTAGAACCAGATAAATATATGGAAAAAGATGCAAGTACTGGGATTTTTAACAGGGTTTCGACAGGAAGCTGATGTGGCAAAAAGTTGTTCGCCTGTTTTTTTTTTATCTTTTCTTTTTTCCTCCAATGAAATCTCTCCATTTCAAAATCCTATAAATATTATATGTGTTTTTCCTGTACGTGTAGCAATGTTCTAAATATATTGTGCTAGCAAGAACCAGCAGATCTATCAGGTACAATTTTAAGTTACTAAAGGTAAAAGCTGCTATTCAATCGGAACATTGATGGTGAAATGTGAACCAAAGGAAAGATAAAACTAAGATAATGTATGGTCCAGATCCAATCCTCTCTGCTTCTTTTACTTCTAAAAAGGCGGTTTACACTGTAGCGGATGTCAACGGTTCGAGTCCGCTTATCTTCAACTCATAAACTTAGTCCAAAAAAATGAGTAAAAGTAGGTAAAAAAAGCAGAAGCTGTCAGAGCAAGAGCTCCGGAGTCGCGGGCCCGGGAACATCTTTCTCCATTTCTTTCACTTAAAAATTTGATTAAAATTTAAATCAAAACCAATAATTATTTCTAATCATAAATTTCATGGAACCCACAACTTTCGACAACATTTCGTTAACTTTCATAAAAAACTACTAAAATTTAAACTAAACAGGGGCTAAAATCATTGTTCCTTTCCCCATTGGTTAAGATAATTTATGAACAATTTAATTCCCTTTTCTAATATAAATTTTAAGAAGACATTTTCAAGTAACACTGAAAACTTTAAGACAAGACAATCAACACTCTTCGCCTACAAAGACAGTTGCGATAGCTTTAAAATTCATTTGCCATTTTATTAATTAGAGCTGACAGCTAAGAAACTTAGCTTTAAGAAAAAAGAAGTAACGGAGAAGCAGTAATACAAGATTCTTAAATATTTTTACACCATGAAAATGGGTAAAATATTATCTGTAATCTGAATAGTGTATAAAGCAAAAGGACTGAAGAATGACACTTTTCGCATGCTCTTCTTACAACAGGTAATATTACAAGCATGCAATTAATATAACATAGAACTTGATGGGGTTAATGATAGACATCACAGATTTACAGGCAATTAGATCAAAGCAAAGCTTATCAATTACATTGACTACTGTTTGAAAATTCTAGTTGCTTTCATCTGGGAAAACTGCTGTAATTTTAATGTAATTCATGAAGTCCCTCCTGAAAATGCAAAGTAAAAACTAGATATATGAGGAAAATAAAGAAAATGAATTAGTATTTTTTTAAAAAAGTGTAATTACTTACGTACCATGCAAAAAGAAAGACTTCCATAGTGGTGCTAGGATTCATAATGCAGAATAGTAGTACTAGTAGCAGATCGCTTGCTGGAAACTGGGATCTTAGCCTCTGGTTCATGAAGTGGTGCAGATATAACTTTTGATAAATCTTGAGCAAATCCAACGGAGGTGAATGGGGTGCTCAATGCACTGTAAACTAGAGGATAATTTATGCTGGACTGAAGGGGTTCCCTTTGAGGAAAAATCTGATTGTGGCCAAAATTTGGCAGTGAGTTGACAAAAGATTCTGATGTGCCTCCCCTTGAATTACCTGAATTTGAACTGGCATGATTCCAAGTCAAAATTCGTGAAGGATTTAAGGCAGAAACGAGTCCTTGTTGATAACTCAGATAAGGAATTGAGTTAAACTCGTCATTAGAGTAGGCCTGAAACTCAGTAGAAGGTGATGGTGTAGCTCCATTTTCCATTGTAAAGAAACTCAAACTGCACATGGGATCGTTATCTACAGCTTCTTTGTTGAAATAATTACTTTCTTCATGATGGATCTTCAGATTTGGGGACTGATCCTGGACCTTTGATCTCATCAGTGGTGGTTCATCAAGTGCATCAATGGCGGCTTTAGCTTCCTTCATGAGCCAATCAATGGCTTTACTGGGACGGTCATAGCCAAGCTTGTCTTGCACATCGTAGAATTGAATTGCAGTGTTTGGTGATAGTCTAACTCGGCGGTCCCTTGGTCCCCTTGCAGTGCACACTTTGCTGTGCCCATCTTTTCCTCCGGTGGATCGAACAATCCGGCCTCCATGAACTTCGATAATCTCTCCGTTTGATCTTTTAACTTTGGATTTTGATGGTGCCTCATTGAAACTGAAACCCTCTTGCATTCTCTACATGCACTGAAAATGTTGATTATTACGGCGCTGACTTTTGACCTCAAAATCTGGTTGACCACCCACCTTGGAAAATCTGCACACGCTTAAACAAGAAAATTCATTTCATAGCCAACTCTATGGCATCTTGAAATAGTATTATCTGCTGTACATCATAGTGCAGAGTTGATGAATGGCATGAATCTTTTGGAAACTTCTGATGAACTTTGATCAACGGCACTGCAAAATGCAAAACACAGATAAGAGAGGGTCATCCTCGAGAAGATCTTGCTCCTGTTTTTATTCAGAAAGGAAAAAGAAAAAAGAAAAAAGAAAACTACTGTAGGTAAATAGTACTACCAATGATGCATGCATGTTAACACTATGGAGGTCTAATCACTGCATCAGAGAGAGAGGGAGCTCGCTTTGGGGATACTGTATAGAACAGCAGGGAAAGGACTGAAGGACCCCCACCCATTTGGTCCATTCATATTTCACTT
Organism: Fraxinus americana; assembly: GCA_035079005.1. Lineage (NCBI taxonomy): Eukaryota > Viridiplantae > Streptophyta > Magnoliopsida > Lamiales > Oleaceae > Fraxinus > Fraxinus americana. Next base: position 86,316 of record JAVHZT010000144.1, on the reverse strand, counting down.
TCTGTTCAGTTTACTTTCTCCCAAGTACAAATGCTAGTTTTTACAGTTACTTTAACACAATAATTGAAACACAGGTCACCAGTGAGTGCATTGATATCATTTGTATCCACCGTGTGATGGTAATGCATCAGGTGGAACTCAACGAAGAAAGTGACCTCGATAATGGTTAGTGCATGTCGGGGTTGGGTTGGGTTGGGGTGGGGTGGGAGCGTAGGGTAGGGTGCATACTTGATGATTTTTATGGGTCACTCCTAAGCTCAAGGAATCTGCATGCAATATCATGTAAGTCAACACATGTAATAATGATACCATTAAAGAATTTTACGAATAAGTAGGGCATGATATTGTGAACTTGGAAGAAAAAGACAAACTGATAAACCGTGTTGCTAAATTTTTCAAACAATGGGCCAATAGCTTCTTTAAGACTAGACAAGGTCCGTTCAGGACAACAAACCTTTTCCAGTGGATGTTCGTAATCGTAATCGTAACCTGGTGAAGGTCACATGAATACTTCCTCTGGAAGATCATCATTGAGAAAAAAAATATTTTTTATGTCCATTTCAAATAGGTTCCATTGTTGGATAGTAACCACAGCTAAAAGGCATTGTCATTGAGAAACGCAAGTTTAACCCTAACAACACCTAAAGGGGGTGAATAGGTGTAATATGCTGAATTAAAATCTTATTAACTAATTAGCAACTAGTCACCAATTAATTATCTCTAGATGATTAATCATACAGTCAGTTTAATTCTAAATTTAAATACCACAGATCATTCATTCATAACATAAAGCAGTAAATTAAATACCAGAATGATCACGGAGAAATCCAATTGGGAAAAACTCAGAGCACTTTGCCAGTCAATTCACTATAAACGAATTTAATAATTTACAGTCTACCGATTAGGCGACCCATATTATATGATCACCCAACTGCACTCATCACAGCTCTTCGTGGATCCTATGCTCTCCTACACCAATTTTCAGTTGCTGTTGCCAAATCTCACCCAAAGGAATCTGCTACCCTGCAGCACTCCAAGCCTTGTGAATTCGTCTGTCTCCCGTGGATCACGAAGAACAACCCGTTCTTCACAGACTAGAACTCCAGTCACCTTTCTCGATCTTCAACACCTCTGACAGATATGCAGGAAGTTTGGATTTTAGTATTGGGATATTAGATCTGATATATTTCTGACCAAAATACTGACAGATATGAAGGTTGAATGATGGAATGATTAGATCTCTCAATGATGAAGCTCTCTCAATTAACAACCTTCCCATTTACGTTCTATACATGTTCAGGTATATATAGATAGGTCAAGAAATCAATGGGCCGATACAAAAGCTTTTAAAACTCGAAAATAAAATCTCCCATCGACATGAGCGAAGAGCCAGCAACAATGCTTCGCTCGAGCAAAGGAGGGGCGACAGTCCAATGACGCAGTTTTTGTTTTTGTAGCTCGTGTCAACCCTTGACAACAGTTTAGCGAAAATTCGAACCGTTTTCTTCCTTATTCCAAACTCGAAACCTTAAACTTATTTAACTAATTTTTAAACAAATTATACATTACTCCTTGAATTTTGACACTCTATCAAATTAAGTCATTTTGTTCACAGAATTAGCCAATTACAAAATCAACTAAAACCTAACAAACTCTCCATTTGACTTTTTGTGACAAAACACTAAGATATGTCAAGGAAGTAATAAAATAAAAGTTACATACTCAAAATAATGATGCAACATAAACTACAAACTGTTTTGAACGAACTCTGCGGTACCTATTTCCTGAAATAGACAACTCAAATATCAATGTAAAATGTGTGGAAAACAGTATCAAAGATAATCACAGTTCAAACAGTTCACTTGTAGATATCATTTAAGCAATTTGTAACTCAAATAGTATAATCACAGTTAGAGAGAAATGGTTCTAAGGAGTTGGATTTGGCAACTCGTAACTAAAGCATGGTAGGAGTATTCTACGAATGGATCAAGAAAGAACGTCATTTAATTAGGATAGTTGGAACTTCAAAACTGAAGAAAACATCCCATGTTCACTTGACGGGAAATAGGAAGACATTTTATAGCCCTTATGTTTAATACCATAACCTATGAAGCAACAAAGCCTAGTGCAAGGTTCAAATTGTACATTCAAAAGGTTGTAAGAAAACGAAGCAGGCACACCCAAATATATTTATAGTCAAGAGTAGTATCACACAGAAACTCGTAAGCAGACATGTTGTGGATTGTAAAGGATGTAACGCGATTATTTACATATATGCAATAAGATCATCTTCACTCCGAGAGTGCTATGGGTAAGTAGCTAAAACAAGAAGAGCTCTTATTGTATCTAGAATATGTCTACATATTTGTTCACTCCTACCATTTTACTGAGATGTTCCAGGACATGAATACAATACTATTTTGGGAAAGAAGTTTGAGAAATTTTGTCTCTCTATATTTCACGGCATTATTTGTTCAAAATAGTTTTATGGTTCAAGAGAATTGAATCTTAATCATAGCAACAAACTAGGAATACAAATCAAACAATTTAAAACTAGTTAAAGCCACAATTAACATTAGTCATCTACAAATATCACAAAATTTTGCTTCTCCATAGTCTCCAAATATGTAAATGGACCACGTCAAAATGTACATAAATAGAGATTTTATTGCAATTGTTACACTATATGAGTCACATAATGTATTTCACGACACATTTCGATCATTAATTGCATTTACAAACTTACAATATTATATTTTTTTACGTAAAAAGTACGAAATAGTAACAAGATATTTATCATCATAATATCATCGCAACACATATATCGCATACATCCTTAATGCACCGAGGTATTTGACTCGATAATTATATTTCACTCATTCGTATACTAAATACCCTGGAGGTCATGAATAACAACTATTAATTGTATCAATTAAAAGAATAGAATGTCACGCTCTTATTTTACGGATCAAATAAGTACTGTTCTTTGCCCAAAAAGTTTTAGGTAATTTATTATCTTGAGAACTTGAAACTTAAATTTTAAGTCAACTAAAACTCTTCCACGTATTTGGTCAAACTTAAATCTAAATTTTTATTTTCAATTAAATAAAATTCGATTTTAATAATCTAATCAACCATCGACTTTGGTCAAAATTTGACCAGGTAATATGTGCAATTTTTAATTTTATATATATATATATATATATATATATATATATATACAGAAATGATCTAATGAGCACTTGTGCTCATCTTATCCTAAGCACCAATGAGTTGGCACATTAATTCATTGGTGGATTGGAACTCACAAAATCTTTATTCACCAATGAATTAATGTGCCAACTCATTGGTGCTTAAAATAATATGAGCACCGGTGCTCATTAGATCATTTCTGTATATATATATATAAGTTCCTGAAATTTATGTAGCTACTGAAGTGATCTAATCGGACCTATATAAATCAAACTATAATAATTGGACACATATTGTTTGATTTGATCTACTCAATTCAATTATTAATTTGAACTTATTCTACTAAAGATTTGATTATATCTCGAAATATATAAAATCTTGGTATGACAACTTTACCAAAATGTGAAATCAATAGTACCAAAGGAAATTGAGTCCAGAGAATGGAATGTGAGTTAGGGAACAATAGTCAGATGCAAACCAATGCGGGTGGGCGCCACGATTGTCTTTCTCCACGTGATATCACGCAGCAGTGGAAAATCCCCTTATTTACACGAGTTCAAAAAGAAAAGACCACATTAGGCAGCTTGAGAGACATGTTGCACACAACCTTCAACAATGGAGATTTACAAGCAACATTTTAGGGGCTGGACACATTATGATCAACATCATTGTTATTTCGATAATTTTTAAAACAAATTATATATTTCTAGTATATTAAAATATGAAAAATAATGTAGTTTTAAATATTAAATTATTGAAAATTTAAAAATAAATTTAGAATTGATATCTAATTTAGTATATAAATGTGAGACAATATTGAAATTTTTCTCAACATAGGACTAAGAGTGATGCTCAAAGCAACCCGGTTTGGATTTGGTTCTAGTTTGCTCCAATTGTTCTGGTAACTTTGCCCGCCCCTAAATGGTGATGACGATGATGGTGGATGAGGTCATAATGGTGGTGGTGATGGTGGTGACGATAATAAGATTTAGTATGTATCAAGTGGTTGTGATGAAGGTGATAATCATGTTGGTGAACTGGGCATAACATTGTGTAATTGTGTAATACGTATAACAAGATCATAACATACTGTATTAAGCGTGTTATAAAAAAGTATAAATAATATTTTTGTAATTATTAAGTTATGTAGTATTTTGGAAAATAATTTGTTTTTTAACATAGTTTTGAAAGTATCCTCTTAAACAATACCAATTATCAAATCAAGGTTTCCATCAGCCTAAATTGGAAGTGATTTGATTCTACAATTAATTGTTAAAAGATAAGGTCTCCTTAATCTTGGTTGATTTGAGATTGTTTTTATCACCGTCAAGATTTAGGATTCGAGAATTGGTCCCCTTTATTCGAATAATTTTTCAGAATATAATATTTTGTCTCATACAAAAGACAAAAGAAAAATCTTATACTAAATTATATGACTATATAATTATTTTCAAATAACATGCCTTTGATTTGGCTCATTTATTTAAAGGTGTGGTTAACTTTTGTTTTTTCAACTGATTTAATTTCATCACTCTCAAATTCAAGAGAAATTATATTTTAATTACGTGACTGTGTTCTTCCATTTATCTCATTTTCTTTTTGCCCTTTTCATGGCTCTATACACGGCCTACAACAGGACCAGTAATCAAGAAATCAAGAATTGAACTGCTGCACTCCTAGATTCCAACCATTATCCAATAATTAAGATAGCAAGGCTCGGCAGATTAAACGTAATATAGTACCTATGCTCCCACTAATTCGAAGAACTTTAATATCTTCTCTAGCCTTTTCATCAACCTCATTATCACCTCGAGTGGCATATTGTCTCTCAAGATTCACCTTCATGGATTCTTGTGCGCCCAACAAGTTTGGGGCTTCACAAAAGCTGATGGCTTTGGCCCAACAGCTGCGCCAATACAAGCCAACTTCAACACCATTTGATGATGATGAGAAGGAACAGAAATTGGAGGAGAGTGCAGGGAAATTGGTTTCCCAACTGGGTTTTGCTGAATCTGTAACTCCTGTTGCTCAACAGCCACCTGAGAGGTTCAGACCTAAGAGAGCTGCAGTCCTCATCTGCCTCTTTGAAGGGGATTCTGGAGAGTTTAGAGTCATTCTCACTAAGAGATCGTCAAAGCTTTCCACTCATTCTGGTTAGATTTATTTGATATTTATTTTGTTTTATAGATTATTTATAATATGTTTGATTTTAGGTGGATATTATTTTATAATTTGTGTGTTTTGGTTGGTTATGAGAAGTATCTTGTTTGTGTATGTTGGGTGATTTGAACAATTTGTTTATGGGTTTTTGGTGAATTTAATGTTTGTAATGAACATGATCATTAAGAATGTGTTTATGCAATTACCTTTGTGGCTTCTGATCAATTCAGTAAAAAGTTGGCGTTTTTTATTTTTTCTCACTTTTCTTGTAACCGAGTATAATCATCACATTTCACACAAATAAAGAGAAATACACACTTGTATCTACGCTGATTGTATTAGCATTTGAAAAAGTGCTTCCAGATCGTGAAGGGTATAAGGAGTCTGGAGGGATGGAGGAGGCTAGGCTAGCTGAAAGATGGTTATCGGTTCAAGAATTCAGGTCTCTACTCGACAGTAGAGAGTTTTATCCAAGAGATGTCAAAAAATTTTGTTCCAAGTCTTAAGACTTAGATTTCTTTGCTCTCCAGAACTGGATGCTTATTGTTTACATCAATTCATCATGTTCAACAATGATGCAGTATTGATTTATATATATATTTTTAACTAATATATGGAGTTGGTATATAAGCAACCATATCTGTTTACCATCTCAGCTTGTATTGGTTTTGCTTCATTCATGATAAACTGTTCCGTTAATAAAGGTTTTCTATGGATTTCAACTGAAAAAAAAATGCTTAATGCAGGTGAAGTTTCATTGCCTGGAGGTAAGGCAGATGAGACAGACGCCAATGATGCTGAGACAGCAACAAGGGAAGCAAAGGAAGAAATCGGGTTGGATCCTTCTCTTGTACATGTTGTCACTTGTCTTGAACCATTCTTGTCAAAGGTATGTTAATCTTCCTTTATATATAACCTGGATCTTTTACCTGTTGAGAAAACTTGAAGTCTGAGTATTGATGTTGTTTGGGAACAAAATTTCTTCAAAGATGTTTAAACAAAGTTTATTCTAGGTGAGAAATTTAGCTCAATCATTTACTTTTATGCCTATGGTTAAAATCAAAATGTTTCTTACAACTGAGGCTCTCGTGCATTGGCCTCTTCAACGATCCTTCCATGACTTTTAATGATTTTGCCAAACCCAAAGTGTTGTTTTATATAAAACAAAATAAGAGACTTAATGCAGTTAACACTAAGATACAATGATAACCCAATTCCCTTCTTTTTGGTTTGTTCTCTCTTTTGTGAAGTAATCAATATTTGATAAATAAGTTCACTTGGGGTGTATACAAGTGAAAATTTTAGGTTGTGTTGCTTTGAGAGCATGACGGCTGTGCCATGGGTTGCCAACCTATAAAGGAACAGAGACAAACTGCTCCAATTAGTAAATGGTTATATTTACAGATGACATGCATGACAAAGATTACATTTGAGAAAATCTAGATATGCTTTATGGCTTAAGGTTTATACGGACTGACAATTAAATCTAAATAATATTTGCAGCATCTCCTTAGAGTAATTCCTGTTATTGGCATACTGTCCAACAAGAAGGACTTCAATCCCTCTCCGAATGCTGCTGAAGTAGAAGCTGTATTTGATGCTCCCTTGGAAATGTTTCTCAAGGTAATATTCAAATTTAGTTTTCCTTTTATTTGAGTTATTTTACCTAAATCTGCAATAATCTCAAGATAAATACCGGAGGTCTTGCCCAGGATGAAAATCGAAGATCAGAAGAAAGAGAATGGATGGGCGAGAAGTATCTGATCCATTTTTTTGACTATGAAATGAACGATAAAAAGTACCAGATATGGGGTTTAACTGCCGGAATTTTGATTAGGGCAGCATCAATTGTGTATCAGAAGCCACCTGCTTTCCTAGAGCAAAATCAAAACCAAAGTTCCTAGGGTCGTGCAGAAAGATACTACAATGCCTTAATTTAGACCAAAACTTGTTCCATTATAACCACTGTTCTTAGCTCCTATGTGCTGGATACTTCTGCTCAGCTTATGCTAGTTAAAAGTTTAGTTGGTAGATAATTTTATGTTGTTAGAGAAACTAAAATTAAATTCTAAAAAACCTTCCAGGTTAGGTGTCTCAAATCTTCCGCTAACCATTTCCAACCAAGATGTGCATTTCTAAGAAGACTTCACATGAGGTTGAGATGAGGGAATAATTTTTGAGTGCTTACTCCTTGGACCTCCATTGAATCAGTCTATATTGTCTATATCTGTATGTGGTTGTGCAAGTTCCTCTTGACTATTATTTCTTGCAGCAACGGTTTCAAGCTTAATATGACCCTTTATATGAAGTTCCATGGACTGCCAAATTTTTATTATAAGGGTCCGTTTGATAGCCTAGAAAATGGGTGGAAAAGGAAAATTTATTTGAAAATCTTGGCACTTTGATGACTCACACTAACATAGGATTATTAGTTTGAAAAATGGACATCAAATTGAATCATTCTTCGGAGTGCAATTGTTTTGTGAAAATCTTCATATTAACTTGAGAATTGTGAGGATGAATTTAGAGCCTTAGATAAAGTTAGACATGAGGATTAGGCTTCAAATATTTCTAGGAGGATTATTTAACCTCTGTTTGATCCCCATAAAAAAAACCTATTTTTTTTTTCTTAATCTCATTTTTAATCATACATTTTTTCAATAAAATAATTTTACACATAAATTCAAAACGTTTCCTAATTAACGACGATTTATGTTTGTTATATGAATTAATTATGATAACTAATTACACTTAATAAGAGACAGAGTCAATTGTATTATGGCAAGTCTTGACATAATATCATTAAGCAATTGATCCTAAACAATGCAATCTATTAATTATGTGAAATCAAATGAGCATCTTGTGAATATGGTAACCAAATATTTAACAAAAGATCAACTATGCTACTTATTGATGGGAATGTACTTAAAATCTACCATGTAAAGATTTTTGTACTTGTACCTTGCTGACTAGAGATTCCATGAATTTGGTTTACTAGAAAAACTAAGTTATGGAGATTCATTAAGCACTTGAGACTTAAACTCCCACCTATTTCTATGATAAGAAAAGTATTATCTACAGGGTGTTTATAATGAGTTAATATTTTAATGACTTATATAGCTTGAATAAATCAAGTGAAGTACGACATGTACTCCTAATAGGAGATCAAATATGCAAGTGTTAATTGAGACCACTACTGTGAGATTGTTTTAAAACTTGAATTCTCAAAGCACTTATTAAACTCAATAGTCGTTCAGTCCAAAATGAACCAATCAAGACAACTCGAAAGTATTACAAAAGTTATCGAGTATGTACTGTTATCTCGATTTATACCAACAAATTTACAATTCAAAACATTTTGTTCATTGATAGTATTTTACTAAGGCAAGTTCTGAAGAATCGGGTGTCGCACTAGATTCCACTTAACAGTTCACGAATTACCAATTTAACGGCTTTTAAGTTACCGAATGGTTATTACTTATCCCTTTTTAGTTTAAACCTTATGCGCGGAATTAATCAATAAAAAACAGCATCACTTTTAATTGTTTCTAGACGATTAAACATACAAGTCCAATTATCATATGTTTGAATATCTTAGTAATAAGGAGAGCAATAAGAAACACTGATATGATGATGGAGAAACCCCAACTAGGTAAAAATTACGGGACCGAGTCAATTTCCTTCACTATAGACAATACAGAGTAAGTTACAATCAGATGTTATATAGTCAACTCCACTGAACTTCCCGATCTATTTCCTGCTAACTCCAAGGTCTGTTCCAAGACCTGCTAATGAAAATGCAGCATCGTGTTTCTCCTCTTTCATACTCGAACCTTAGACCTCATAACCCAATTTATAAAAATTGCACCCTAGATCCTTTACTTTTACAATACATTACAAATTAGTCATTTTGTTTACAGAATCATCAACACTAAGAACCTAACAGGTTCAAAGCCAAAAGTTATCCCTTATGATACAATAACTTTACGATTGGAATCCTTTTTGTGTCACTTAATGTTTTGCATTAATTTTTATTCATGTTGGGGAATGTCGAAAATTGGTTAGTAAAAGTCTCTTTTGAAAAATTATCTAAGTGAACCCCATTAGTCAATTAAGAGAGTTCAAAGACCAAATTTTTTAAACTTCGGGAATAGTTTATCGTGATTTATTTTATTTCTAGTATTAATTTCGGGTGAACGAAAAATTAAAGTCAGTTGTAAGCCGCTTAAATATGTAGAAATTATTGGAATCTTTTCATTAAATTTTATCTTTTGAGACAACTTTTGAATCATTATATATTGATTCCCATGTTTGGAACTTCGGTAATTCGAATTTTTTTCTTTGCAATATTTTATGTCATGCATATTAGTCGTGAACTTGGATTTAGCAATTTAGAGAGTTCAAATCACTAGTAGGTTCGTTGGTCTACATGATTTAAAGTGTTCCTATTATGGATTGATCGTTGTATATTAAATGACAAGTGTCGAGAAATTGTTAACAACTGTGTCGAACATTGTCGTCTTAAATATAAGATCCAAACTCTTCCTTTAAAATATAAGAACTAATGGAATTTCCGTGAGTCAAGATAATTGGTACATAATAGTGCTGATAAACAAAAATACAGTACAATATTCGTGGAAAATAAAGTGCGTTGCAATGGATAATCAAAAAACTATAAAACGACTATTCCCTATAATTCTAACACACACATATTCAATACCTATGACCATCCGAAAACGGAGGTCAGAACATAAACTGAAGCAAGAGAAATCGGGTACAAAAGTAGTACTATGTAGCTTGTCCAACGAGGAAATGTCGTACTGAAGCTTGTGAATAAGGTCATCAGGATGCAAACAACGAGAAGAACAGCGACTTCAGCTGAGATGTCTGATGACAAATTACGAAAGTAGACGGGGGCGAGGAACGCGATTAGACCTATAACGTTGTTCATGTACACCCCACCATAGAGCTGTTACAAAAGGAGAGTCTGAGTAAATTTTCCGAAAGCAATGTGTGTCGAAGAGTAAACTTAAATAAATAAATAGTTTTGCTCTTTAAGATCGTAAATTTTTAGATAGGGTGATTCAGCATTGAATGAAAATTAGACATACCGACGATAGTGTTAATGAAATGCTATTTTCTGTCTTCTGTCTTGCTGAACCAATTGATGCAACTGCAACTCTGTAATTCATGGCAAATGGAATAGCCAAGTACGAGACAGCGAAAGAAGACAAATTCACAACTTCAGAAAACGTCACAACACTTTGAATGAGAGGTTCTGCAAGTACGAGCAACATGCCAGTCCCGACTACGAAGAAAAAAGCAGCCCTAAAGAATGTAACCCAAACATTACTAGTCTTTGTGCCAGGGGTTGGAGCCGGGGTCGTGCTCGGGGTCGTATTATTAGCCAACAGACTCTGCTGTGCGGCACTGGTGTTCTGCATTTCGATATTAATAAATTATTAGAGGAACTAACTAATAGAATGTAAACTTTTTTTTTGAAAAGTATGTATCTACATTTCAAATTCAAAAAAATGACTTTACCTTAGTGTTACTACTCACTGCATTTCGACTTTTAGGATCTCGAGTCTTATTGGATAGGTCATTAACTAATTTTGTCATTGCAGTGACAAATTCGTCCCGGTTGACACCAGCATCACCAGTGATATCAAAAGATGCCATGATGTCCTCCACATCTTTATCTGTACTCAAATCATTGTCCGACCTCAATCCTAAGAACAAAACTCTGAGCTCTGCTGCTGATACTGATCCATTATTATTCCTGTCGACTTTATTGAACAACCTATCATTTGAAAAAAAAAAAATGAAATCAGCGTTGTAACAAGTGTATATAGATGTAAAGATCTCGAGCTGAATAAATTAGTGCAATTTCAAAGTGATAGAAGAATTTAAAACTAGTACTAACTGTTGTATTTTTTGAGTATCAGGCCTCCCATTTCTGGTCAAGAGTGTTAGTAACTTGTCTTTTGCGTATTTATACATCAGAAGCTCAAATCTCCTGTTCTGAATCCATGGCTGGAAAATCTGCACAACATTGAAGATAAAAAGGTATAGGTCCCTTCTGAGCAAAGTATTTCGGGCGAATACATAGATGCAGTTTGAACAAATTTTCACTTGAAATATTCATAAAAATCCAATATCATTGACAAAACTCGGCGAATACATAGATGCAGTATGAACAAATTTTCACTTGAAATATTCATAAAAATCCAATATCATTGACAAAACTCGATTACGATTAAAATCTTGATCATGCCCTTAGGAAAAAGAATAGAAAATTATGTTTATACCAGATCTTATTACCTGATATAAGATATAACCAATTAGGAGACCCATTGTGATAATGAGAGCAATAAGTGTAACGACTTGTTTCCCAGAAGAATGGAAAAAACTTTCAAGTTGAAGAATGACAAGTGGAACCAATGTTATCAACATTATTCGTGCAGTATAGATCGTTTGAACATCAGTCACAACGCCAAAACCTGCTTTAACAAAAGCAGTTTCTTGTTACCATATACATCAAAATTACACTTTCTTTTCAATAAAATGAAGTGAAGAAAATAAGACCTTTTAGAGTTTTCTGATTTCCAGTATTATCTGGAGTGGCCTCAGAAAGATCATAGCTGCCAACCAAGACACACGTGCCCCATATCAACGTCAAGAACATGACTGTGGATCCTGCAACCATTCCCATTCCCAATTTAGCTCGTTGTTGAGCTGCTTCAGTAGTTCCCGAAAGTGCAGATACTGAAAACACAATGGCCATTATCAGATGATTTGAAATACACGAAAAACTCGTTAATATGTAACCAAAATCACGTTTTATTGATTAATATGAAATGTAGGATTTATTGACAGGAGAATATTGTAGTGGAGTAATCTTATCTACATTTTGTTGCACAAATTAATTCTTGATCTGCAAATATTCTCAAGCCTTTTGTTTGCTGGTATCATGATCTGTAAATTTACATCACGAACCGCCCAGTCCGGCCCCCAGGAAAAATTATTCTGGGTTGACACCTACACCTATTGTACGAGAAGACACACACGTCTAGATCAGGGAATAGTTAGTCTTAGGCTCCGTTTGATTGGCGGAGTTTTCCAGGGAAGTAGGAAAATATTTTCCTACTTTCACTTTTTTGACTGTTTGATATGCGAAATTTTTCACGGAAAATGTTTTCCTCCCTTTTTCTAGGTACAACCCTTTGATGCACAAATGGTGAAAAATGTATTTTCACCTAATAGGTGGGAAAACATTTTCCACCTTTTTTTTTTGTTTTTTGTTTTTTTTTTTTTTGCAATGAGAACAAATTTTAGACACAATGGTAAAAAAAAAATTCACTTTTATCGACAACTTTCATACAAAATAAAATCAAACGAATGATAATCGGTATGGTAAATTTTTTTTTTCAAAATTTTTTTTTGACAATGAGAACAAATTTAGACTCAATGGTAGAAAAAATTATCATTTTAATGGACAAATTCCTAAAAAACGAAGTCAAATGGACACCAAATTTTCAACATTTTCCATGGAAAATTATACAAATCAAAAACAATTAATTACAATTCCTGGTAAAACATTTTCTAAGAAAATCAATTCCCTGTAAAACATTTTCTTTCCACCCATTTTCCACCTTTGCAATCAAACAGACCCTTAAAGATTCCAATCAATTTTTGGTTGGCCTCGCTAATTTTTGTCTTCACGAGACCAGTAATCTAGTATTTTATTTTGGAAACAATGTTCACAACTAGTCATCTTCCTTTTTTATTGCAACTAGCAGAAAGAAAACCCGTCAAACGTACGAAATGTTATAAGACTTTGAAGATTCATAGGTAGTATTATATGAATTTAAAAACACTTTCATCTGCAGTCAAATATGACTTTCCTGGCCTGAATTAGACTTCCTGATAAGACCCGTCTTACAAAATTAGGTAAGATTGGACAATATAATGAATGAATGCATCACCCAACTAGAAAAATTGCATCTTGAAATCAAATTTGGGTCGATTTTGACAAAAAATGATAAAAGCTGTGCATCCCGTGTTGATTGAAAATGAGTTTCAAGAAATATAGGCCAAAAAGGGACTGAATGTCAGATATATATTGCTCAATTAATGCAGGTTTGTGCACCGGTGGTGAAGGAATTTCTGATCTTGCAAAATTTTGTTAGCAAATGCTGCGAGGCCTTAAATTGAGGATATATGATATGAAGTTGAACTACCTCATCCAAATGTATAAACTGTTAACCATTAACTCTTACACAAGATAGACTTATTTAATCTATGATGAAAGTTAGCCAGCCATACTATAAAAACCACTTGATAGATGAAATAAGAAGAAGTAATTTACCAAGAACTATGATGATTTGTGGGATTGTTCCAAGAAACTGAAACAAACTGGCTCCGAAAATTCCACCCGGCCCGATAATCTCGAAAAACTGCTCCGACCCGTTTGCGACATATCTCTCTGCCACAGAAAGCAAGATCTCATATACGACAATCAAAAACAGCAGTCCCCAAACATTAGAAGAGCATGGCAAGATCCCATAAACTGGCTGACAACTCTCTGTTGTTGCCGATAACGATAAACCCCATGATGAATTTCTAAACGAATCAACACCATCTGATATGGGATTGAAATTCAAATCCTCCTTAATCGAACGGCTATATGCCAAATGACTCCCCAGAAGGAGAAACAAAGAAATAAATGCAATTTTTATCATCCTGGAGATAGAACCTTAACTTGAGGAAGAAATGGGTTCAAGTTCAGAGATATATGGATACCTACCTATATATGTCGTAGGTTGGTTCAAGGTTTTTTCTTTGTATCGACCTCACCAGTCACATTCGTGACAGTTGTGCTACTTGTTCCAATACAAGTTGGAGGTGGCGGGCTTATCCATGAATAGAATATAACAAATAATTAATGCCACTGTACTTGTACATAATAGAGTATTTATATGTAGATGAAGTGTCGAAAAGAAAGTAAGAATTTTTTTTATTTGATTGAAAAAATTCTGATCCAATCATATCACAGCACATCATATTTACGTAAATCATTATATACATACAGTACAACAGTATATATTAAAGTAATATAAGCCGCCGGCTGATATGTGCACCACAATGCCACGTTTCTTGGATGGAAAACGAGCATAAACCAAACTTCGTTATCAATAAATTCAAAGTCAATTAGGTGATGGATCCCTCTTGAATTATAAAAACTTTACCTAATCCATCCAACTAACCCTCTTAAAAATATTATTCTTTCATCAATTGTAAAAATTAAATAAAACTTGGGCCAATCAGTATCCCTGTAGCTTTCAGCATGCATGTGCATCATCGCTTTTAGAGAGAGAGAGAGAGAGAGAGACCCCTAAGTTATGCAGATTAATAAATAAAATAAAATAAAATAATCATGTTTATTTTCTTCATGGAATAAATATATAGGTACAAGAAAAAATGGGCAGTGATTCAGGTACAAGGGCCTGACTTATAGGCGCCTGCCCGACCACATACATTTTGGGGGTGGGGCCACAATTTTTTTTTTTTAATTCATGGGTGGGGCCTCAAGTCAGCTCCTGTACTTGGAGCATTATACGGAAAAAATTCACAGATTTTGCACAAGCTGTCTTCCTGTGCAAAATCTGTAGGATTTTTCCTGCACTTATAGCATCGTTCTTATTCATGTCTCTAAACTACTACTATATAAAAAGATCGATTGATTTAAAACATTGAAATCTCCTAAGATTTTAACTTTTTAGAATTGATAAATTATATGGCGAAAGTAAAGATGAAGTTAAAGATTTAATTTAAGCCCTTGTTTAGTGTAACTTAAAATTATATTTTTAATAATTTTGATTAAAAAAAATTGATGAGATATGTAATTGAATGTTAAAAAGTTGTGAATT
This sequence comes from Fraxinus americana, assembly GCA_035079005.1. Lineage (NCBI taxonomy): Eukaryota > Viridiplantae > Streptophyta > Magnoliopsida > Lamiales > Oleaceae > Fraxinus > Fraxinus americana. Next base: position 71,032 of record JAVHZT010000144.1, on the reverse strand, counting down.
CGAAAAAATATGTGATTAAAATTAATTATTAATTTTGATTTAAATTTTTGTTTTCAAAATTTTTAACTTTATCAAACAAGGGCTAAAATAACTTATTTTTTAAATTAATCACGTTTTTTTTTTAATGTGTGTGATTATTCAGTCAATGTTCAATACTTGAAGGTTGGCTAATAATTTTCACTTTTGGAATGGCCGCCTCTTAGAATTTACATAAAATATATGAGATGGGGCCAAATTTATTGGCTGCTTATATATAAATACACCTATTTTAATTAATTTGAAGGTCTATTCTTAACTTTTTTTTTAATCACATTTTTATTTTTGACATTTTATTAACCAGAAAATATTATCATTAATTATAATTTTCGTTCAAAAATATTGTTAACGTGCTTTCAAATGAAGGTCAAATATTTAATCACATTTTTTCATTATTATTATTTTTTCTTATTTAAAAATACAATGAGTAAATCTTTTTACTCTATTTTCAAAAAAAAAAAAAAATTGGAGAGAAACCATAATAAAATATAATTTATATTACTTTGAGAGGAAGAATAAGATGAAAAAACGTTGAAACATAAATGTGATAATATATAAAGGTTATAAACCTCCTAAAGAATTAAAATATAGTCTAGTTATTAGAAATTATGATATGATAGCCTCTGTTTGGTCCCCCATTATTTCCGATTTTAATTTTTGAAATAATATTTTTTGAATAATGTGTCGTTAAAAACAGGAGAATTTTTTTGAATTTACGTGTAATATTATTTTATTGAAAATTATGTAGTTGACAATAAAAAAGAAAAATGAGTTATAATTTTAACGGGGGTCAAACATGACTATTTTTAGTCAATTCACTTTCTAGATCATTTCTTGTTCGCCTTTAAAATTTTAATAGGGATCAAAAATGTTCATTAAAAAAAATCACGTTTTGATGATTCATTAAAATTTTTTAATGTGTAGTTGATAAGAAAAGAGATGAGAAATGAATTATAATTTTAAAACACTTCTATATGTACAGAAGAAGAAGAAAATAGAAACTATACAAAATACACACATAGGTGTGGGTCCCATTTTTTTGTAATATTTAATTCACATGGGGCCACCCCCATGTGAGTATCCGTATGGTTTCTGGCAATACGGGGTACTATATTTAGTCAATTCACTTTTTAAATCATATCTTGTGCAACTTTAAAATTTAAATGGTTCTTATTGGATACACCCAAAAAAAAAAAAAAATTATTATAACGTGTTCATTAAAAAAAATCACGTTTTGAGGATTCATTGCATTGTATTCACCAATTGACTGCCAAACAAAACAGCCAGCCATTCTTGATTATAAAGAAACACGTGTGAGAAGTAAATATTTCCAAATTCCGGGGTAATTCTTTTTTTATATTGTCAAATCTCATTTGTTGTATCTAAATAAAGCCAATCGACAAGTGCCAGTTCTCATTACATCTTCTATCCATCTACATGCGTACATACATACACATAAATGAAATAGGCTAAGCCCCTGGTTTGATTCACATTCTTATTTTTATTCTCATTCTTCTACTCATTTTTAACAACACATTTTTAATAAAATAATATTTTTCATCACATCAATAACTTTTTCTTTTTTTTTTTCAATCACATATTCTTTATCACATTACAAAAAAAATGCATTATCTTCTTAAAAAATGTGCATCAAACAAACTCTCGATAGTGTACATCTTGGACACATGTCATAATTTCCAATCGTTGACCATTTACAATGTCGTTTGAGATATTACCGTTTGCGTTGCCCATTTTCATTTCATTCCCCAAACCCTCAATTTTCCTTCACAATCCGACAATGAAACCGTCAAATCGAATCAAGCAGAAATGACAAGACTTGAGAGCAGCTCCCAAAACCTTTTGAGCTTCCATTTCCCTTCTCCTTCAGCCATCTTGGAGATTTGAGTGCCTGAAACCCTAACAACACTACCGCCAAGAAATCGCAGGAAAAGAAGCAGCGGTGGAGATGTTGGAAGCAGAAGAACAATAAGGAATCAGAAACCTCAACCACCAGAGATGACAACGACACTGCATCTGAGAATGGGGTTTTTTTCCTACTGTACTATATTCATTTGGTTTTGTCTACGTTTGCTCTTTGGCTCGTTATTTTGAACAAATTAGAGGCGAAGGGAATTCGCAGAAAATGAAGATATCCAAATTTTTTTAGAAAGTTAATTTTGCCTCATTTGGAGAAATCTCTTCAATGTTTGAGAGGCTATTGGATTGGAGTTTGACAGATTCTTTGTTATTCACAAATTTTAGATGAATATTTATTTTACAACTTTGTTAGGTTCTTTGTTTTTTCAATTTTAACTTTGTGTTTCCGTTGAATATTGGCTATATATTTTGGTAGTATATGTATATGTCTTTGTGTTTTCATGTTAGGTAAATTTGGGAGTACTGGTATTGATGATGAGGCTAATATTCTGTGGAAACTTCGAGTACGAGACTCGATAGTTGGATTTGGAGCAATTGTTGTCCAAATATGGAAGAGTTGAGCCCATTGACATGAAATATGGTAAATAAATTGCATTTTTTTTTTCGTGTTGATCAAGATAATCTGATATATGTATCTTGATAGCTCATTGTTATTTTTTGATTGTTGAATGTAAAGCCTTGGAAATAATAGCAAGAAAATTGTGAAGATGGTAGTGCGGATGAAGTTTACTTTTGACACTTGTGTTTAAATAGGCTATATTCTCTTATATTATTATTTTTAGATAAACTAATTTTATTGTGATAGTGATTGTGATAGATGTGTGGGAAAGCTATGTGTTAGAAAAATACGGGTCGTGGGTCCCCCATGTAGGATGATCCGACCCACAAGTTATTAAAAAGGTTGGAGGGAGTGGTTTGAATTTGAAGTTCAACCATGCAACTCCATATAACCACACTTAACTCTCATACAATCTCCAATGATTGTGCATTGGAAAAAGAGGGAAAAAGATGGCATGAAAAATGAAGAGAAAATTCGTATGGAAATTTACACCAAAATTGGAAAGTCCTTAAAACCATATTTTGGACATGAAATCTTACAAAAAATTGATATTTAGATTGTGGATGATAATCCCCTTCCATTGTGATCGGAATTAGGACCATTGGAGAATAAGAAATGCAGATTTTGGAGTTTTGGAATGTAAGGTGATTCAACAATCAAAAGATCTCGGAATTCATCATTTTAAGTAAGTTTCTTAATTCGAAATTCATGTTAAAGAATACTACAAATTCTTACATTGGTATCAGAGCCGTAAAAGTTGTTTTCTTTGCATACTTTCTTGCTGTAAATTGAATTATTATGTTGAAAAATGCATGTATGCCATTTTTGTTGAAACTTGAAGCATTGCTAATGGAATATCATGAAAGATGCAATATAAATTCACAAAATTTTTACAGCATATTCCTTATATGATGTAGATCATACCTGCAAAGTTTGGAAATTTTTGGTTTTATAAATTTGGAGAAAAATGAAACCCTAGATAAAATTGCAGAAACTTTAAATATTTACTGCCATCTGGTTGTTCATCTTCATGCAGTAAGATTAATATAGTTAGAAATATCTTCTTATAAGCTTTTCATCCATATAAAAAAACTCAAATTTTGAACTTAAAATGAAGAAGTTATGAGGATTCGAAGTTTTAAATGAAAATCTGATTTTTTGCATTAAAATCGGTAAAATCCAAAACTTAAATACATGATAACTTCTTTCACACTATGTTTCATGATAACCATTTTGGTATGATTTGATAGATCTTTTCGATACATTTCCAACGGTATAAAGAACATAATTTTTGGCCTTGAATTGAAGAAGTTATGGCCTTCCGAAGTTTTGACAGAAATCTGAAAAAAAAACTGCAATTTTTCTTTGACGATGAACAGTAACCCCGGGAAAAAATGGCAGAAACCTGAACTGTTGCCGTAGAGGTGAATGATTCCAAATTCAATTTTGAGAAAATTGCATAGTGGTCCCTTAAATATTCAAAATGCAATTTCGAAACATGCATGTTACATATTGGTGCCAAAATTATTTTTTAAAAGTTGATTATTCCAATAACAATTTCAAAAATTGCAACTGAGCCCCCGTTTGGTGCATATTTTGAAGGAAAGCATTTGATGTGACAGGGAATATGTTGTTGAAAAAGAAGAAAAAATTATTGATGTGATGGACAATATTATTTTATTGAAGAATGTGTGGTTGAAAATGAGTAGAAGAATGAAAATGAAAAAATAATGTGGACCAAACAGGCATGAATCCTTGAAATATTCTTTATTTTTATGTGCTATTAAAATTTATTTTCAGAAAATTATAAATATTTTCTTTATTTTATTATTGAAATAAATTATAAAAAAAGTATTAAAAATATCTTTTTTGACTTAATTAAATTCTAAAAATTTTATAAAAATTAAGAATATTTGTTAAGTGGTATTTTCCTAGTGGGGTTTTTTTTTTTTTTTTTTTGAAGTGTTTCATTTTTTTAAAATGAAAAATACTACAAAAGTATTTAAAATACTACGTTTTATATACGTTCATGAGTTGTATGGGTCTTGATTAGGTTATGTGAACCATTGTGACTTATTTTTCAATTTAGAACTTGTTGAAATGTTCCATACTTATCGATATAAGTAAATGGATCTGAAACATGACCTAATGTGGAACACGTGAATATTTTGGGACATAAGCTTTTGGTGATAAACAGAATATGAGAATTCTAATGTCACTTCTCATTTGTTATTTTGGGACATAAGCTTTAAATGGGATTGAGAATTTGCAAAATAAAACTTAAATGATGTTAGTTTTATTTTTGAATTATAATTGAAGTTATCTTCTGGAAGAATTAATTTGTTATATCATGATACATGTTATAATTGGATAAATGTGCATAGTTTTACTTTTATTTTATCTAATTGAATACATGGTATCCATTAATTCGTATATCGTTATAAATGTTGAGGTCAGTAGAATTAGTGAGATTCTTACTTAGACCTATTAACTGTCAGTTGAGTGATAGTTCGGTGATTGGAAGATTTAGAGAAAATCTTACTTATAACTATTCGATTCACCAACTGAGTGGGAGTTCTCAAGTTAGAAGAATTAATGTAATTCTCACTTACAACCAATGAAATTTTGCATTATGAAATTAAGTTTATGATAGTGAAACAATAGGATTGCGGATGATAATTGGGAACATGGTGAACTTTCGACTTTGTACCTAATGTTGAACTATCGTATACGTTAATTTGCATTGAGGCAAAATTGAATGTGCATAAATGGACATTGATTGAGAATAAAATGTCTCTAAAAATTGATAGATCATGGCATCAAAATCTATAGTAGTTAACCTTAATAAAGGTGATAAGCTAAATGCAATAACATTTGGCATGATAAGATTTTGAATGTACTAGAAGGACATTATGTTTAGAGAGCATCAACCATGCAATAGAAGACCTTATATAGGTCATAATACTATAGAGAATAAAGATCAGAACTTTTTTAAGTACGAGAAAAGATAGATTCTTGTGCTTGAACATTTAAATTGTTAAGTTCTGTTATACATGATCTTTTTTATCGAATGTGACTTGACCAAGATGGTTAACATAAAGTTGAAAGTTTTTGTTGGTCACATTTGTTTTAGATGAGTAGTAAGTTCAAACTAGTCTCTTTTTAATAGATGAAAATTTTGAATGTCAATGTGGCTTACAAATTAAAGTGTCAATTTTCTATTGAAACTATCCGCTATGTGAGTTAAAAGACATGTGACTTGATGTTACTAAGTTTCGAGAATACACTTGTGTAGCAATGTTGTAGTTTATATAAGACTTGGATCGTAAGTATTAAATAAGCTAGAACAAATGCAGGATAGATGGAGAGACTAGAAAAGGGACCAAGAAGAATATATCAGATAGTAGATTTGGTAGAGGATCAATATTATAAAGGTTCAAGTGCTTCAACTATACGGTTTGAATCTCTTAGCTCGAAAGTGGTTAAGTTAAATGATATTGCACTTGAATATATTCCTCTTAGTGTTGTTTACGTGTCAAAACTATACATATTTGATCTTATCTTGTATGGATAGTGGATTCAAATGTTAGAAACCTACTTTATACGAGATCAAGAAATATCTTACTCTATTGTCGAGTCTTTGACTTGATACAAAGTAGATATATACAAATGATGAAGATAGAGTTGAAGTTTATAGATTCACTTCTATACGCTGATGCTAGCCATGATACTGTGTTGAAGTGTAGATTACACGAAATAGACTTATAAACTGTAATTTTATTCTCAAGAGAATTGATTGAAGAGATATATATGAATCGATTTGTAAGTTTCATGTTGAAGGCTTTTATAGTATTGTGGTAACTCTATAATTACACTTGTAGCCTAATGCAGTTATCTTGACAGTGGTACTTGAGTTTTAACAAAGTTTAAATCTCGTATAAATTTTATCATGTGGATGAAAACTACTGTATTTATGTAAAAGTCTAATGGTAGGTTGTAATTCTAATTTTGATGTTGATGACACTATATTGGCTAAGCATGAGAAGGAGTGTATTGAGACCATTTTGAAATGGTTGTCCTTAATTTTTGAGACGAAGGACATGGATTTTGCAAATTGTATATTTCATGTTAAAAAGATTTTTCTAGTCTTTTCTCTGTCACAAGAGTTATATACCATAAAGATTTTAGAATATTTTTTAACTGTGGAATTGCTACCATGTTGATACTTCTATGTCGAAAGGTGACCATATGAATCTTCATTTATGTCTAGGACTCCATAAGTGTACAAAGAAAATCCAGAGAACCATATCTAGTGCGATTAGAAGTTAGAAGTATGTTATAATGTATAATTACCTTAATGTATAATTGCCATGGATCTAGTCAGTAGGTATCGGTGTTTTCCTTAGAAATGATATTTTGATACCTGAAGCGTATTGCTGTCAATTATTCCATTTTGTTGTTGAGGGAATAACTTGAAATTGGAAGAGATATGCAAATATCGACTAAGGATGAGAGTTAGTTAAGTACAAATAGTTATTATACTTGTGCAATCTTACTATATAAAGTAGGAAGAAGCATATCTTGTAGTATATAACTTGACGCTGAAGAAATGTTTGGTATAGATGTATTGGGCATCTAATGATATTAGTTGTGAATATGAGATCCATGATAGTTATGCAATTATCTCATGTGTTGAGGATCTCAAATATCATGATGGAATCAAACACTCGATAGTGTTCTGTGAGAGACATTAGCAAAGAAAGTATTTTTGTAATATATCTACGTAAATGATGATCTGTAATCATCACACTCTAAAGATTTTTAGAGATGTACTTGTCGGTAATGTCGAATATCTAAAATTACATTGAATATGATACTTAGTGTATCAAAAAATTCTTGATTGATTTTTATGTGTCCATAGATGAACAATTTTAAGTTCATGTGTAATCTATTGTTGAGATTACGGGATAATATTTTGCATGCATATATAAAGTATGTCAAACAGGTTGAGATTGGTTCACTCACACGAACAATCGCCTTAGATACTTTGGGAAGTGTTGAGATGAGATAAAGTGATCATGTTGTGTATGTGATCATGTCACCTTGATAAGATATCAAGATGAGATTACAACAAGTAACGAAATGAATTTTGTTATCCATTAAACCTGTTTAGTAGTCAGATCAAGTTCTCGATTTGAGATTGCCTAGAGGAATGAATATAAGGAAAACTCAAGTTAGGTATCGGGGAATACCTGAACTAGGATCTGTACGGTGTTATTTGTTTATAAAGGATATGACATACGCCCTAAGAATGGGAGAAAATATTGTAGCACGTGTTTCATACCACGTGTGCTTTTATGACCAGTATTAGGTAAATGAGTGAATGGATCCCTGTTTCCTCATTGTGTGAGACCTTGAGATTTATATAACCTCATATATATCCTTATGACTTTTGACTGTTTTTGAGATAAAATTTCGGCGTTACTACTTTAGCATGTTGCCAATAACTATGATTGACTCGATTTGATGGGACATGTCAAGAAAGTAGCTGATTTAAAGTTTAAGGATTCAAGTAGGAAATGAAAACTATTTTGACCAACATTTATATTTGTATTCACCGACCGGACAATTGTATTTGACCATTTAAGGTATAGAACATAATTGTGAATATAATGATATGATGTGGGGTTCAAGTATGTTCCATAAATATTCGAAAGATCGGAAATACTTGAATTAATGTTGGAAAATGAGCTTGGGGTATAGCGAGATGTAATGTTCCTCTAGTTGAGCTACTATATATCTCTAACAGGTTTATAGTATTGTGAGCTCTAACATTACTCGCTGGTCGCACGATCTATTTGTTGTATGAATTTTTGTGAGATAGATCTTGAGAAAGATCTAATTCTTGACATTCGTTGTCCCTTGTGATTCAGGTTATGCTCATCATGTGTGAGTGTGAGATGTTAGAAAAATACGGGTCGTGAGTCGTCCATGTGTGATGACCCGACCCACAAATTATTATAAGGGTTGGAGGGAGTTGTTTGAATTTGAAGTTCAAGCATGCAGCTCTATATAACCACAAATAACTCACATACAACCTCCAATGATTGTGCATTGGAAAAGAGGGAAAAAGATGGCATGAAAAATGAAGGGAAAATCTGTATGGAAATTTACACCAAAATTGGAAAGTTTTTAGAACCATATTTTGGACATGAAATCTCACAAAAATTGACACTTAGATTGTGGATATTAATCTCATTCCATTATAATCGGGATTGGAACCATTAGAGAACAAGAAATGCAAATTTTGGAGCTTTGGAATGCAAGGTGATTCAACTATCAAAAGATTTTTGAATTCATCATTTCAAGTAAGTTTCTTGACCCAAAATTCATGTTAAAGAATGATGCGAATGCTTACACTATGATTTAAATTTGAAAATATTTGCTATGATTGGGATGGCGATATTTTTTGAATGTGTCTTGGTAAATGTATTTTATATGAGGCTCTCTTTCCATGTGTTATCCCTTCTGTTTTTTTGTTAGCCAATGCAAACACAATTTTCTTATGTCTAGATATTTATTTACTATGAGTTATTGTATTATGATCTTTCTCTCTTTGTTTGATCTTCCCTTGGAAGTTGTTGAGTTTGTTAATCTATTTGGTTCCTGAACTCTATCCTTCTTTTTTGTTACTTAATATGTTGTTTACTTGGTTGGGTATTTAAATGTTAGTGCTAGCAGTTTTGGATCTTGGTTGTTAATCATCAGTCTATAATTTTCGTATTTTTCAATCTTAACTTCTCAACGGCAAAAGAAATATTCTTTACATTTAGTAATTCTTGTTGGCATCCTTTTATCCTAGATTTATGGTAAACTATAAATTCATAAAATAACTATTTAGTTAATGAATAACTTCTTTCATTTTGACATGTGTATCCAAAATGCATGCCTTTGCAAAGATATGATCGCTAGTAAAAAATTAAATGGCGGAAAAATTGAAGTCTTTATTGGAAAAGATCTCCATATTTTAAGCATTTGTTTTGACATAAGAACATCTACTAAGGGAATATGACCTTCTATCTTAGCTCGCCAACGACTCTGAACCATAAACCTCTAATGCAGAGGCTACCTCTCTGCTTCCTTATTTCCTACTCACAGATGAAAACGATCTACGTTTACTTTACTCAATATTCTCTTTCACTTCCTTGAATGTCTAAGGTTGTCATCTCACCAAAATGGTTATGGTGGGAACTATCAGTGCATCATGCCATGCCAACCATTATAATCGTAAGCAGGGATGGATCTAGGATTGGATTACAGGACGGGCTAATGCGTAAAAAAAAAATAAAATTACACATTATTATTTTTTTTTCTAACTAAAAAAAAAATTAGCTGGGGGAGGCTGGGGGGGCTGTAGCCCCCCCTACATCCGTCCCTGATCATAAGGGACAATTTGTTAGTTCGCCATGCCATGTCTACAATCACTAATTATAGGGAGATCAATGAGTTCTATCATGCCATGTCTTCTATATACTGAATTCATGATGTGAAATTGGTGAAGCATGTTTAGCAATGACAACTCAAACCTAACACCATGGATTTAAACCTTTATTTGCCTTCATCATATTCATTATCTTTCTTTAGTTGATCATGCAAGGCCTCTACATTCTCACTTTCATCAAAACTATCACAATTTTTTCTGTTTTTGTACTTTTATCTAACTTGTCACGAGAAAAAAATCCTTGAATTAGTAGCTGATGCACTTTCCGCCGCATGGTCATTATGTAACCATATTTTATATTGCCTCTGCCTCATGCTAACTTTTTCCTGTAGGATTTACATTTGTCTATTTTGAGGATGGGCAAGATGCTGAAGATTCCATCCGTGGTCTTGAAGATAATACGAAAGGTAAAGGAGTACCAAAAGAAAAAGGCAAAAGACGCCAATAAATTGGGCATAAACAAGAAGCCTAAGATAGAGAACCCTGAAATCCCCATTCAAGGAACATAAATTCAAAGCCCACAAGGCTTGCCGCCAACGAGCCATGCAGGAGCAGGACGAGAAGAAAGCTGCTCGAATTGAAATGATAAATCAATTTCATCCTAATTTGTTCGAGGCATTTGATGGGTTCCTTAACTGTAAAATTATCAATTGCTAGATTTTTTTTTTTTGTATTTCCCTATTGTTTATGTAGAAAATTTACTAATCAAACTTTTCCATCCAAGTTTTGGAGATTCTTAAAAGAAACGGAGACATGCTCTTCAATTAGTTATTTTTAGGTAGGGAAATTTAAGCGTTCGAAATTTTCACCATTTCCCTCACTATCAGTTTACTTATATCATTATTTATTATCCCTTGGACATTAATTTAACAAACTGTGAAAATAATTCTGGGTTGGTTTTTAAGTTAAGTTAACTATATCGATTGAAGACCCCATGGACGTTGAGAGGAGGCGTCTTCTTGGCATTGATGATGAAAATGTTCCTACTAGGGATGAATTGCCTGTTGCTTTAGGAGAAGTAATTCACATCTTTATGCACTTTGGTGTTCTATAATCTACGGTCAAACCTGCATGTCTTTCTACAACAAAGTGCTTTTTGTACAGAGTTGGTTTTATAATTATCGTAATCCTAGAGAAATATTGAATTGACAAAAAGGTATACCATCATTTGACATAGTTCTTTTTTCTTGCGGAACACAAACTATAGAGTGTTGTACAAATCATTATTTAGTTCAACTCATAAGGTTCATATATTAGAATCTTCAAGACTCTTAGTATAGTAAATGTATGTTACTTGTTAGTCGAGACAAAGTGGTAAATTCACCGAAATGAACTTTTCTCTGCAAACGAATTACCTTATTAGGAATCACCAGTTGTTCTTATCATATAACATTGCACGCATGCACATCAATTTTTATTTATTATGACCAGGTTTTTTTTTTTTTTTTTTTGTATACAAAAGTTTATATTTGACAGAGCTTTCGTTTTTCTTATGTAAATGAAGGTAAAATTACAATAGATCGTTTTACTTTGCAGATGCTGGCTGAAGAAAAGATGCAACGGCCTAATAGAGAGGTACTATTCCCACAACCAACTATTGATAATTATGAAAGACAACTGGTTGTAAAGTTGTAAGGATGACCCCAATGTAATATTATTTGGGTTAAGGTCTATTCCCCTAATTACAAGTCTTAAGTTTTTTAATATTAACCATTTCCTCCTGTCAAGAAATAGTTGTATGATCGAGGTTTACAGGAGAAACTTGTTCACAAAATTTGCTTCATAACCAGGGGCGGACGCAGACTTCTTGAACAGGGGGGGCACAATCAAACTTTCAAAAAAATAGATATTTTATTACAACCGTTGTCTACGTGTTCGCATATTTTGATAACGTTCCAAAATTACATTATTTCCAATCTTGTCAAATACATCTTTCTCAATATATGCAATCAAATTATCATTCAATCATTGATCTCCGATACAATTGCGCAGGCGATTTTTGACACAAGTCATTGCAGAAAATGATCTCTCGACTGTAGCAGTAGCCACGGGAAGAACTAAGGTTAATGTCACAAGCTTGTAGACTAATTGATACACTTCATGTTTATTCTTTGCAACCAACTTATGTGCAAGATCACTAATACCCTGTAATCCTTCAAAATCTTCGAATGTGCGCATGTCAAGAATATATGTATCTAATTGATCATCAAGTTCTGAGATATCTGTTGCGTCAAAATCAAACGGATAATACTGACATAGTCGAATCACTTTGTTCTTGTCAAAAGCATCGAATGAGTTATTTGGAGACAAACATGCAACACAAAGTAGCAAGTCACTATTTATCTCAGAAAAACGATCATTCAGCTCCTGAAGTTGCATATCAATGATAGCATAAAACATTTCAATACGATAATGATGCAAATTTGTCACTGTCTCACGCCGTGAACAACCTAGAGTTATGAACATATCATCCATATTGGGAACATTAATCTCATGAGCTTCACAAAACGAACAAACAACCCCAAAGAAAGAATCCCATCCATCATCCCGCATCATTTGGAGCCGTGTTTTACATAATTGCACCAATCTCATGGCATTGACAATATCTTGATCTTTTCGTTGTAATGCTTTCGACAATTCATTTGAAATCCCCAAAATCTTTTTCATGAGATGTAGATTAAATACAAATTCAAATTTTAACATCAACTCAAATGAAATATAAGCATCACCTCTTGTTCCGGTACTTGTAGTGTCAGTAGCAATCATCTCAACAACGTCGACTATGGTTGAAAACATAACAATCAAATTTGTTAAACAACTGTAATGAGACCCCCAACGTGTATCACCAGGACGTTGAAGGGTAGTCTCTTGATTTAGACCTCGTCCACTTGATAATTCACCGACACTGAGTGATTCAAGAACTTCCAACCTTTGATTCTCTCGAATAAGATCACTCCGTTTCGCCGATCCACCGACAACATTCACCAATCTGTGTACTGTAGTGAAGAAAGTTTCAATCTTTGGATGCTTCTGTGCCACAACTATAAGAGCTAACTGAAGTTGATGAGCAAAGCAATGAATATAATATGCACTTGGATTTTCCTTCAAAATAAGTGCTTTGAGACCATTATACTCACCTCGCATGTTACTAGCTCCATCATATCCTTGACCTCTCAAATTAGATATACTTAAACTATGTTCAGAGAATAATTGATCAATTGCAGCCTTAAGTGAGATAGCTGTGGTACTCGAAACATGACGAACACCAACAAAATGTTCCAATACATGCCCATTCTTTACATAACGAATAACAACCGACATTTGCTCCTTAACTGAAATGTCTCGAGATTCATCAACTAAAATTGAAAAGAAACTATCACAAACATCTTTCATAATCACATTTAGACATTCAGAAGCAATAGCACTCACAATATCTTTTTGCACTCATGGTGATGTTAATTTGAAATTCTCAGGTGCATTCGTCAAAGTAACAGCCTTAATCTCAGCATTATGATCACACAACCAATGCAATAGTTCAAGAAAGTTTCCTTGGTTGTTTGAATCTTCAGATTCATCATGTCCACGAAATGCCATACCTTGTCGTACAAGAAATCGAACACAATCAATTGACGCATTCAATCAAATTCTATAATCTGTTCGAGCTTGATGTGATTGCTTAACGAGATATGATCGAATACTTTGCTCTTGATTCTTGAACGATTCATATTTGACTCGAGCCTGGTTGTGTACACTACTTGAAGTCCCAACATGTTTTCTAAGGTATTTTTTCTTCTTCCAATTTGAGAATCCATCATTAAGAAAGGAACCACCACTCAAACTAAAAAGATAGCAGTAAAAACAAAAAACTGCATCTTTCGCTACACTATATTCCAACCAGGTAGGATGCTCATCATACCACGAAACACAAAATCGCCTCTCTTTAATACCCATTCTTGTGGGTGGAAATGCATGATTACGAGGCTGACAAGGACCCCTTTGCATATATGCTCTTCGAATCATGTCTCGATCATTAACCTCATAATTCTGTATTGGAACTCTCAATCCAGGATCAGCGATAAGATTTACAACATCAACATCCTTGACTCCGACATCCCCAACTTCTCCAACATCATCATCAACATCATCATCAACATTTATTTTATCACTTTTGTCTCGAACATTCCTTTCAACATCAACATCAACATTCATAGATTTACGTTTGAAGTATTTGTCCATATCTGATACAATTAAAAAAATCAATCACATTAGATAAGAAAGTTTCAATCTTTCTAAATCAATTGCCTTCTCAATAAATGGTCTTCTCAGTCACAATTCAAACTCACACAATTTAGAAATCCCTATCAGTTACATTAAAATCCCTAAATCCCTAATTAGAATTCCCTAAATCAGACAACACAGACAGACATAATTAGCAAGTTCAGTCAGTCAGTCACAAATTAGAAATCCCAATCAATTTCATCAAAATCCCTAAATCCTAAAAGCCCTAATTAGAAATCCATATCAATTTCATCAAAATCTCAAAATCCCTAATTAGAAAATGGAAAACAGGAGCAGGGGTAGGGGGCGACGGACTGACCTCATCACGCCACGCGGGAGCGAGTGCGGGGGCGACAGAGTGGCTACTGGCTAGCCTAGCAGTATGGTGTCGCAACTCGCAAGCTCGCGGTCTCTCTGTCGCTGCGACACTGCCGTCGGTCTGGTGGAGACGTGGAGTGGCTCGCGGTCTAGATATCTGGTGCCTGGTGGAGTGGCTTGCGGTGGAGTGGTGGAACCTGTGGTTGTGGACCTGTGGTGGTGGAGTAGCGGCAGCAGGGGCGGACGGAGATAGAGAGGGAGATGAGAGTGTCGGGCTCGTTGGAGAGAGTGGAGAGGGTTGAGAGTTTTTAGATTTTTAATTTTCCTTTTATATTAAAAAAAAAACCTTTAAAATCTGGGGGGCACGTGCCCACCCAGGCCACCCCTAGGTCCGACCCTGTTCATAACATTATTTAATTGTGCATGAGATTACAGAACCAAATGATATGTGCACATGTGATATTTTCTCTATATAAATGTATGATTTCTTGTCGGAAGAACTAAGTTCATGAACCTATTATTTGTTGAATACAAGCTAATCACCAAAATCTCATTTGCCTTTGCTACATGTAACAAGCATATTATATGTTTGGATAAATCAAGCTCATATATCCGTTTCTTGTCATATTGAGTTTTTTATATAAAGGGTTTGAAATTTTAAAAGTCCTTTTGAGTTTTTTAAGGGTTTTATGTATACATGAGATAGAGATTTAAGAATATATACTGAAAATATCTTATATCCGCTGTCTTTAAGAAATGAAATTTTGTATGCTATTGTGGTCAATTGTATTTGTGTAACATGATTATAAATTTTATTTTCATATCTCCACCAACAAGGCTTTCTTGTTAACCATAATATTGAATTTGCCAATGCTTGGTCATGCTACAAGATTTAGAGCGCAGCCTTCGTTACTTCTAACTGATCGGTGTTTTGTTTAATTTTATATTCTTTATAACTATCTATATTTGTTGCTCTATACTTTCTATGAAGGAAACTACATTGTAAACTATCTGGCAACAGAGGTCCTGAACCGCAATCCTTTTGTGATTGGATTTTAGTTCAGCTTTTATGTCGACTTGCCAAGTTTGGATAGATTGATGATTAACACATTTAGAGACGTTGTTGAAGAATCGATCAACTCTTTGAACCAGGTAATTTAGATTTAAATGATGAAATGTGTTACAACCAACCGTTCTCCGCACAAGCATCCATGTGCATTTCTTGAGCAGTCCTTTCAAACTCTAATGAACAATCTTCCTAACTAGCATAATGTTCTTTTGTAAATCAATTGAACTAGAAATATATAGTTAGATTTGATTGACTATGGAAAAATATGGACAGTGGGGTAAATGAACATGTAAGCTCAGGCAGCCCGCAACTCGGCCCGAAAAAAGCTCGAGTAGGCTCAACTCAGGACTCGGGCTTAGTTTGGGCTAGCCTGTGTGACTTGTTGAGGCGCACGTGCCGACTCGTGAAAATGGTCCTTGTCACAAACTCTGTCTGGCTTGTTGCCAATTTTAATTTTTAATTTTTTTTTTGTTTTATTAATATTTAATTTAAGATATAAATCAATAAAGTAAAACTTATATATAAATATGCTTACATAATTAATATTCATAATTATGGTACAATTATCTATATTTATAATTTATTTTCATATTCATTAGTATTCCCGTTATATTTAATTGATATAAATTATAAATTTAATTATATAGGAATTAATATAATATTCTTTGTTATCTTGTGGTGTTCAAACTTCAAAAACATTTTCTATTCCAATACTTCAATTTTATAAGTGAATATGAGGATATTTATGCCCTTGAAAATTGTACACTAATTCATATATTCTTGTATCTACATGAATATTTTTTTATTGTATTTTAGTTGAAAAGAAGAACTTCTTTTTGACTTCTTTACATGAATATTTCATGATTTTTTTTTAAAAAAAATTAAAAATTCCCGGCCCGACTCGGTGAAGCCTAAGTCAAGCCTCCAAATTTCGGCCGAACTTTGGCTCGACTTGGCTTGGGCTAAAAAGGTTCGAGCTTTTCTTTGACCGGGTTGTGCATGAGCTGCGAGCTTTGGCTCGTGAGCTGGCTCGTTGACATCTCTAGACATCATCTTCACTAAGAATCTACGCACATTTAATTTCTCTGTCTTCATTGCCTTGATTCTGCTTTTGACTAAGTTCTTGTAATGCTTATGGCATAATTCCTGATGAGGTTTCTTTATGCATAAGGCGGCATCAGATCATTATGATATTGGTTTAAAGATATTAAATCAACTTGTTTATTTGTTGAGTCAAGTTCGACTCTTTCAACATTCATCCAAGTTTTTCATTAGTTTGAAGAAACCAAAGTTCACAGAGAAATTGTAAACTGGAAGATCTGTGAAACTCTCTTTTTGCTTCAACATCAAATTTTATGGAATCACATCAAATGATCGACAGAATATTGCCCGTTGCACATCAAATGAAGAAACCAATTGAAGAAACCAATTGGAATTAAGCAGTTGGCGCTAGTAAAAGCGTCGGGATGGGTCAATGGAGATCACATTGTGCAAGTATTTACGATCATTATAGACAATAGAATGTGAGAGGCTCACTTAGGATTAACTCTGCAAGATAAATGTTCTAATTCCTAGTTTGTATTAACATAAAGAAAAGAAATATGTAATTGAACAAATCAAATATTATTTTCCAATACAATTGAGACCCGTTGCATAAATACTTTGCAAAACTATATATTCTAAATTTACTTGGGTATGTCCTTGTTTATTTCTCTTGTAACCAGGGGTTTCTTTAAATTTACACATGACATAACTCAAATCATCGGAAATATTATCAACAAATTAGTACAATAAGAACCACATATCAACCGCGTCCTTAGTTCAGGTGGAGAAAAATTGCTCCAGTTGTTTTGGACACAGATCATTAAAATAGGAACAGTGTGAACCCAAGACATGCACATTGGAGAGGATTAGTGGTGGCAATCGAATTTTTTTTTTCATTATTATTTTTTATTTTCTTCTATAAATACCCCAAAACCTCACTATTTTTTCACAACAAATTCAACAATCTTCCTATTCTCTCTACATTCTACAATAATTCCTTCATTATTCAATTATTCTACAACCATTCTACTCTCTACGATTATATTATATACACATACCTTCATTATTACATAATTCACATACATTTTATAATTTTTATTACATTCAAATTTCAATTCTATTATATACGTTTTCTTAGTTTGTTCATTACACTATACATTATCCAATTTATACATTTCATATTTATTCTCTATATTTCTATTACATAATAAAAATGGATCCTTGTGATTTTGTCGAGGGCTTGTTCAATGGCCAATTACCTATGATACCGCAATCTCAATTCTCAATCAATTTGTCAGTCTCGACGACATCCCACGATTTGATGGGAATGCATCGGTAATCCAGTTGATTTAGATGATGAAGATGTTGGCAAGGTCGAACTACAAATTTCTGATACAAAAGGGAAACAAAAGGAAAAAATCTGCGAAATGTCGGGAACACTATAAATTGATTACAACCGGTCATACAGTCGATGAAATCACAGAGTGTAAGGCAGTGTATAAATACTGTCAAACGCAATTAGCATGGCAAAATGGTATTAATGCTGTCCACCTCAACCGTTACTACGCCAAACGTACAGCCAAACATGGGCTTGTTGGTCAATCTCAAACACAATTAGCCTTTGGTACTCCTTCTTGTAGCGGTTCTTCAACACTAAGCACGTGGAGGTATTCGGAGGTTATAAACATTTAATCACTGAATTTTATAACTCTGGCATGTAAGAAATGTCGATGATTCTATTTTGATTGATTCTGACTCGGAAGTAGCCTTTAAAGTCAAAAAATTTTTAACAAGCTTTTATGATTTCACAAATATCTTATTTGAGGTATACTATCCCACTAGTTCAGAGTTCTTGAACGTCTTTACATCATTGCAAAATATTTTCAAATATACAAAAATGATCCCCGATTTTCCTGATATATTGTTTTATATGGAATTAAAATTCAGAAAATACTATGAAGAATTGCCATTGTTGTTTCCTTTGACAAGTGTAATGGATCCCATGTGCAATTTTGACGCACCTATCATTTATTCGAATTTAGAAAACTCGTTAACTTCAATGTACGAAACGTACACACAATGCTTTGGTGCAAATATTAGTCGAACACCCACCGCACCCACCCCTTCTGCTATTCTTCAAGACAATGAAATATGACTTTTATCCTTATTTGAAAGTATTCGGCGATGAAAGATATGATGCATGGGGTTCTTCTAGTATGTCTCTTGCATATAATCCAACTTCATATGCAAGTTCTACTGGAATGCCTATTGAATTAGTTCAATATTTTAATCATCAAACACTATGAGCGTAGAATCCGTTGATGTTAGATAATTAGATTTACTTGATTTTTGGTGAAAGAACGAATTAAAATACCATATCATTTCTACCATTGCAAAAGATCTACCACCACCTCTAGTTAGCACATAGCTTCAGATGTCATTTTTAGTGTAGGTAAGAGGATTATTTCCGAGACAAAAAGCCAACTCGAAGAAGGTATTCTTGAAGCATTGATGTGCACAAATGATTGACAAGACGCACATTTTCTAATACAACATCTGAATGAAAAAATTGCGTATAATCAAACTTTCTTATTTTCTTAATAATATTTTGATTTTAAAAAAAAATATACACGTAACAACTTGTTCGTGCACAATTTTAATCCCGCATTCTTCAAAATTAAGTAATCCGTCCCAACTCCCAAGCACGGATAAAATGATGAGGATTCTTTTTTTTAAAAGATTTTTTAAAAAATTCAAATCTAATTTCAAATTTTCAAATCTCAATTGCCAAACATTTTGATTAAGTCAAGAGTTTTTGATCTTCGAGTCTTTTCTCTAACGAGGTATGGTTTCATCTACTTCCTTATCCATGCAATCAAATTTGCAATGAAAATGAAGTAAACCCATACTTCATTAGAAAAAGTCTTGCGGAACTAAAATACTTTACTCAATCGAAATGTTCTTTTTAAAAGATTTTAAAAAAAATTCAAATCTAATTTCAAATTTTCAAATCTCAATTGCCAAACATTTTGATTAAGTCAAGAGTTTTTGATCTTCGAGTCTTTTCTCTAACGAGGTATGGTTTCATCTACTTCCTTATCCATGCAATCAAATTTGCAATGAAAATGAAGTAAGTAAACCCATACTTCATTAGAAAAAGTCTTGCGGAACTAAAATACTTTACTCAATCGAAATGTTCTCTACATTTTTAACGAAAATAAAGATTGCTTGTTTTTTTTAATGAAGAATCAATTTCCTTAAGTTTCAGGCGTCGTCAATTTCTCGTTTTCGGAGGCTTCATTTAAAAGTAAAATAAAATAAAAAATTGCACACATAATTAGTTATTCGTGTACAATTTTAACTCCGCCTACTAGAAAATAAGTTGCAAGCCCCAAGCTCGGAAAAAATGATGAGGCTTTTCAAGTTATAATTTTTTTTAGAAAAAAATCATATCTAATTTTAAATCTCAATTCAATTTATTATTTTTACACTTTACTTCTACAACTGTATACATTTCTTATTTATACAATTCAATTATTCAAATCAAACTTCATATAAATTCTATACATTCAATATTTAAATTTAACGAAAAAAAAAAAGATTGTTACATCAATATTTCGATTGTCCGGATAATTATTGTAGCATAGTAGAAGGGTTAAACATAATAGAAAAATGCTATGTGTACACCTCGTGGTGTACACATAGCTTTGCACCTCCCTCACATGGAGGGGGGCCCACAAATATTTTATTGTATGTGGGCCCCCCTCCATGTGAGAGAAATGTAAAGTCGTGTGTACACCATTGTATACACGTAGCATCACTCATAATAATAATAATAATAATAATAATAATAACATTGAGCTCGTGGGCCAAGTGACATACAAGTCGAGCTCGTGGTTAATGGACTCGAGTCTGCTCAGCCCGACTCATTGCCACCACTAGAGAGGATTGAACTCAAGTTTGGAGCATTCCCCAAAATTGTGGCAGAATTTCCTGTGGAACATTCACCGAATGTCAAAATTGTGCACATTGGGTAACTTGTTATCCACTTGCTCGTTAATTAAAAAAATCAAAATATTAAACAGAACAACACGGATGAAGGATGAATATAAGGGTTTGCTTGAGCCCAATTTTTTGGAGAATAAATTTTGTAATAATTTTTTTTTTTGGAGAATTTGTGGTTAAAAAGTAAGGAAAATTTTTGAATTAACGTGTAAAATTATTTTACTGAAAAAATATGTAGCTGAAAATGAGTTTAAAAATAAATTGAATTTTTAAACATGAGTATTGCCTTTTGAAGTTGAGTTCCTCAACGTATTGAGATCCTTTATAAGAAGAAAATGCACGACGGCAAGAATCCCTAATTTTAGAACTTTCAACCTTAGAGTCGTATGACTTTCTGGGAGTCGCTCTGAGAAGACATGGTAACAAAGAGATTCACAAAAGCTAAATGAAGAAAAACTTAGAATAGAAAACTAAAAAGGACATATCTACCACAAGGTAAGAAATCACAAGGAAGAAGTAAGAACGAAACCCCCAAAGAAGAATAACGTAGTTATACATACCCCCAAAAAGGACGAGAACCGTGGGATTTCGCACTTAAAACAAATCATAGCCATCCAAACCTTCCAGAAAATCATGGCCATCCAATATCAAGGCCATCAAATCATAACACGTATTTGATACACGCATTAAATACATACATGCCACTAGCCTAGAAATACACAAAGGCTCCGTAGCACGCGGGGAAAATAAGAGTATAGGAAGTTCGCCCAAAGTAGGCGAATCTTCCCCCATCCAGACTAGTTACATGTCATCAATAAAATAACACGTGGTTCAATGAATAAAACGTTGTACTTTTAACAGAATCAGTTATATGATAGCTTATAAGAGACGGCCATCTGTCACACACATCAAATGACCAAATAACCCATAGACCACCACTTTTGAAGAGAAAGCACGTAATTCAGATATTTTCCCTTAAATAGCTATTTTCCTTTTTACTCTAAGTTTGAGCATTGAAGCTAGAGAGCTTAGGATGTAAAAATCATAGTTAAGTGAGAGAATTTGTTGATCCGATTTTTTACCATTAACAAGTCCCATAAACATTTTTTTTTTATAAGCGTAGCAATATTTACATATTTAAATGAATAACACATTTAGCCCCTGTTTAGTCTAGCTTAAAATTTGATAAAATTTTAAATCAAAATCAGTAATTAATTTTAACCACATATTTTACGAGGTCCACAACTTTTCAACTACACATTTCATTTACTTTTATCGAAATCTACTAAAATATGATTTTTAACTACATCAAACAGAGGCTTATATTTAAACAAAGATTTTGTACAATCCAAAAGATATAGTAGCAAAATAAAATATCTCTCCAACCGAGAGATTATGCTAGCATAATAGTTAGTCTTCTCAAATTTTTAGATGCAAAATCAGTAATCAAACTACCCAAATTTTAAGGGACGAAGTTTATTTTAAAGAGAGGAGGTCGTAAAACCTTTACATTTTTTAAAAAGATTTTTGAGTCTATTAGCATATTTTTAAAAGGTTTTGGGACCTAAATGCAAATTAGCAAAATTATCATGTTTGTAAAGAAAATACAAAGTGTAAATAATAATCTCCAAGAATTATTAATTGGAGAAACTTGAGCAAGGTGCACTTTAGCGAATTCTAGAAAGTTTAATGACTAAATAAAAAATCAAGCACCATAATATTGTAAGGATGATTGGTGAGGAGAAGAGTGATTTTCAGAACTTAAACATAGGATAAGTCCCTAGATGCGAAAAGAACAAAATTTAGGGACTATATTGTAAATAAAAAGATATATTTTTAGATTATGAGGTGACCGTTAAGATTATTTAGTGATGAGACATATCACCAGATGCTAAGAATTTTGATTACGGCATCTTTTGATAAATTTGAGATCTTGAAGGACGAAAGTGAAAATAAGTTTCGAGATCACTAGGCCAAATGTGTATTTATTCGAGGAGCGAATGTTACTCTACAATGTTGGGTTTATTTCGAAACTCATATTACATGACACATTATGAACTCGAGTAAAAGTAAATTTGGATAAACTAAATTTGAGTTATAACTCATTAAAATAAATTACTTGATTGTTAATGTTAGTTCACAGATAAAACCTAATTAAGAGCAATATTGAACTCGTTTGACCACTCGAAATTATGTATATTAGGCGAGAAAAAATTATTGTTAATAAACTCAATCTAAGTTACGGCCGACAAAAGAAAAATATGATTTAGCACTTGTTTGGTACCCATTAAAATTTTCGTTCTCATTCTTCTACTCATTTTCAACCACACATTTTTCATTAAAATAATATTTTCTATCACATCAATAACTTTTCTTTATTTTTCAACCACACATTCTCCATCAATCTACTATTCCAAAATACATTCTTCCAAAATAATATCCATCAAACACACCATTAATGAATTATCAAGAAATCCTATTATGTACTATTTTTTAGCCTCCTCAAATTTTGAGATTTAGACTATTGCGTAGGCGACTTTGACAGAGGCGGCCTGATTTTTTAGTTTGTAATTTTCTTTTATTTTCTTTGAGGTTATTGAAGTGGAACAAAATTCCTAAGTTTTTGGCTTATAGTTGACATTTTTGGATTTTAGATGTGACAGTGTTCCCATTATTCAATAAGGAGAATACTCTCCCATCACATTTCATTTGGACAACGTTGACTTTGACCTATATACGTTAAACCACTTGGTTCATTGTGGTACGCATCTCAAGAAATTCCACAAAGATAAATTTTTGAAAAGTCAGCACTGAAACAATTCTATTATTTTGCTTCTCATTTCCATATACTTTTCAATCAGCAGAAAAAGAAAAATTAAATTGACAACATCAACTTTTCTGTCGATAAAATTAGATCTTAATTATTCCAAATACATGATACTTACTGATCATTTTTAACGACATAAAGAAGACAGGACGATTGTTTCGCAGCAAAAGAAATGCCTTTTGATTTATCTAGCAGCAAAGCAGGTTCAAAAGTGCCAGGTTTTTTATCTCTTGTTCTTGCATCTTTTCTGTTCGCTATTTGTCTTGGATTAGCAGTAGAGGCTGAGCATTCGTCCACAAATATTGGAGCAATTATCGATGTTGATTCCCGCATTGGGAAGGAACAGAAGATGGCCATGATCATGGCCGTGCAGAAATTCAACAACAATTCAAGGAATCACAGGCTAAAGATTTATTTCAGAAAAACCAGCGAGGACCCTGTTCAGACTGTTTCAACAGGTATCTTGATGTGTTCTTTATATTGAATATGTTATTTCATATTTTATAACCGAAATATACCAAATTAAATGGAAGTATCCAGACAAAATCAAGAATGGCGACCAGCGCCAACAAACTTGGTTTAAATGTCTCAAAATACACATCGACACCCTTTTTTCTCTTGCAATAATTAGTTATCAGAAATTGATCAAATTCGTTTGCTTGAGGTGCAGCTGAAGAGCTGATTGGCAGGAAACAAGTGCAGGTTATCATTGGGACGCGAACATGGGAGGAAGCAGCTTTAGCTGCCGATGTTGGAAAGAAAGCGCAAGTGCCAGTCCTTTCATTAGCAGCAGCTTCCAGTACACTGCCATCGACCCAGAATCGATGGCCCTTCTTGGTACAAATGGCGACCGATAGCAAGGAACAGATAAATTATATTGCAGATATTGTCAATTCCTACCACTGGCGAAAAATCATTACTATTCATGAAGATAACAGTTATTTTGCTAATTCCGAGTCACATATTACGTTATCCAAAGCTCTTGAAAATGTTAGCTCTATTGAATATGATCTGACCCTTCCACCTTTCTATTCTCTAACTGATCCAAAAAGGTATGTTAGAGAAGAAGTAGCAAAGCTAAAGACGAAGCAGTCTCGTGTTTTTATTGTTCTTCAATCGTCTTTACCACTGGCTACGCATTTATTAAGAGAAGCGAAGGAGAATGGACTAATGGGTAGAGATTCAGTATGGATTCTGACAGACTCTATTTCGGATCTTCTGGATTCTGTTGATCCCTCTTTCATTTCGTCCACGCAAGGTGCTATAGGGATCAAGAGCTACAATTCAGAAAGCAACCGGCATTTTCTAGACCTGAAAGATCAATTCCGAAAGAATTTCTCATGGACGTACCCAGATGAAATCAATTTGGATCCTGGAACCCATGCTCTAAAAGCATACGATAGCATTACAGCTATTGCCGAAGCAGTAAAAGGATTAGGTAGGAACAGTACTAGTAATCCAAAATTGCTGCTCAATGAAATTCAATCCAGCAATTTCATTGGACTAAGTGGTGAAATTCGTTTCCATGGTGGAAAATTACAGCGGAAATCTACATTTAAGATTATTAACATTGTTAACACGACATATAAAGAGCTAGGCATCTGGTCATCAAAATTTGGCTTCTCAGAGAGGTCTGTGGAGGAGAAGGGCAGTGGGGTTATTGGTGAATTCCTCAGCTCGGTAAATTGGCCAGGGGAATTGGATCGAGTCCCAAAAGGATGGGCAATGCCTACTGCTGCAGACCCCATGAAAATTGGAGTTCCGGAAAACCATCTTCCTTTTACAATTTGGAACAAAACATCAAATGAATCAAATGACAACGAATTCGATGGTTTTTGCATTAAACTTTTCGAAGAGGTGGTAAAAGAGTTGAGCAAATGTTATACCCTGCATTATAAATTTGTGCCCTTCAATGGTAGCCACAATGAACTGGTTGAGAATGTCAGGAATAAGGTAATAATTTCATTTGAGACATCCTAAACTGGTGTTTACATACAAAACTCTTTCAGAAAAGGATATATAGCAATATAATTTTGCCTCTTTTTCTACATTGTGTATTGTATGCTAGCTAAATTTCTTCAGTAGATTTCATCAAAAAAAGTGCTGCATTTTCATGCTCCCCAACCCTGTCCTCAATTGTACTTGTAGAAGCAAACATCCTTTAGATTGTAAAGAACTATTTGAGTCACTCTCGTCCAGTGTCAACATTAAGAACGACATAAAAAAATTAAATTTATTCTATATGTGATAACTAATTCTTGTATTTTTGCGAATCACATTACATTGTAGACATTTGCTGGTGCAGTGGGCGACATAACCATCTTAACCAACCGGTCAAAATCTGTGGAATTTACTCTACCATTTATGGAATCTGACTTGCAAATGTTGGTTCCAGTGAAATCTGAACCCCAGATGGCATTGATGTTTGTTAAACCTT
The DNA here is from genome assembly GCA_035079005.1 of Fraxinus americana. Classification (NCBI taxonomy): domain Eukaryota; kingdom Viridiplantae; phylum Streptophyta; class Magnoliopsida; order Lamiales; family Oleaceae; genus Fraxinus; species Fraxinus americana. The sequence continues at coordinate 45,020 of JAVHZT010000144.1, read as the reverse complement.
TCACTAGGAACATGTGGATGGTTACTTTTGCTATTTTATTTTACACGATGTTCGTTGTTTGGTTTATGGAGCATCAGACTAATGAAGAATTTAAAGGGTCAAGGAAAGATCAGCTTGGAACTGCAATGTGGTTCACATTCTCTTCTCTATTCTTCGCTCATGGTAAGCATCTTGATCATTTAGTGCAAGTTTTGTAATGTGGATAGGACAATGTTGCATAGTTTTAATTGGAAGAGAGACAAATTTTTTTTTTTTTAATCGCACTGTTCAATCTTTCATACCAAGTATTAAGGACCTTTTTCTGCATGCATCTGAGGCAAATATACTTATATTTTACAGGAGAAAAAATTAATAGCAACTATACAAAACTGGTGGTTGTGGTGTGGCTCTTTGTTGTGTTGGTATTATCCTCAAGTTACAAGGCTAGCCTCACTTCAATGCTGACTGTCTCAAGACTCGAGCCAAGTGTGACTGGTTTAGATTTGATAAAGAGTACAAATGCATCAGTAGGGGTCGATGATGCCTCTTTTGTAAAAGATTATCTGAGGGATGTACTTGAACTTAAAAATATCAAAATCATCAGCGGCCCCTATGACAATTTTCTGGAGGAATTTAAGAGAGAAAGTATTTCAGCTGCATTTCTTGATGCTCCTCACCAGAAAGTTTTTCTGAATGAGCATTGCAAAGATTACACCGTGACTGGACCTACCTACAGTTTTGGAGGACTGGGATTTGTAAGTATTCAGTAACTTGTGATACTAATTTGAGTTGTCACAAATCTAAAATTTTCTGCAAGTATTACTGAAATGAACATATCAAATGCTTGAAATTTGTATACAGGTATTCCAGAAAGGCTCCCCAATAGCTCGCGATGTTTCTGAAGCCATTCTAACTTTAATGGAGACTGGAAGGATTAAAGAATTGGAAAATGAGTACCTTGGTTCCTCAGACAATTGTTCAAATTCTGGAACAGAAAGTTTGAGTCTCAAGAGTTTCTGGGGTTTATTCCTTGTTTCTGTTGCCATTTCAACTCTCTGTCTCCTTATTTTCATTCTTCAGTTGTTGAAAAAGAAATCAAAAGACAGCCAAGTACATTCATATGATCTTGCTCAAAATGTCCAGGGCGTTCTTCCTGACACAATGGCTAGTTTGGCGCAGTTTTTTCATGGTGGAAGGCCGAAGCCTCTAATGAGGAGGAGTACGTTTACTTGATCTAAATGTTATGACAAATGAAATGTTCGGTAATGTAGATTAAAAGCTGTATAGGACAGATCGGATCCTTTTCGATTCTGCATACCAAATATACCCTGAACTGTTAGAATGTAAAAATTGTATGCAAGTAAATCCAGATATGGCATATTGGGCCATTTACAAAAGAAAATATATATATATATATATATATATATATATATATATATATATATATATATATATATATATATTATGAACAGATTTCTTTGTGTAAATTTAAATCAAATATAACATTCTTGAAATTTTTGCGTGACTTGTGTTTTGGGTAAAGGTCAAAATATGTCAGGCTGTTCATCTTGAGATTATGTATTTTTCTAGCATAGAGGCAGCAAAATGTATGTGATGTACCGAAAGTTTATAGGAAAGAACAAATTTCCTGTGAAAATTCAAACTTATTCTTTTACAAATGCCAAGAAATAGAGAATGTTGAGAGAAAATCAAGAATTTTTCCTATAATAAAAAATAACTAAGTGCCGTAAGGCTTACAAGCTTTATTTAAAGAAATGACAAACATGATTAAAATCAAAAGCCATAATATTCAGAATTAACCCTTAATTCTCAAAGGGGAACGTTTCCACCCAAAATTGTCTCAAACTTCTACTAAAAGTCTAAAACAGACATCGCGAAAATTTTTTTAGTTGACGTCGATTCCACTTTTTCATTAAATCCTCTTCTTTTTGTGCGTGCGATACCCACCCTGAGTTCGCCATTTGCAGTAGCTCTAAGTACGTATATACATACAAACATCACTTCGTCATATATATGTGGTTTTTTTTTTTTCCTTGATGATTATGCTTTTTTGGATTTTATGAGATTTGGATTTTGAAAAAAAAAAAACTCAACCTTTTTTATGTTTATAAGATAGAAGAGAATTAATACTTTTTTCCTATTGGGAAGGGTTTTTGCCACAATAATTGAAGGTTGGCGGAGGTGAAATTATTCTTCATAAACTTTAAGAACTTATTTATTTATTTATTTTTTTGTCAAATTGATTTTTGAGTTAACGCGTTTAAGCAACGACCATTTTGATGAACTCAATGACTTCTTTAATGTGTACTATTTTTGTATTTTGAACACTTTTTTGGACATTGTAGTTTAACCATTTTTTCAAAGCCTTGACGATTTCTATAGCTTGAATTTTACGTACAACCATGCTATATGAACAAGTTCTACGACAAGATTAATTTAGTTAAAAACAGAAAATTAATCAACTTTGTGGTAACGTAAATAAAAATATATTTAAAATAATGAAAAGAGAATCAAAACATTTTTATATAGTCGATGTTTGTCTCCTATTCTTTAAAAAAAAAAAACTCTACATATTCATTTTTCAGGCATACATTCATACAATAAAATATTCTATACGTAAATCCTAAACTTTCACCAATTTTTTAATCACACATTCTTCAAAAATTCACTATTCAAAATAATATTTTTTTCCAAAAAATACCACCAAACAAGGGCATAAAGTGATTAACTACAATGTTTTACCAATGTTGCCCACTTAAAAGTTAGATTGTGCTTCTCACATAATGTTAAGGCTAATAGAATTATGCAAAAAATGAAGATTTGGAGATTTGGACGAATTTTTTCAAAAATGCTAAAGGTTAGTGACTAATTGCACAATTTTTCAAAAAGTAAAATAAGATTGTGATGGAAAAAATTTTGTGTTGCATGTAATATTATTTTATTGAAGAATGTATAGCTCAAAAGAAAAGAGAGAAAAATATATTTAAAAAAAAAAAAATAAAACAAGGCTGGGAGGAAATTCAGTCGGCAAGCGCCTTTATACTGTCGTCAACGTTTTATTTTTCTCTTTGACTAGTGCAGGATCGTTGACGTTATTGAAGTGGAACAAAATCCACAATTTATTTTTGCTCACAGTTGACATTTTTCGATTTTAGACATGTCAATGTTCCTCATTAAGGAGAATCTTCCCCTTCACATTCATTTGGACAAACGGCGACTTAGACTTATCTACGTTAAACGGCGAATTATTATCAAGAAAATTCCATACGATTAATTTCTGAAAAGTCAGCAATAATACAATTCTATTTATTCGATTGATTAATTTTTTTTCTCAAGTCTTTCCAACTTTTTTGTCCATAAAAGTAGCAATTGAATTTAATAAACCATTGGTATTAATCATTTTTAACGACCTGAAGAAGACAATGCCTTTTCGTTTATCTGGCAGCAAAGCAGGTTCAAAAGTTTCCAGTTTGTCATCTCTCGTTCTTGCGTCTTTTGTGTTCACGTTTTGTCTTAGCTTAGCAGTACAAGCTGACAATTCAGTCACAAATATTGGAGCAATTATCGATGTTGATTCCCGCGTCGGGAAGGAACAGAAAATTGCCATGATCATGGCCTTGCAGAACTTCAACAACAATTCAAGTAATCACAGGCTGAATATTTATTTCAGAAACGCCAGCAAAGACCCTGTTCAGGCTATTTCTACAGGTATCTATCTTGATATATTTATTCTCTATATAAAAGAGTCTTTGAACCGGGAGGTTGCATCATATAGAGACGATACCCTTTTTAATATAGCATCAGGTGTCATAATTTATACTCGAAATAAGCCATATGCCGCATCCAGATAAATCAAGCATGGGTCTTGCCAAAATGATTTTTCACGATACTCGGTTTAAATGTCTCAAAAAAATCTCTCTTCCTTGAAACTATGATTTCTTATATCCAGCAGAAATGATCAAATTCGTTTTCTTGTGTTGCAGTCAAAGAGCTGATTGGAGGGAATCAAGTTCAAGTTATTATTGGGACACGAACATGGGAGGAAGCAGCATTAGCCTCCGATGTTGGAAAGCCAGCGCAAGTGCCAGTCCTTACATTAGTTGCAGCTTCCAGTACACAGCCATCGACCCAGAATCGATGGCCTTTCTTGGTAGAGATGGCCACCGATAGCCAGGAACAGATAAATTGTATTGCAGCTATTGTCAATTCCTACCACTGGCGAAAAGTAATAGTAATTCATGAAGACAGCAGTTATTTTGCTGATTCTGGGTTGCTTCCTATGTTATCGGAGGCTCTTCAAAATGTTGGTGCAGCTATTGAGTATGATCTCATCCTTCCACCATTCTCTTCTCTATCTGATCCAGAGGGGTTTGTTCGACGAGAAGCAGCGGAGTTATTGAGGAAGCAGTCTCGAGTTTTTATCGTTCTTCAATCATCCTTACCACTGGCTACACATTTACTCAGAGAAGCTAAGCAGATAGGACTAATGGGTAGAGATTCAGTATGGATTCTGACAGACTCTATTTCAGATTTTCTGGATTCTGTTGACCCCAATTTGGTCTCTTCTGCACAAGGTGCTATAGGTATCAAGAGCTATTATTCAGAAAACAACAGGCATTTTCTAGACTTTAAAGATCAATTTCGGAAGAATTTCAGACTGGAGTATCCAGATGAAGACAACTGGGGTCTTGGAATTCATGCTCTAAAAGCATATGATAGCATTACAGCTATAGCAGAAGCTGTGAAAGAATTAAGTGGGAACAATAATAGTAATCCAAAGTTGCTGCTCAATGAAATTCTGTCCAGTAATTTCACTGGACTAAGTGGTGAAATTCGTTTCCATAGTGGGAAATTAAAGCAGAAATCTATATTCAAGATTATTAACATTGTTGGAAGGAGTTATAAAGAGCTAGGCTTCTGGTCATCACAATTTAACTTCTCAGAGAGCCATGTGGAGAAGAAGGGCGGTGTGGTTATTGGTGTTGACAGTATGAACGAATTGCGCAGTTTGGTAAATTGGCCAGGGGAATTGGATCGAGTCCCAAAAGGGTGGGAAATGCCTACCGATGTAGCCCCATTGAGAATTGGAGTTCCGGGAAACAATTCCTTCCCAGTGTTTGTAAAGGTAAAGCATGTCCAAAAGACAAATGAGAAGATATATGATGGTTTTTGCATTGATATTTTCGAAGAGGTGATAAAAGTATTGGGATATCCCCTGCCTTATGAATTTGTGCCCTTCAATGGTAGCTATAGTGAACTGGTTGAGAATGTTGCCAATAAGGTAATACTTTCATTTGAGACATTCTTCTTTTCAATAAAGGATCTATAATATTGACTGTTTTTCTTCTTCTAGTACGAATGAGATCTAAGTTTCTTCAGTAGACGTCCGCGTACATTTGATTGATCCATAAATATTTAGATTTGTAATTAAAAAGCATATAATCTGCCTAAATCCCTGCATTTTCTCCATCTTGTCAATAAGAAATATGAAGTATTCAGAACCTAAATAACTAAACATATTTACTAATTCTTGTTTCTTTTTTCTTTTTTTGCAATGTGCATGAAAGAGCTTTGATGCTGCTGTGGGCGATATAACCATCTTAGCCGACCGTTCAAGAACTGTAGAATTTACTCAACCGTTTATGGAGTCTGGCTTGTCAATGTTGGTTCCAGTCAAAACTGAACCCCAGATGGAGTGGATATTTACGAAGCCTTTCACTAGGAATATGTGGACGGTTACTTTAGCCATTTTATTCTACACAATGTTCGTCATTTGGTTTATGGAGCATCAATCTAATCCAGAATTTAAAGGGCCAAGGAGAGATCAACTTGCAACTGCAATGTGGTTTACATTCTCTTCTCTATTCTTCGCTCACAGTAAGCATCTTCAATAACGTGATAGTGTCTCGTAGTTTTGTGGAAGAAAAAGAAACTAATATTTTGTTTATATCAGTGTTTATTCTTGTCGTACCAGACATGCTTAGAGATTCGACATTCAAGCATTTACGAACTATTTCTGTTTCATATCTGAGGCAATATACTTATATTTTCGGGGTTATCTATTTTGCAGGAGAAGAAATTAAAAGCAATTATACTAAAATAGTGGTTGTGGTGTGGCTCTTTGTTGTGTTGATATTAATCTCAAGTTATGAGGCTAACCTCGCTTCAATGCTGACTGTCCCACGACTTGAGGCAAGTGTGACTGGTTTAGATTGGATAATGAAAACTAATGCTACAGTTGGATGCGACGGTGACTCTTTTGTAGAAGATTATCTGAGGAATGTAATTGACCTTCCAAATATCAAAACCATAAGCAGCCAAGACCGTTATTCGGAGGAATTTAAGAATGGAAATATCTCTGCTGCATATCTTGAACTCCCTTACCAGAACGTTTTTCTCAAAGATCACTGCAAAGAGTATACAGTAACTGGGCCTACCTACAGCTTTGGAGGACTAGGGTTTGTAAGTATTCTGTAACTTGTGATTGAGTTGTCACGTTCCTAAAATTTTCTGCAAGTATTACTGGAATTAACACATCAATTTTTGTGGGTTTTCATAAAAAGGTATTCCAGAAAAATTCTCCAATAGCTCGCGATGTTTCAGATGCCCTTCTAACGTTAATGGAGAACGGAAAGCTTAATCGCTTGAAAGAGAAATGGTTTGGTCTACCAGACAGTTGTTCAAATTCTGATGCTAACTCTGAAACAGAAAGATTGAGTTTCAGGAGTTTCTGGGGTCTATACCTTGTTTCTGCTGCCATTTCAACTCTCTGTTTCCTCATTTCCGCTCTTCAGTTGTTGAAAAAGAAATTAAAGGTCTGTGAAGAACATGCACGTGATGTTACTCAAATTGTTGAGGGTGTTCCTAACACAACGAATAGGTTAGAGCAGTATTTTCATGGTGGACGGCCGAAGTCTCTGAGGAGGAGAAGCACATTTAATTTGTCTAAAGGTGCTGAAACGATTGAATTAGGGAGTCCTCCGGATGCCTCTCAGATTTTTCGGGCCTCCTCCCTGCAGAAGTCGGAACTCCCAGAGATAATTGAACATAATACATGACTTCGGAACAATGGGAGAAATGTAGAATTACTGGAGGATGCTACTTACATCTCATGTTCTCTTCGAACTTGAGTGGCATATTTGGTAAGGTGGATTAAACCTTATTTTACATTATTTAAGTAATGTCAAGCCAAGTCTGATCCCGTGTACCAAACATATTGTATAAAATACTACAGCGGGGAACCGCATTGGATCTGGCCTTTAATATAACTTAATCAGTACATCCATTGAGTCTTCACTGAAGTATAGAAAGTCATGTAAAGAAATTCACATATTCTTTTGTTTAGTTGTTTAGTGTCATTTGGGCTATATTACCCCTTTTCGGCTCCGGTCCGGGTAGGTAGCCAGTATTGAGACATCTAATTGTATCAAACAGCCTTCTTGAAATAGTATATGAGCTGTGTTATAATGTTTGGTGTGGATGTGAAAATGTGTCGCATTGTTTGGTTTGTATCAACTTTATTTGGAATAGAGGTGGCAAAATGTGCGGGCCTGCTCAGATTTGGAGGGACTGACCGGTAAAATGCACTTTATTTCTTCAAGAATAGGCATAAATATGACATTTTTTTGGGATTTAGAAGCTTGTACGGGAACCTGGTATTAGTCTACATATCCAAGATCTGCAGTTCGCACCCAACAAGAATGTAAAATTTAGAAATCTTCTTTGACATCATTTTATTTTTTCATTTACAAATCATAGTTTACTAGAAGGCTTAGACTTCTATATACTCAAGACTCTTTCTTTCCTTTATTTTTCACCATGAAAATACTATTAGTAAAATGACCAGAATTTGCCTTATAAATCTAGATATAAAATGGATGAACGTTTTTTCACATTAATGCTCATCCTCATAAAAGGAATTTGGAAATTTTGCTTTCCTCTGGTTAAAGGGATGTTCGAATCGTCAATTTTGGAACTTGTTGTAACTGACATAAAGGCAGAATTTACGTGATTTGTTTATACGCAAAGTAGATATATCTGATGAAAAAGCAATATACCCAATGAACTGAACAAACTCATGGAGAAAAAATATAAAGGTGTACCGCTGAATTGAACAAAACCACGAAAAAATTTCAAAACCATAAGCAGTCAAGACGATCTGGAGGAGTTTAAGAGTGGGAAAATTTCAGCTGCATTTCTTGAACTCCTTTACCAAGAAGTTTTTCTCAAAGATCACTGCACAGTGGAGGACTAGGATTCGTAAGTACTCAGTAACTGGTCAGACTAATTTGAGTTGTGTGGAAAATTTTCTGCACATATTGCTGGAGTTGATGCATAAATTTATAGAAATTCTATTGCTTTTCTATACTGGTATTCCAGGAAGGCTCCCTATTAGCACACGATATCTCTGAAGCCATTCTAACTCTAATGAAGGATGGCATTCTTTTAGAACTGGAAAAGAAATGGCTTGGTTCCTCAAACAGTTGTTCAAATTCCAATGAAGACTCTAAACTCAAAAGGTTGAGTCCCAACGGCTTCTGCGGTTTATACATTACTTCAGCTGCCACTTCAACTCTCTGTCTCGTCATGTGTCTTCTTCGGCTGTGTGAAAAGAAAACAATTGTTGAGGATGCTCCCATAAAGGTAGGTAGGTCAGGATGCATTTTTCAATGTGAAAGGCCAAGGTCTCTGAGGAGGAGGAGAATTTCATTTCCAGGTTGAAATCATGCTGCCAAGTGGAACTTTTCATAGCCTAAATTAGCGAGACCCTTTTTATCCCTCAGAAAATTTTCAGGTCGCCTCTCTCGTAGAAGTTGGAATTCCTAATATAACTGAAAAATATACAAGTAATGGGAAAAATGTAGAATAATTGGATTATTTGAACACTGAAACCCCATATCAAGGCAAAACATACAGAAGGCAGCACTGGGGTGGGCTGGAATCCCCATGATGACATTAGATTATGAATACATCCATTGAATGTTCACTAAGTGTAATGAAAGTCTTTGAAATAATGATAGGAACCACCCGAGTCTTCAATGAAATAGAAGAATAATTGCAGAAATTATAGAACTGTATTGATTGTAAGATGAATTACAGAAATAAAGGAAATGCAATCAGCCTTTCGAGAGGATGTACTCTCCACAATATGGTTTTCACTCACTATTTTTGCATGCCCTAAATGAAACATTGCCCACCTATTTATAGGCAACAGCCTATACAAGTTATTATATTAATCCCCACGATACCCTTGCATAATTGACATTTGAACAAATTAGTAATTTGGGGTTCTATCAAATAAATTCAATTATAGGTCAGAGTGTATTGTCATTAGCAAAATTGAAAGGGACTAGTAGATTATGAACAGCCAGAGTTGTACAAATTCACTTTGAAACTAGTATATGTACCGTGTTTGGCATTCTATTTGGAGGCAGATTGGGTAGAATGGTTGTGATACTTTTTTAGATTCAGAACCCTGCACGGGAACCTGAGATTAGTCTAACAATCCAAGATCTCCAGTTCACATCCAGGAAGGAGCTGAGCTAAGCATCTATGCTTTATGTGCATTTAAAGCATTACACTGTCGCGAAGACAACAAAAAAGTAGCATCATTACTTCAACCATTTTGACGAAAACTTTATCATCAACCCCCGTCTTTGAGATTGTAAATGTCACTGGTAAATGTACAAAGACTTGCAATTCCAAGGCAACAAGAAAGTAGAAAGAATGAATCAGAAAATAACATGAAAGAGTGGATTGGTTCCGTAAACTGGCCAGGGCACTTGAGGCTGATTCTAAAGGAACTCTCTATGCCTACTTAAGCGTGGGCTACCTCTTTAAACTTCTTTTGAAAATTTCAGTACTAGTTTTTTTCCATCTTTGCAAACACGGCCTTTCAGTTCATTTATTAACTTCAAGTCTTCAAGTTGCTAGTTATCCATTCCTCGTCATCGTTATCATGCTCCTTTTACTCAAAAATTGACTGAAGGCATTCAACAGTATCCCTGGAGATGTTGTCATATTTATCAGTAGATCTATATTGTGGAGACCTTTGCTGAGTCGGGCTCCTGAAATGTGGGCAGTCACTGTTACTGAAACGCGAAGGGAAGATTATAAAGCCTCCATTTGACCCCCAATTTTTGGAAAAAAAAATATGCTTTGAAGTAGTGATTTTTTCGATAATGTATGATTAGAAAATAAGATTTTTTTTTTATTTACGTGTAAAATTATTTTATGGTAGAACGTGTGAATGAAAATGAGTTTTGAAAAAATATATTTAGTATTAAATGACTATTGATTGACCTTTACTGACTAAAGACAGAAAAAACTCAACATATTCATTTTTCAGTCATACATTCACACAATAAAATATTCTACACGTAAATCCAAAACTTTCAATAATTTTTTAATCACACATTTTTCAAAAATTCACTATTTAAAATAATATTTTTTCCAAAAAATACCACAAAACAAGGGCATAAAGTGATTAACTACAATGTTTTACCAATGTTGCCCATTTAAAAGTTAGATTGTGCTTCTCACACAAGGAAAATTTAATGTTAAGGCTAATAGAATTATGTAAAAAAAGATGAACTGCATATGAAACTTAAGGTTAAAGACTGAAAATTCTGTTAAAGATTTGGACGAATTTTTTCAAAAATGCTAAAGGTTAGTGACTAATTGCACAATTTTTCAAAAAGTAAAATAAGATTGTGATGGAGAGGATTTAAACCCTAGCCAACACAACAGGGAAAAAAAATGTTTTTAAAACAAGTATTATAATGTTTGATGAGCATTAAAACTTAAAGCCTCCGTTTGGCAAATTTATAAATAGCTTCTGAAGAAGAATAATAGTAAGAATCATGAAATTTGTAGACAATAACGAGTAGTGGTTATGAATGTGAAGTTGAAATTAATATTCGACTTTAACTGAATTAATAAACTACTTATAAATTAGTATCCAAATGGAGGCCAAAGAAACTAAAAATTGGAATTGTTTCAGTCATGAAAAAGGTTGTACATTTTACGTTGTAGTTTTTATTTGGTTTTTTAAAATTAATCCCTAATATAACAAGGGTAATTGGCACAGAAAATTCTACATTTCATATTATATGCTTTCTTGAAGGAAATTTCAAACTTGTTGTCGTATATAATTTCTAGTTTGATGGGTAAAATAACGAGTTTTCATTTGGCAAATATCAACATTGACGAGTTAGAAAACCAAATTTTGGTTTTTTAAGCAAACCTCAAATTTGTTGAGCAAATCTGGAGTTTGATATTTAAAAGTCGAGCATGCTAGGTGAATGTCGAGTTATCTATACAAATCTCGATTTTGCTATGTAAAAATCAAATATGTTGGGCAAATCTCGAGTTTGTTCGATTGCCTAATTTCAAATAAGCACCTTTTTTCTTATTTTTTTTTTTTGCACAAACTTTGAATTGCACTTCATTCTTTACATAGAACTCTAAATTCAATTACATGTTCAATGACATATTATATTATTTGTCTTATAAAAATGTGTAACAAAAGTTGTGCACTAATCTCATTGTGTAATGCAGAACGTATCCAGAAATATATGCTTATTCATATTGAGGTTATGTTTGAGTCTCATTTCTAGTATAACAATTATGCTACACAAACATGCTAAATGACATGTTTAAAAAAAAAAAGTACACGCGTCGATACATGATTAGATAATTTGAAAAATAAAAAAATGAACACCCAAACATTTGTATTATTTGTCTTATAAAAATATGTGTAACAAAAGTTGTGCACTAATCTCATTGTTTAATGCGCAACGTATCATGAAATTTATGCTTATTCATATTGAGGTTCTATTTGAGTCTCATTTCTGGTATAACTATTATGCTACACAAACATGCTAAATTACATGTTAAAAAAAAAAAAAAAAAAGAGAGAGACACGTGTCGACACATGATTGGATAATTTGAAAAATAAAAAAATGAACACCCAAACATTTATATTATTTGTCTTATAAAAATATATGTAACAAAAGTTGTGCACTAATCTCATCTCATTGTGTAATGCAGAATGTATCAGGAAATTTATGCTTATTCATATTGGAAAATCCTAAGTGTACATAATAAATGTACACAATGGATGACATAATGTGATGTGGCAACCATCCTGTCGTTGATGTGAAAGTGTCAGATTTGAATTAAAGGTGTTGATCAATGCCACTTGCAATTATGTAGACCATTATGTACTTGTAGCATCACTCATTCATATTGAGGTTCTATTTGAGTCTCATTTCTAGTATAGCAATTATGCTACACAAACATGCTAAATGACATGTTTAAAAAAAAAAAAACATGTCGACACATGATTGGAGAATTTGAAAATTAAAAAAAATGAACACCCAAACATGTGTTGTCAAGTCAATTTGTCCATTTTTGACCTATCACTGAGCTCGTTCAACAATTCAAGCATCATTATTCTTAGTATAGAATGCATTTTGTAATAGTAGATTGATAAAGAATGTATGACTAAAATTAAAGGAAAAGTTTTTATGTTATATGTAATATTATTTTATTGAAAAATATATAGTTCAAAAGAAAAGAGAGAAAAATATCTTTCTATATATAAAAAGTGCCTATTTAACGGAATTTGTTGGTTTAACGGAAAAACTAATGGAATTTGTTGTTTTAACGGATTATGTAACAGAATTTCTTGTTTTAAACAGATAGCTGCACCTTCCTTCAGTGTTTTTATCATAACTTTGTATTCCGATATTCGATTGAGGCGATTCAAAATGCGTTGGAAAGCTAATCCATCTGCCTACAACTTTGATTCATACATCACTCTCCAATTCGATTACTTTCTATGCCAAAAATATGTCTCAATATAACGGACTATGTAACGGAATGTTTTGTTTTAAACAGGCAGTTGCACCTTCCTTCAATGTTTTTATCATAACTTTGTATTTCGATATCCAATTGAGGCGATTCAAATGCGTTGGAAAGCTAACTCATCTAGCTACAATTTTCATTCAGACATCATTCTCCAATTGGATCACTTTCTATGCCAAAAATAGGTCTCAATATAACGGACTATGTAACGAAATTTCTTGTTTTAACCAGGCAGCTGCACCTTCTTTCAATGTTTTTTTTATAACTTTGTATTCTGATGTCCAATTGAGGCGATTCAAAATGAGTTGGAAAGCTAACTCATCTGGATACAATTTTGATTCAGACATCATTCTCCAATTCGATAACTTTCTATGCCAAAAATATGTCTCAATATAACGGACTATGTAACAGAATTTCTTGTTTTAAACAGGCAGCTGCACCTTCCTTCAGTGTTTTTATCATAACTTTGTATTCCGATATCCGATTGAGGCAATTCAAAATGTATTGGAAATCTAACTCATTTGATTACAACTTTGGTTCAGATATCATTCTCCAATTCGACCACTTTATATGCCAAAAATAGGTCTCAATATAACGGATTATGTAACGGAATTTCTTATTTTAAACAGGCAGCTGCACCTGCGTTCAGTGTTTTTATCATAACTTTGTATTCTGATATCCTATTGAGGCGATGAAAAATGCGTTGTAAAGATAACTTATCTAGCTACAACTTTAATTCAAACATCATTCTCCAATTCGATCAATTCGTATGCTAAAAATAGGTCTCAATATAAGACTAAAACACCGGAGCATAACTTTTCGGTTGGAAATTGATTTGTGATCATCTTTTGACTAAATTTGATCCCCTTGACATCTTCCCTTATCCAATTGACTTCAAGCACTCTCAAATCTTCATCGTGAGATTTGGTACAACCTTTAAGTATTTATATTTTAGCCCCCAAACTTTGGATCCCTTACAATTTAGCAATTTCTCCAAATTTGTCTACTTTTGCTTATTTTCTTCAATCTCACCAACCTACATCACAATATCAAAATCACACATCTAATTATTTATCAATTATATAAACATTACATCATTAATTATTTATAGGGTGTCTGTTTCTGTTTTTCAGCAGAAATCAAACTGTTGGCAACACAATTCATGTAGTTGGGAGTCCCAATTTTGGACCAATTCTCTCACTGTAGAGCTATAGGTTTGAAAAAAAAAAAGGGTAACATAATCAATTTTCCTTCCTCCTTGCAGCGCGCCCAAACACACCCTTAATTAACCAAAAAAAAATTACATCTTTATTAATAACAAATTAATTATTAAATAAAAATATTAAATATAAACTAAGTAAACGTGCATTGCACGTTGCTTGCACCTAGTATTTTTAAAAAATAAGAATCTAACAAGGGCTGGGAGGAAATTCGGTCGCAAGTGCCTTTAATTTAGATTTGGTCTTTACACTGTAGTTTTTATTTTGTATTTTTAAAAATCATCATCAATGTTACGTAATTTTCTTTTATTTTTCTCTTTGACTGGCGCAGGATCGTTGACGTTTGAAGTGGAACAAAATACACGAGAGCAATGCTACACTTATCGAAAATAGTTAACAAACACTTTGACCGAACACTCACAATAGAGGGAGGGTCCACATTTTTTTGGAATTTTTTATTTAAGCGGAGCCCGCACGCATGTGAGAAGTTGTCAAACTCATTCTCATCCATTTTGGCAGAGGTGTCAAGACGGACGGGTCGGCCAGACCCTTGAAAACCCCGGGACCGTGGGCCGACCCGTGATCCAAGTGGACGATTCACGGGTCAAGGAGGTATGACCCACGAGTTTCGCGGGTTGCACCTTCACGGGCCGCGGTTAACCCGCTGGCCTGTGCATTTTTTTTCTTTTTCTAATTTGAAAAAAATGGGGGAGAGTTAATACTAAATTATAGTTAAGACTTAAGTAGGTGCCAACCTAATTGAGATATTATAAATATTTGATAATAGTAATTAGAAATGTTGTTATTTGTTTAAGTTAAATTTAACTTTGTAAAGTTATAAATAATTCATGTAACATTAAATTTGAATTCTATGAAAACATTTTTTGGTATAAATATAAATTTATCATTTTGTTCAATTCTTAGTTTACATTTAACAAAAAAAATATATTTTGCTATAAATATAAAAAATTCTATATTTTTATAATTTTATTTATACAATAGTACGGGCCAAATCTGAACAAACCGCGACCCGTGACCCGCATGGGCTCGACCCAGATGGGTCAGTGGGCGGGCCTGGGTTGCAGTCCAAAATATGTGGGCCGACCCGGAACCCGTAACGGGCGGGCTTTTTTTTCACGCAGACCGTTACCGGACTCATATGTTAGTGGACCGTCCTAGCCCGGATCACACGGATTGACACCTCTACATTTTGGTACAAATGGAAAAACTCAGTCCACAATTTATTTTTTTGCTTACAGTTGACATGTTCCGAATTTAGACATGTCAATGTTCCTCATTATTTAATAAGGAGAATCTTCTCCTCTCCTTCATATTCATTTGGACAAACGGCGACTTAGACATCAAGAAAATTCCATACGATTAATTTCTGAAAAGTCAAAATAATACAATTCTATTTAATCGATTGATTGATTGATTTTTTTTCTCAAGTTTTTCCAACTTTTTTGT
Source organism: Fraxinus americana (assembly GCA_035079005.1). Taxonomy (NCBI): domain Eukaryota; kingdom Viridiplantae; phylum Streptophyta; class Magnoliopsida; order Lamiales; family Oleaceae; genus Fraxinus; species Fraxinus americana. Next base: position 29,463 of record JAVHZT010000144.1, on the reverse strand, counting down.
CCATAAAGTAGCAACTGAATTTAATAAACCATTGGCATTAATCTTTTTTAACGACCTGAAGAAGACAATGCCTTTTCGTTTATCTGGCAGCAAAGCTGGTTCAAAAGTTTCCAGTTTTTCTTCTCTCGTTCTTGCGTCTTTTGTGCTCGCTTTTTGTCTTAGGTTAGCAGTACAAGCAGACAATTCAGTCACAAATATTGGAGCAATTATCGATGTTGATTCCCGCGTTGGGAAGGAACAGAAAATTGCCATGATCATGGCCTTGCAGAACTTCAACAACAATTCAAGGAATCACAGGCTGAATATTTATTTCAAAAACACCAGCAAAGACCCTGTTCAGGCTATTTCTACAGGTATTCATCTTGATATATTTATTCTCTATATAAGAGTCTTTGAACCGGGAGGTTGCATCATATAGAGACGATACCCTTTTTAATATAGCATCAGGTGTCATAATTTATACTCGAAATATATTGACAAGCTGTAATTAGCTTCATCTCAGGACACGATCACCTCACCCAAATTAGCTTAATCTCAGCATCACTCTTGTCACTCACTGAAATTAGTCAATTTACCTTATGTATATTTTTCCATACATAGCTTACTGTACATTTGTAAGAAGCTCAATACAAAATTAATATACAGTTTTATACCAATATTCTTCTCCTTCTCCTTCTTAACATGGTATCAGCCTAAAGAAACGATCCACCTATTCTGCCATGGCCGCCAACAACAACACACACATTTCCTTCCCTTGCCTTCTTCATCCCTCGGATTCTCTGAGTCTAATTCTCGTTAATAACCTTCTCACAGGCGACAACTACCCCAAATGGCAAAAAGCCACGACCAAAACCCTTAATGCTAAGAACAAACTTGGTTTTGTTGATGGCAACCTCACACCCACTGAATCAACCAAACCAGAATATACTCGGTGGAACCAAACGAAGGATATGGTACTTACCTGGATTCTCAACTCCATCAGCCCTTCCATTGCCAATTTTCTTGAATACCATACCGATCCATGCGATGTCTGGCTTGATCTCTCTTCCCGTTTCTGCCATGGAAACAATGCCAGCATCTACCACCTCAAACGAGCCCTCTCTTTCCTGCAACAAACCACAACTTCTGTCCATGATTACTACAACCAAATCAAGTAGATTTGGGATGAACTTGGCCACCTCCAAAACCCAACTGACCTCAAAGACCTGCAAAAACAGGTTGCGATGAACGTGTTTTCCAATTTCTTCTCGAGCTAAATGACTCATTTGCTTCTCTTCGCACCCAAATTCTGGCCATGGATCCACTTCCCTCGATAAGCAAAGTCTTCTCAATATTGTTCCAAGAAGAACAACAGAGACTCCTCAATCTTCAAGCACCTCCTCTGAAAAGCTTGCAATGGTTGCCCGCACTATTTCCCATCCACGAACCACTCTGAAATGCACAGCGTGTGGCAAAGATGCCATACGCGTGAACGCTGCTGGACCATCATAGGTTATCCCCCAGGTCGCGAGCCTTGCATCAACAAATCTCGACCATCCATCTTGGGGAAACCTCTGTCGACTACAAATCAGGTCTCTCTCACTCCATCCCCTTCAATTCCAGTCCTTAGGTTGTCGCCAGAGATGTATCAGAAGCCGATCAGCCTCCTCGCACCGTCGCCAACTCCAACTGATGCATCTCCTATAAATTTCGCTGGTAACCTCTTCTCCCCATTTGATTTCTCCTTCGATCGGTGCCTCCATTGGGTGGTGGACAATAGTGCGAGCCACCACATCTGCCACCAACGCGACGCCTTTGCCGATTTGAAGCCCTTTGCCTCTCCCCACCATATTCGGCTCCCAACAGGGGAGACATCCCAGCCCCCCAACCCAGGGGCTGGGCTCTTGCGTTCTTTCCCCCTCTCTCACATTTAAACATGGTTTTTTGTTCCACTTTTGTCCTTTAACTTGCTCTCAGTTTCCCAAATTGCCCTTAATAATTCTTGTGTTATCACTTTTTCTTCTAACTCTTGTTTATTTCAAGACTCTTAATCGATGAAGCCAATTGGACCGGGTGACCTATGCATAGGGCTCTACGTGTACCGTCCCAACCCTCCTGTCATTTTTTGCTGCTCAATCTACCGCAAATAAGACCATATGGCATCAACGTCTAGGTCATCCTTCCAGTTTTACCATTCCAAGTATTTTTAATTCTCCTTGTACCAATACTGAATGGGATGTATGTGCTCGTTCTAAGCATACAAGGTTACCTTTTTCCAATTATGCCATATTTGGGGTGGTTATCGCACTGTATCTTTATATAGAGCTCATTATTTTCTCACAATTGTTGATGATTTTTCTCGCACCACGTGGGTATATCTTATGCTTTTTAAATCTGAGACTTACACCCATTTAATGCACTTATTCGCCCTTGTCCACAACCAGTTTAACACCACGGTCAAAATTATTAGAACTAATAATGGACAAGAATTCCTTTATCAACAATTTCAAACATACCTTCACAATCACGACATCATTCATGAACGTACCTGTGTTGAAACTCCTCAACAAAATGGCGTTGCGGAGCGTAAACATCGGTACCTTCTAAATGTTGCTCGCAGACTTCGTTTTCAAGCACATTTACCTCTACATTTTTAGGGTGATTGTGTCCTCACCGCAACCTACCTCATCAACCGCACTCCCAGTCGCACTCTCCAAAACAAATCACCTTTTAAAATCATGTTCAATAAACCTCCCAACTATGAACATCTTCGTGTATTCGGGTGTCTCTGTTATGCACAAACTCTCAGTGCTCACCGCGACAAGTTTTCTCCCCGTGCCACTAAACGTGTCTTTCTTGGTTACCCAAGCACACATAGAGCCTACAAGCTTTATAATCTCAATACTCAATCCGTCTTCTATTCTCGAGATGTCACCTTCCACGAACAAACATTCCCTTTCCAAGATCTTCCTAAGAGTCCCTCCCTTCCCATACCTATCACTTATCTTCCAGTCACTAATCCTATTACATCTATTTCTCCTGACTCGCCAGACCCTCATCCCCTCTTCCCTCATCTGACTCTCATGACTTCCCAACCCCCACAAACACATCTCCACCCACTTCTACTCTTTGCCCTCCCCGTACTATTACTCGACCTGCCTACCTTCAAGGTTATACTTGTCCCACCTTACATGAGGAGCCTACGGCATCTACCCTATTTCATCAACTTCAGGTACTGCTCACCCTTTGTCTACATTTCTTTCATATTCTCATTTTTTGCCCACATATTACTTATTTGACTGCTCTTACATCTTGTACTAAACCCCCCATGCTATTCTGACGTTGTTCGCCACTCTAATTAGCGTGAGGCAATGTCTGCTGAGCTTTATGCTTTAGAGGATAACTCAACCTAGACTCTTGAGCTATAGGCATCAAGAGCTATTATTCCGAAAACAACAGGCATTTTCTAGACTTTAAAGATCAATTTCGGAAGAATTTCAGACTGGAGTATCCAGATGAAGACAACTGGGGTCTTGGAATTCATGCTCTAAAAGCATATGATAGCATTATAGCTATAGCGGAAGCTGTGAAAGAATTAGGTGGGAACAATACTAGTAATCCAAAGTTGCTGCTCAATGAAATTCTGTCCAGCAATTTCACTGGATTAAGTGGTTAAATTCGTTTCCATAGTGGGAAATTAAAGCAGAAATCTATGTTCAAGATTATTAATATTGTTGGAAGGAGTTATAAAGAGCTAGGTTTCTGGTCATCACAATTTAACTTCTCAGAGAGCCATGTGGAGAAGAAAAGAGGTGTGGTTATTGGTGTTGACAGTATGAACGAATTGCGCAGTTTGGTAAATTGGCCTGGGGAATTGGATCGAGTCCCAAAAGGGTGGGAAATGCCTACCGATGTAGCCCCATTGAGAATTGGAGTTCCAGGAAATAATTCCTTCCCAGTGTTAGTAAAGGTAAAGCATGTCCGAAAGACAAATGAGAAGATATATGATGTTTCAGATGCCCTTTACTCAATATTCTCTTTCACTTCCTTGAACGCCTGAGGTTGTCATCTCACCAAAATGGTTATGGTGGGAACTATCAGTGCATCGTGCCATGCCAACCATTATAATCGTAAGCAGGGACGGGTCCAGGACCGAATTACAGGCTGGGCCAATGCGTAAAAAAAATAAAATTACACATGATTTTTTTTTACATAATTTTTTTTAACTAAAAAAAATTAAATTTTTTTTTAACTAAAAAAAAAAATTAGTTGGGAGAGGCTGGGGTGCTACAGCCCCCCTACATCCGTCCCTGATCATAAGGGACAATTTGTTAGTTTGCCATGCCATGTCTACAATCACTAATCATAGGGAGATCAATGAGTTCTATCATGCCATGTCTTCTATATATTGAATTCGTGATGTGAAATTGGTGAAGCATGTTTAGCAATGACAACTCAAACCTAACACCATGGATTTAAACCTTTATTTGCCTTTATCATATTCATTATCTTTCTTTAGTTGATCATGCAAGGCCTCTACATTCTCACTTTCATCAAAACTATCACAATTTTTTCTGGTTTTGTACATTATCTAACTTGTCACGAGAAAAAATCCTTGAATTAGTAGCTGATGCACTTTCCGCCGCATGGTCATTGTAAGGCCAGGACACACGATATTAGACTATAGAACTGAAAATATAAAGTGTAGAAAATTAAAGAATCAACACAAGAATTGTTTTGGCCTAAGCCCTGGAGGTTCGGCGACCACTTCCAACGCCTACATCCCCCGTTGAGCATCCAACAAGTTGGATTATGCTCAGTTGCACTAAATAGCCCCAAATTGGCAACGAATGTTACAAATTGTTCAAACAGTACAAAGAATGAAGATAGAACACTTATCTCTCAAGTACATGAACAGATCTATCACAGATCACTCAAGAAACTCCACAGTAACTCGATCAATACACAACACAAATAGAACCTTAGTTCCCACAGATATTCACACAGAATATCACAATCAGAGAGTCAAAACTCTCTCGATTACAGCCTCAAATCAGATATTTGAGCCACGAAAGCCAGAAGAAGAAAACCCTAAGTATTTCTCTCACAAGGCAGACCAAAGGAGCGTTTCTCGAATGATCCCAAAAGAAAACGATCTGAGTAAGTTTAAGAGTCATCCAATAGATCAGCCAACAGTCCAGATCATTCCACGTGTCACCATCTTAGTAAAGAAATGGGATAAAACGTTATAGCCAGAAAACATGCTTTTACTTAATGTGATTGCTGGCAGCAAACCGTTCCACCAAGGATCGAGTCCCACAGTCATTATGTAACCTTATTTTATATTGCCTCTGCCTCATGCTAACTTTTTCCTGTAGGATTTACATTTGTCTATTTTGAGGATGGGCAAGATGCTGGAGATGCCATCCGTGGTCTTGAAGTTAATACGGAAGGTAAAGGAGTACCAAAAGAAAAAGGCAAAAGACGCTAATAAATTGGGCATAAACAAGAAGCCTGAGATAGAGGACCCTGAAATCCCCATTCATTGGCCTTTCAAGGAACATAAATTCAAAGCCCTCAAGGCTTGCCGCCAACGAGTCATGCAGGAGCAGGACGAGAAGAAAGCTGCTCGAATGGAAATGATAAATCAATTTCATCCTAATTTGTTCGAGGCATTTGATGGGTTCCTTAATGTTCCTACTAGGATGAATTAGTTGTTGCTTTAGTAGAAGTAATTCACATCTTTATGCACTTTAGTGTTCTATAATCTACCGTCAAACTTGCATGTCTTTCTACAACAAAGTACTTTTTGTAATTGTCGTAATCCTAGAGAAATATTGAATTGACGAAGAGATACCATCATTTGACATAGTTTTTTTCTTGCGGAACACAAACTACATAGTGTTGTACAAATCATTATTTCGTTCAACTCGTAAGGTTTATATATTAGTCTTCAAGACTCTTAGCATTGTAAATATATTTTACTTGTTAGTCGAGACAAAGTGATAAATTCACTGAAATGAACTTTTCAATGTAAAGCGATCTGCAAATGAATTACCTTGTTAGGAATCACCAGTTGTTCTTATCATATAACATTGCACGCATGCACATCAATTTTTATTTATTATGACCAGGTTTTTTTTTTGTATACAAAAGTTTATATTTGACAGAGCTTTCGTTTTTCTTATGTAAATGAAGGTAAAATTACAATAGATCGTTTTACTTTTCAGATGCTGGCTGAAGAAAAGATGGGTATTCACAACCAACTATTGATAATTATGAAAGACAACTGGTTGTAAAGTTGTAAAGATGACCCCAATGTAATATTATTTAGGTTAAGGTCTATGCCCCTAATTACAAGTCTTAAGTTTTTTAATATTAACCATTTCCTCCTGTCAAGAAATAGTTATATGATCGAGGTTTACAGGAGAAACCTGTTCGCAAAATTTGCTTCATAACATTATTTAATTGTGCATGAGATTGCAGAACCAAATGATACGTGCACATGTGATATTTTCTCTATATAAATGTATGATTTCTTGTCGGAAGAACTAAGTTCATGAACCTATTATTTGTTGAATACAAGCTAATCACCAAAATCTCATCTGCCTTTGCTACATGTAACAAGCATATTATGTGTTTGGATAAATCAAGCTCAGATATCCGTTTCTTGTCATATTGAGTTTTTTATATAAAGGGTTTGAAATTTTAAAAGTCCTTTGAGTTTTAAATTTTAAGTATACATGAGATAGAGTTTTAAAAATATATACTGAAAATATCTTATATCCGCTGGTCTTAAAGAAGGGAAATTTCTTATGCTATTGTGGTCAATTTGTATTTGTGTAACGTGGTTGTAAAATTTATTATCATATCTCCACTAACAAGGATTTCTTGTTAACCGTAATATTGAATTTGCCAATGCTTGGTCATGCTACAAGATTCAGAGCACGGCCTTCGTTACTTCTAATTGATTGATGTTTTGTTTAATTTTATATTCTTTATTACTATCTATATTTGTTGCTCTATACTTTCTATGAAGGAAACTACATTGTAAACTATCTGGCAACAGAGGTCCTGAACCGCAATCCATTTGTGATTGGATTTTTAGTTCAGCTTTTATGTCGACTTGCCAAGTTTGGATAGATTGATGATTAACACATTCAGAGACGTTGTTGAAGAATCGATCAACTCTTTGAAACAAGTAATTTAGATTTAAATGATGAAATGTGTTACAGCCAACCGTTCTCTGTACAAGCATCCATGTGCATTTCTTGAGCAGTCCTTTCAAACTCTAATGAACAATCTTCCTAACTAGCATAATGTTCTTTTGTAAATCAATTGAACAAAAAATATATAGTTAGATTTGATTGACTATGGAAAAATATGGACAGTGGGGTAAATGAACACGTAAGCTCAGGCAGCCAGCAACTCGGCCTGAAAAAAGCTCGAGTAGGCTCAACTCAGGGCTCGGGCCTAGCTTGGGCTAGCCTGTGTGACTTGTTGAGGCGCACGTGCCGACTCGTGAAAATGGCCCCTTGTCACAGACTCTGTCTGGCTTGTTGCCAATTTCAATTTTTTTGTTTTTTGTTTTATTAATATTTAATTTAAGATATAAATCAATAAAGTAAAACTTATATATAAATATGCTTACATAATTAATATTCATAATTATGGTACAATTATCTATATTTATAATTTATTATCATATTCATTAGTATTCCCGTTATATTTAATTGATATAAATTATAAATTTTATTATATAGGAATTAATATAATATTCTTTGCTATCTTGTGGCGTTGAAACTTAAAAGACATTTTCTATTCCAATACTTTCAGTTTTATAAGTGAATATGAGGATATTTATGCCCTTGAAAATTGTACACTAATTCATATATTCTTGTATCTACATGAATATTTTTTTATTGTATTTTAGTCGAAAAGAAGAACTTGTTTGACTTATTTACATGAATATTTCATGATTTTTTTAAAAAAAATAAAAATAAAAATTCCCGGGCCCAACTCGGTGAAGCCTAAGTCAAGCCTCCAAATTTCGGCCGAACTTTGGCTCGACTTGGCTTGGGCTAAAAAGGTTCGAGCTTTTCTTTGACCGGGTTGTGCATGAGCTGCGAGCTTTGGCTCGTGAGCTGGCTCGTTGACATCTCTAGACATCATCTTCACTAAGAATCTACGCACATTTAATTTCTCTGTCTTCATTGCCTTGATTCTGCTTTTGACTAAGTTCTTGTAATGCTTATGGTATAATTCCTGATGAGGTTTCTTTATGCATAAGGCAGCATCAGATCATTATGATATTGGTTTAAAGATATTAAATGAACTTGTTTATTTGTTGAGTCAAGTTCGACTCTTTCAACATTCATCCAAGTTTTTCATTAGTTTGAAGAAACCAAAGTTCATAGAGAAATTGTAAACTGGAAGATCTGTGAAACTCTCTTTTTTGCTTCAACATCAAATTTTATGGAATCACATCAAATGATCGACAGAATATTGCCCCTTGCACATCATTATCAAACTTGCGACCAATTGGAATTAAGCAGTTGGCGCTAGTAAAAGCGTCAGGACGGATCAATGGAGATCACATTGTGCAAGTATTGACGATCATTATAGACAATAGAATGTGAGAGGCTCACTTCGGATTAACTCTGCAAGATGAATGTTCTAATTCCTAGTTTGTATTAACATAAAGAAAAGAAATATGTAATTGAACAAATCAAATATTATTTTCCAATACAATTGAGACCCGTTGCATAAATACTTTGCAAAACTATATATTCTAAATTTACTTGGGTATGTCCTTGTTTATTTCTCTTGTAACCAGGGGTTTCTTTAAATTTACACATGACATAACTCAAATCATCGGAAATATTTAAATAATGTACGCGTAACAATTCGTTCGTGTACAATTTTAACTCTGCCTAAGCATTGATGTGCATAAATTGATTGACAAAACGTACATTTTTTAATACAATATCTGAATGAGAAAATTGTTGTAATCAGGTAAATGATATTTAATTTCATCATATAATCAAACTTTGTTATTTTCTTAATAATATTTTGATTTTTAAAAAAAAAGGTACACTTAAAACTTGTTCATGTACAATTTTAACTTCGTTTACTTCAAAATTAAGTAATCTGTCCCAAACACGGATAAAAGGAGGAGGATTTTAAAAAAAAAAGATTTTTAAAAATCTTCAAATCTATTTTCAAATTTTCAAATCTCAATTGCCAAACATTTTGATTAAGTCAAGATTTTTTTATCTGCGAGCCTTTTTTCGAACGAGGTATGGTTTCATCTACTTCCTTATCCATGCAATAAAATTTGCATGGAAAAGGAAGTAGGTAAACCCATACTTCATTAGAAAAAGATTTACAAAACTAAATTCTTTACTCGGTCAAAATGTTCTCTACATCTTTAATGAAAATAAAGATTGCACACACACACACACACACACATAGTCAATTTCTCATTTTCGGAAGCTTCATTTAAAAATAAAATAAAATAAAATTGCACACATAATCAGTTATTTGTGTACAATTTTAACTCCACCTACTAGAAAATAAGTAGCATGCCCCCAAGCTCGGATAAAAGGATGAGGCTTTTCAAGATATAATTTTTTTTAAAAAAAATTCATATCTAATTCCAAATCTCAATTCAATTTATTATTTTTACATTTTACTTCTACAACTTTATACCTTTCATATTTATACAATTCAATTATTCAAATCAAACCTCATATAAATTCTATACATTCAATATTTAAACTTAACAAAAAAAAAAAAAAGATTGTTACATCAATATTTTGATTGTCTGGATAATTATTGTAGCCTAGTAGAAGGGTTAATAATAACAACAACAACATTGAGCTCGTGGGCCAAGGGACATACAAACCAAGCTCGTGGCTGATGGACTCGAGCCAGCTCAGCTCAACCAATTGCCACCACTAGAGAGGATTGAACTCAAGTTTGGAGCATTCCCCAAAATTGTGGCAGAATTTCCTATGGTTCACCAAATGTCAAAATTGTGCACATTAGGTAACTTGTTATCCACTTGCTTGTTAATTAAAAAAATCAAAATATTAAACAGAACAACACGGATGAAGGATGAATATAAGGGTTTGTTTGAGGCCCATTTTTGGAGAATAAATTTTATAATAATTAATTTTTTTGGAGAATTTATGGTCAAATCTCAATTCAATTTATTATTTTTACATTTTACTTCTACAACTTTTTACCTTTCATATTTATACAATTCAAATATTCAAGTCAAACCTCATATACATTCTATACATTCAATATTTAAATTGAACGGAAAAAAAAAAAAAAAAAGATTGTTACATCAATATTTCGATTGTCCGGATAATTATTGTAGCCTAGTAGAAGGGTTAATAATAATAATAATAATAATAATAATAATAATAATAATAATAATAATAATAATAATAATAATAATAATAACATTGAGTTCGTGGGCCAAGTGACATACAAGCCAAGCTCGTGGCTAATGGACTCGAGCCGGCTCAACTCGGCCCATTGCCACCATTAGAGAGGATTGAACCCAAGTCTGGAGCATTCCCCAAAATTGTGGCAGAATTTCCTATGGAACATTCACCAAGTGTCAAAATTGTGCACATTAGGCAACTTGTTATCTACTTGCTTGTTAATTAAAAAAATCAAAATACTAAACAGAACAACACTGATGAAAGATGAATATGAGGGTTTGTTTGAGCCCCATTTTTTGGAGAATAAGTTTTGTAATAATTACTTTATTTTGGATAATTTATGGTTAAAAATTAAGGAAAATTTTTTGAAAAATGTATAATTGAAAATGAGTTTAAGAATAAAATGAATTTTTAAACATGAGTATTGCCTTTTGAAGCTGAGTTCCTCAACATATTGAGATCCTTCATAAGAAGACGATGCACAAGGGCAAGAATGCCTAAGTTTAGAACTTTCAACCTCAGAGTCGTATGACATTCTGGGAGTCGCTCTGAGAAGATATGGTAGCAAAGAGATTCACAAAAGCTAAATGAAGAAAAACTTCTGAAGAAGAATAGAAACACTAAAAAGAAATATCTGCCACAAGGTAAGAAATCACAAAGAAGAAGTCAGAACGAAACCCCCAAAGAAGAATAGCATAGTTATACATATCCTGAAAAAGGACATGGATTGTGATGTCGCAAAACAAAACATAGCCATCCAAACCTTCCAAAAAATCATGGCCATCAAATATCAAGGCCGTCAAATCATAACACTTATTTGATACACGCATTAAATACATACGTGCCACTTGTCTAGAAATACACAAAAAGGCTCTGTAGCACACGCAAGTAATTGCGACAATCATAGCACATCCTTTCAAAATGATCAACGTCTTCCACAACAAAGAGATGTGAATAAAAATAAAATCACGTAATCCTAAAAGTTTAACAAGTCCTAGATTTAATATGAATAGTAAAATTAGACTTCGAGGACTATCTATTGAACCACAGAATGCGATCCGTGAACTTATCCCGCTGTTTACGAAGCACAAAAGTAACACGCGAGGGAAATAAGAGCATAGGAAGTTCTCTCAAAGTAGGAGAATCTTTCCCTCAGACTAGTTACATGCCATCAATAAAATAACACATGGTTCAATGAATAAAACGTGGTACTTTTAACAGAATCAATTACAAGATAACCATCTGTCACCCACATCAAATGACCAAATAACCCATTGACCCCAACTTTTGAAGAGAAAGCACGCAATTCAGATATTTTCCTCTTAAATGGCTCTTTCCCTTTTCACTCCAAGTTTGGCATCGAAAGTAGATAGCTTAGGATGTGAAAATCATAGTTAAGTGAGATGATTTGTTGATCCGATTTTTACCATTAACAAATCCCATAAACATTTTTTTTTTATAAGCGTAGAAATATTTAAATGAATAACATATTTAGCCCCTGTTTGGTCTAGCTAAAAATTTGATAAAAATTTAAATCAAAATTAGTAATTAATATTAACCCCATATTTCACGAGGTCCACAATTTTTCAACTACACATTTCATTAAACTTTATCAAAATCTACTAAAATCTAATTTTTAACTACATCAAACAGAGACTATTTAAACATAGACTTTGTACAATCCAAAAGATATAATAGCAAAATAAGATATCTCTTCAACCAAGAGATTATGCTAGCATAATAGTTAGTCTTCTCAAATTTTGATATGCAAAATCAATAATCAAACTACCCAAATTTTAAGGGATGAAGTTTATTTGAAAGAGAGGAGGTCGTAAAACCTTTAAATTTTTTAAAAAGCCTTTGAGTCTATTAGCATATTTTTAAAAGGTTTGGGACCTAAATGCAAATTGGCAAAATTATCATGTTTGGAAAGAAAATATTATAAAAGTGTAAATAATAATCTCCTAGAATTATTAATTGGAGAAACTTGAGCAAGGTGCAATTTAGCGAATTCTAGAAAGTTTAATGACTAAATCCGAAATAATAAAACCTTTAAGTACCAATATGAAGTCCTAGAAATATTGTAAGGATGATTGGTGAGGAGAAGGGTGATTTTCAGAACTTAAACATAGGATAAGTCCCTGGATGCAAAAAGAACAAAATTTAGGGACTAGATTGTAAATAGTAAGATATATTTTTAGATTATGATTGACGGTTAAAATTATTTAATGATTAGACATATCACCAGATGCTAAGAATTTTGATTAGGGCACCTTTTGATAAATTTGAGATCTTGAAGGATAAAAGTGAAAATAAGTTTCGAGATCATTAGGTCAAATGTGTATATATTGGAGGAGCGAAAGTTACTCTACAATGTTGGGTTCATTTCGAAACTCATATTAAATGACACATTATGAACTCGAGTAAAAGTAAATTTGTATAAACTAAATTTGAGTTATAACTCATTAAAATAAATTACGTGATTGTTAATATTAGTTTACATATTAAATCAAATTAGGAGCAATATTGAACTCGAAATTATGTATATTAGGCGAGAAAAAATTATTTTGAATAATGAATTATCAAGAAATCCTATCATGTACTATTTTTTAGCCTCCTCCAATTTTGAGATTTAGACGATTGCGTAGGCGACTTTGACCGAGGCGGCCTGATTTTTTAGTTTTTTATTTTCTTTGAGGTTATTGAAGTGGAAGAAAGTTTTTGGCATATAGTTGACATTTTTCGATTTTAGATGCGACAGTGTTCCCATTATTCAATTCTCATTTGGACCAACGGTGACTTTGACCTATACACGTTAAACCACTTGTGGTACGCATCTCAAGAAATTCCTACAAGATAAATTTTTGAAAAGTCAGCACTGATACAGTTCTATTATTTTGCTTCTTCTCATTTCCATATACTTTTCTGTCGATAAAATTAGATCTTAATTATTCCAAATACATGATACTTACAGATCATTTTTAACGACATAAAGAAGACAGGACGATTGTTTCGCAGCAAAAGAAATGCCTTTTGATTTATCTAGCAGCAAAGCAGGTTCAAAAGTGTCAGGTTTTTTATCTCTAGTTCTTGCATCTTTTCTGTTCGCTATTTGTCTTGGATTAGTAGTAGAGGCTGAGCATTCGTCCACAAATATTGGAGCAATTATCGATGTTGATTCCCGCGTTGGGAAGGAACAGAAGATGGCCATGATCATGGCCGTGCAGAACTTCAACAACAATTCAAGGAATCACAGGCTAAAGATTTATTTCAGAAAAACCAGCGAGGACCCTGTTCAGACTGTTTCAACAGGTATCTTGATGTGTTCTTTATATTGAATATGTTATTTCATATTTTATAACCGAAATATACCAAATTAAATGGAAGTATCCAGACAAAATCAAGAATGGCGACCAGCGCCACCAAACTCGGTTTAAATGTCTCAAAATACACATCAACACCCTTTTTTCTCTTGCAATAATTATCCATCAGAAATTGATCAAATTCGTTTGCTTGAGGTGCAGCTGAAGAGCTGATTGGCAGGAAACAAGTGCAGGTTATCATTGGGACGCGAACATGGGAGGAAGCAGCTTTAGCTGCCGATGTTGGAAAAGAAAGCGCAAGTGCCAGTCCTTTCATTAGCAGCAGCTTCCAGTACACTGCCATCGACCCAGAATCGATGGCCTTTCTTGGTACAAATGGCGACCGATAGCAAGGAGCAGATAAATTGTATTGCAGATATTGTCAATTCCTACCACTGGCGAAAAATCATTACTATTCATGAAGATAACAGTTATTTTGCTAATTCCGAGTCACATATTACGTTATCCAAAGCTCTTGAAAATGTTAGCTCTATTGAGTATGATCTGACCCTTCCACCATTCTATTCTCTAACTGATCCAAAAAGGTATGTTAGAGAAGAAGTAGCAAAGCTAAAGACGAAGCAGTCTCGGGTTTTTATTGTTCTTCAATCGTCTTTACCACTGGCTACGCATTTATTAAGAGAAGCGAAGGAGAATGGACTAATGGGTAGAGATTCAGTATGGATTCTGACAGACTCTATTTCGGATCTTCTGGATTCTGTTGATCCCTCTTTCATTTCGTCCACGCAAGGTGCTATAGGGATTAAGAGCTACTATTCAGAAAGCAACCGGCATTTTCTAGACCTGAAAGATCAATTCCGAAAGAATTTCTCATGGACGTACCCAGATGAAGTCAATTTGGATCCTGGAATCCATGCTCTAAAAGCATACGATAGCATTACAGCTATTGCCGAAGCAGTAAAAGAATTAGGTATGAACAGTACTAGTCGTCCAAAATTGCTGCTCAATGAAATTCAATCCAGCAATTTCATTGGACTAAGTGGTGAAATTCGTTTCCATGGTGGAAAATTACAGCGGAAATCTACATTTAAGATTGTTAACATTGTTAACACGACGTATAAAGAGCTAGGCATCTGGTCATCAAAATTTGGCTTCTCAGAGAGGCATGTGGAGGAGAAGGGCAGTGGGGTTATTGGTGAATTCCTCAGCTCGGTAAATTGGCCAGGGGAATTGGATCGAGTCCCAAAAGGATGGGCAATGCCTACTGCTGCAGAACCCATGAAAATTGGAGTTCCGGAAGACCATCTTCCTTTTACAAAATGGAACAAAACATCAAATGACAACGAATTTGATGGTTTTTGCATTAAACTTTTTGAAGAGGTGGTAAAGGAGTTGGACAAAAGTTATACCCTGCATTATAAATTTGTGCCCTTCAATGGTAGCCATAATGAACTGATTGAGAATGTCAGGAATGAGGTAATACTTTCATTTGAGACATCCAAGTAGTGTTTACATACAAAACTCTTTCAGAAAAGGATATATAGCAATATAATTTTGCCTCTTTTTCTACATTGTGTGTTGTATGCTAGCTAAATTTCTTCAGTAGATTTCATCAAAAGAGTGCTGCATTTTCATGCTCCCCAACCCTGTCCTTAATTGTACTTGTAGAAGCAAACATCCTTTAGATTGTAAAGAACTATTTGAGTCACTCTCGTCCAGTGTCAACATTAAGAACGACATAAAAAAATTAAATTTATTATATATGTGATAACTAATTCTTGTAGTTTTGCGATTCACATTACATTGTAGAAATTTGCTGCTGCAGTGGGCGACATAACCATCTTAACCAACCGGTCAAAATCCGTGGAATTTACTCTACCATTTATGGAATCTGACTTGCAAATGATGGTTCCAGTGAAATCTGAACCCCAGATGGCATTGATGTTTGTTAAACCTTTCACTAGGAACATGTGGATGGTTACTTTAGCCATTTTATTTTACACGATGTTCGTTGTTTGGTTTATAGAGCATCAGACTAATGAAGAATTTAAAGGGTCAAGGAAACATCAGCTTGGAACTGCAATGTGGTTCACATTCTCTTCTCTATTCTTCGTTCATAGTAAGCATCTTAATCATTTAGTGCAAGTTTTGTAATGTGGATAGGACAATGTTGCATAGTTTTAATTGGAAGAGAAACAAATTTTTTTTTATTATTGCACTGTTCAATCTTTCATACGAAGTATTAAGGACCTTTTTCTGTATACATCTGAGGCAAATATACTTATATTTTACAGAAGAAAAAATTAAAAGCAACTATACAAAACTGGTGGTTGTGGTGTGGCTCTTTGTTGTATTGGTATTATCCTCAAGTTACAAGGCTAGCCTCACTTCAATGCTGACTGTCTCAAGACTCGAGCCAAGTGTGACTGGTTTAGATTTGATAAAGAGTACAAATGCATCAGTAGGAGTCGATAATGCCTCTTTTGTAAAAGATTATCTGAGGGATGTACTTGAACTTAAAAATATCAAAATCATCAGCGACTATAACAAATTTCCGGAGGAATTTAAGAGAGAGAGTATTTCAGCTGCATTTCTTGATGCTCCTCACCAGAAAGTTTTTCTCAATGAGCATTGCAAAGATTACACCGTGACTGGACCTACCTACAGTTTTGGAGGACTGGGATTTGTAAGTATTCAGTAACTTGTGATACTAATTTGAGTTGTCACAATTCTAAAATTTTCTGCAAGTATTACTGAAATGAACATATCAAATGCTTGAAATTTGTATACAGGTATTCCAGAAAGGCTCCCCAATAGCTCGCGATGTTTCTGAAGCCATTCTAACTTTAATGGAGACTGGAAGGATTAAAGAATTGGAAAATGAATACCACCTTGGTTCCTCGGACAATTGTTCAAATTCTGGAACAGAAAGTTTGAGTCTCAAGAGTTTCTGGGGTTTATTCCTTGTTTCTGTCGCCATTTCAACTCTCTGTCTCCTCATTTACATTCTTGAGTTGTTGAAAAAGAAATCACAAGACAGCCAAGTACATTCATATGATCTTGCTCAAAATGTCCAGGGCGTTCTTCCTGACACAATGGCTAGTTTGGCGCAGTTTTTTCATGGTGGAAGGCCGAAGCCTCTAACGAGGAGGAGTACGTTTACTTGATCTAAATGTTATGACAAATGAAATGTTCGGTAATGTAGATTAAAAGCTGTATAGGACAGATCAGATCCTTTTCGGTTCTGCATACCAAATATACCCTGAACTGTTAGAATGTAAAATATTGTATGCAAGTAAATCCAGATATGGCATATTGTGCCATTTGCAAAAGAAAAAAAAAATTAATATATTATGAACAGCTTTCTTTGTGTAAATTTAAATCAAATATAACATTCTTGAAATTTTTGCGTGACTTGTGTTCTGGGTAGAGGTCAAAATATGTCAGGCTGTTCATCTTGAGATTATGTATTTTTCTAGCATAGAGGCAGCAAATGCCAAGAAATAGAGAATGTTGAGAGAAAATCATGAATTTTTCCTATAATAAAAAATAACAAAGTGCCGTAAGGCTTACAAGCTTTATTTAGGGCTTGTGTGGGAGGGATTAAAATCAGATTAAAATTGAAAATATAGCCGTTATTGTTGACTTTTATTAGACGAGTGGGGCCCAATAACGGCCATATTTTCAATTTTAATTGGCTTTTAATCCCTCCCGAACGGGGCCTTAAAGAAATGACTAACACGATTAAAATCAAAAGCCATAATATTCAGAATTAACCCTTAATTCTCAAATTAGAACGTTTCCACCCAAAATTGTCTCAAACTTCTACTAAAAGTCTAAAACAGACATCGTGAAATTTTTTTTTAGTTAACGTCGATTCCACTTTTTCATAAAATCCTCTTCTTTTTGTGCGTGCGAGACCCACCCTGAGTTTGCCTTTTGCAGTTGCTCTAAGTACGTATATACATACAAAAACCCAGGGCGGAGTCAGGAATGTGTCGTACGGGAGGCAAAAATTTTTTAAAATTGAATATACGAATAAAATTTATATATAACTAAAAAAATTGTAATATAACGTTACATATTACAATTGTACCCGACGATATTTTATAGCATATTCATAGAAGGAATGAATTCTTTAACGAGGAGTTTATTGATCTGCTGCGGGACATTGATAAAACACTAAACTAAGCTACCACCAAAGCATACTACTTCTTTCACATATTTTCTACTTCTTATATTAGTGATACCAACACCAATCTTCTTAGCCACAAACATATAAGCCAGTTAAATAACTCGAACTATCTTTTCTTACACGCTTAAGCTAGCGTGAGTGAATCCACTCGGGAGAAGCATGAAATGGAGTTCTTTTCTCCTCGACCGGCCTTGTCATCAAATGCGTAGAAGGAAGCGACGAAACTATTCTAACATCATTTGCCAAAACATTCTTGAAATGTTCCAAATCAAATATATCAGAAAATTCACTGCACAATCGCAAGATAAACAAAATGATTTAACCATAGAGAAACTATTATCATAAAAGAAGGAAATTCAATCTATAACTTAACACTCCAACAAATAGAATTTCAATCCATCAAATTGACAAGTGTTAAAATTTGAGTGGTATTGTTAATCAAAATAGTGCTATCCAAAGCAAACAAAAATGACAAAAACATGATAAGAATATTTCATTGATTAAAGGGCACAAAATGACTTTACTTCATAAAATGGGAGGTTCAATCGCAGAACTTGTAAAAACAAGAAGTAAAATAAAGATTGGAAAAAGAAATGACAAACCTTTCATCACCCCGGATGACATTAACTTGCAAGATGGGCACAACAAGAGCAGCCCCAAGAATTCTTGCAATCACAACGGCATCAACAATCTGATTTCTCTGTTGACTCATCCCTCCTGAAACCACCACCATCAAATATTTTGTCATGTCCTTAACAATCTCATCTCACTGAAATCCAAACACAGCCTATAACCCATCCTATCAGGCTGCTTCCAAAACTCACTATTCTCATAATTTTTCTCATCTTTTTCACCATTTCTCATAGTACTTAACTGAATACTCAAAAACCCATTTGAAATTTCAGCCTATTCTTAAGGAATAAGACATGGGTTTCGTTAAAAAGGCATTGCTGGATCAAAGTTGAACCACATCTTCAACATCCAGTTGAGAAAGACACGGGCTTTAACAAAATTTTTTTTAGGAAATTACACCAAACCAGGTCTTAAGTTTGGCATTTTTAATAATCAGGTTTTCACCTTTTTTTTTTTTTTTTTCATTTATCAGGTTTTTTATCATTTTAATTAAATAATTAATCTTTTAAACCCTAATTTATTTATCAATTCCTCACCCCCCCCCCCCCACACATCGTCTCTCTCTCCCTTTCCCCTCTCTCCCTTTCTCCCTTTCCCTCTCCCCTCCATCCCTGCCGCCTCCTCCCTTTCCCCTTCTCCCTCCTTTCTCTATCCCCCTCCTCCCTGCCGACAGCAGCATCGAGGCCCTGCTGTAAATCGCAGCTCCTCGACGCTGCTGCCTTTCACAGTAGCGTCGCGACGCTACTGAGAGCTGCTATCAATCACAACAGCGCCTCGACGCTTCTGCCGGCAGCGTCGTGATGCTGTATAGCTGTGGGGAAACAGCTGCAACGGGAATTGGATGAAGCTGAGCTAGATGTGTGTGGGCCTGTGGCGAGGCAGATCTCTATGTGTGGCGGATGTGTGTGTATGGCTAAGGGAATTCGTGTGGTGGACCTCTGTGTGTGGGGCCCATGTGAGATAATGGTGGCCCGTGGGGTGGTGGTCGTTTTTTGTTATTGTTGTGCCGATGGTTGTGGCCGTGTTTTGGCAGGGTCGACAGTGGTAGTGGTGGGTTTCTTGGTGTTGTGGTGCAGGCGTTGATGATGATGGTTGTTTCTTTTATTATTGTGGTTGTGGTGGTGTTGTCATGGGGGCGACGTTGTTGGTGATGTTGTGCAGATGACGACGACGGTGGTGGTTGTTGGTGGGATTGGGGGACGGGTGCGGTGGATGGGTCGAAGTGTCTGTAACTATCTATTTGGTCGATCTGTGACCTGTGACAAATAAATTTTTTCGGTCGATCTGTGACCTCGAAAATAATTCGTGATCTACAAAATTTTTTATCTGTGACCGATAAAAAAATTGTGACCTAAATATTTTAGATCTGTAACCGCGAAATAATCTGTAACCTACCAAATTTTTGATCTGTGATCGGAGAACAGTCGTCGAAGTGCTCGCTGGTCACAGGAGTAGTCGCCGGAAGGGGGTGGGGTAGGATGGGGTGGGGTGGGGTGGGATAATTATATTATATTACAGTTAAATATTTAATTTAATGTAATAATTGTGAAATATAATTAATTAATTCATGAAAAATCTGATTTTTGCAATTCAAAACTTTGGGGCCTGATTTTTTATTTTGGGATAGATAAAGCCTGAGTTGTGAATTCCCCCCCTCCCCTCCTTTTTTTACTGAAAATTTTTGGTGTTTGTAGCTTTCTTTTCTTTTTCTTTTCTCTTTCATCTTTTTTCTTTCTTTCTCTGCGTTTTTTTTCCTTCTCCTGTTGACTTTCTTTTTCCTTTTTTCTTTCTTCCTCTTTCTTCTTTCTCTTTTCTTCTCTCTCTCTCTCTCTTTCTTCTTTCTCTTTCTTCCTATTTCTTTTTACCACGTTTTTTCTCCCCCCTTTTTCTGATTCTCTTCAGCCTATATATAATTTTCTTGGTCACCAATCAATGCTAGTGAAATTAGACTTCCAAGTGCAATTGAAGTCTTATTCCAATTCCCAGCAGCCAATCACTTCTCATATAATTAGGATTGCCAGTGATAATTGAAGTCATATTCCAATTGTAAGTCCATTAATTTTATTGTTCTCCAGGTCATCTCATCTTTAGAACTAATGCAATTTAATCGTTCAATTTTTATGGTGTAGACTTTAATCTCCAAAATTGTAGATTTCATTCAATTTCAGCATTCTTTTCTCACATTCTTCGTTAAACATAAAGTTTTACCTACAAAATAAAATTTAATATATATTAGGTAGAATTTAATCCAAAAAACAATAAAATATCATGATCTATGGGCACAAATAAGTGTACAAAATACACAAATCAACAGGTGTTGGGCTTGGGCAAGAGCCCACCCATATCTCCGCCCATGCAAACATCACTTCATCATATATATGTGGTTTTTTTTTTTCCTTGATGTTTCTGCTTTTATGGATTTTATGAGATTTGGATTTTGAAAAAAAACCTTTTTTATGTTTATAATATAGAAGAGAATTAATACTTTTTTCCTATTGGGAAGGGTTTTTGCCACTGTAATGAAAGTTTTAGGGTATGTAGCACACTGTGCTTGTGGGTTTTGTTGGATCTATAAGAGGAAACCATGAAAGAATTTTTTTTTTTTTTTTTTTTTTTTCTATATTAATGTTGCGTTTTGCGCCTTTGTGTGTGATGTGATTTAATCATGAAAAGCTCTTTGATTTTAACTCATAACAGTTTATTATTTTTCAAAAAGATATTATTTTCTTGAGAAATCGAAGGAATTTTTACGACTTTTTGGCCACAAGAAGATCAGAATTTTGTAAACTTTGTCATACTACAAAGTCATTCTCTAGCAAATACAGATTATTTTTGCTATAATATTTTCTTTATAGTTTAGATACTTATTCATGGTTTTGTACAGCATGATGAAAACACTTGAGAGAGGTATTTAAAGAGAAACTATGGAGCACCATATACAAATTTATCAGCAATTGATGCAGCCTTGTCGACTTATATGATTTCATTGGGAACTTGATTTATGAAGTTCGCATCATGCTCCGAAAATCGTAGGACCGACACTCCATATTGAGATTAATGATGTATTTAAAGAAATTGATAATGATGTAACTATACGACGTTTTCAAAATATGGAAACACTTCGAGATGAATTATAGTAATATGTATTTTTGAACTTGAGGGCAATATTGTTTTCTCGATAGTTTGGACAATCTCATCCAAAAAGACCCAAAATACTTCAATAATTGAAGGTTGGCGGAGGTGAAATTATTCTTCATAAACGTTAAGAATTTATTTATTTTTTTGTCAAATTGATTTTTGAGTTAACGCGTTTGAGCAACGACCATTTTGATGAACTCAATGACTTCTTTAATCTGTACTATTTTTGTATTTTGAACACTTTTTTGGACATTGTAGTTTTAACCATTTTTTCAAAGCCTTGACGATTTCTATAGCTTGAATTTTACGTACAACCATGCTATATGAACAAGTTCTACGACAAGATTAATTTAGTTATAAACAGAAAATTAATCAACTTTGTGGTAACGTAAATAAAAATATATTTAAAATAATGGAAAGAGAATCAAAACATTTTTATATAGTCGATGTTTGTCTCCTATTCTTTAAAAAAAAAACTCTACATATTCATTTTTTAGTCATACATTCACACAATAAAATATTCTACACGTAAATTCAAGACTTTCACCTGCCTCCTTGTGTGGAAATACTTTTAATGATCTCTAGCTCTTTCCCACTAGCTCGTCCCCAATTTTTTAAGGCTTAATAGCACAAAACGTCCCTACGTTTCATTTTTTCGCATTTTCGTCTTTATTTCAACGTTTCATTGCGAAAAACATCTTTTTTTTGAATTTGCAATGCTACACGTATCGAAAATGATTAACAAACACTTTGACCGAACACTCACAATAGAGGGAGGGTCCACATTTTTTTGGAATTTTTTATTCAAACGGGGCCCACGCATGTGAGAAGTTGTCAAACTCATTTTCATCCATTTTGATACAAATGGAAAAACCCAGTCCACAATAATTTTTTTGCTTACAGTTGACATTTTTCGAATTTAGACATGTCAATGTTCCTCATTATTTAATAAGGAGAATCTTCTCCCCTCCTTCACATTCATTTGGACAAACGGCGACTTAGAAATCAAGAAAATTCCAAATTTCTGAAAAGTCAGAATAATACAACTCTATTTAATCGATTGATTGATTTTTTTTTTCAAGTTTTTCCAACTTTTTTGTCCATAAAAGTAGCAACTGAATTTAATAAACCATTGGCATTAATCATTTTTAACGACCTGAAGAAGACAATGTCTTTTCGTTTATCTGGCAGCAAAGCTGGTTCAAAAGTTTCCAGTTTTTCTTCTCTCGTTCTTGCGTCTTTTGTGTTCGCTTTTTGTCTTAGGTTAGCAGTACAAGCAGACAATTCAGTCACAAATATTGGAGCAATTATCGATGTTGATTCCCGCGTTGGGAAGGAACAGAAAATTGCCATGATCATGGCCTTGCAGAACTTCAACAACAATTCAAGGAATCACAGGCTGAATATTTATTTCAAAAACATCAGCAAAGACCCTGTTCAGGCTATTTCTACAGGTATTCATCTTGATATATTTATTCTCTATATAAGAGTCTTTGAACCGGGAGGTTGCATCATATAGAGACGATACCCTTTTTAATATAGCATCAGGTGTCATAATTTATACTCGAAATATATTGACAAGCTGTAATTAGCTTCATCTCAGGACACGATCACCTCACCCAAATTAGCTTAATCTCAGCATCACTCTTGTCACTCACTGAAATTAGTCAATTTACCTTATGTATATTTTTCCATACATAGCTTACTGTACGTCTATTTATTTGTAAGAAGCTCAATAAAAAATTAATATACAGTTTTATACCAATATTCTTCTCCTTCTCCTTCTTAACAAAATAAGCCATATGCCGCATCCAGATAAATCAAGCATGGGTCTTGACAAAATGATTTTTCACGATACCCAGTTTAAATGTCTCCAAAAAATTTCTCTTCCTTGAAACTATGATTTCTTATAATAAAAATTATCCAGCAGAAATCATCAATTCGTTTTCTTGAGTTGCAGCCAAAGAGCTGATTGGAGGGAATCGAGTTCAAGTTATTGTTGGGACACGAACATGGGAGGAAGCAGCATTAGCCTCCGATGTTGGAAAGCCAGCGCAAGTGCCAGTCCTTACATTAGTTGCAGCTTCCAGTACACAGCCATCGACCCAGAATCGATGGCCTTTCTTGGTAGAGATGGCCACCGATAGCGAGGAACAGATAAATTGTATTGCAGCTATTGTCAATTCCTACCACTGGCGAAAAGTAATAGTAATTCATGAAGACAGCAGTTATTTTGCTGATTCTGGGTTGCTTCCTATGTTATCGGAGGCTCTTCAAAATGTTGGTGCAGCTATTGAGTATGATCTCATCCTTCCACCATTCTCGTCTCTATCTGATCCAGAGGGGTTTGTCTTATAACGAGAAGCAGCGGAGTTATTGAGGAAGCAGTCTCGAGTTTTTATCGTTCTTCAATCATCCTTACCACTGGCTACACATTTACTCAGAGAAGCTAAGCAGATAGGACTAATGGGTAGAGATTCAGTATGGATTCTGACAGACTCTATTTCAGATTTTCTGGATTCTTTTAACCCCAATTTGGTCTCTTCTGCACAAGGTGCTATAGGTATCAAGAGCTATTATTCAGAAAACAACAGGCATTTTCTAGACTTTAAAGATCAATTTCGGAAGAATTTCAGACTGGAGTATCCAGATGAAGACAACTGGGGTCTTGGAATTCATGCTCTAAAAGCATATGATAGCATTACAGCTATAGCGGAAGCTGTGAAAGAATTAGGTGGGAACAATACTAGTAATCCAAAGTTGCTGCTCAATGAAATTCTGTCCAGCAATTTCACTGGATTAAGTGGTGAAATTCGTTTCCATAGTGGGAAATTAAAGCAGAAATCTATATTCAAGATTATTAACATTGTTGGAAGGAGTTATAAAGAGCTAGGTTTCTGGTCATCACAATTTAACTTCTCAGAGAGCCTTGTGGAGAAGAAAAGCGGTGTGGTTATTGGTGTTGACAGTATGAACGAATTGCGCAGTTTGGTAAATTGGCCAGGGGAATTGGATCGAGTCCCAAAAGGGTGGGCAATGCCTACCGATGTAGCCCCATTGAGAATTGGAGTTCCAGGAAACAATTCCTTCCCAGTGTTTGTAAAGGTAAAGCATGTCCAAAAGACAAATGAGAAGATATATGATGGTTTTTGCATTGATATTTTCGAAGAGGTGATAAAAGTATTGGGATATCCCCTGCATTATGAATTTGTGCCCTTCAAGGGTAGCTATAGTGACCTGGTTGAGAATGTCGCCAATAAGGTAGTACTTTCATCTGAGACATTCTTCTTTTCAATAAAGGATCTATAATATTGACTGTTTTTCTTCTTCTAGTATGAATGAGATCTAAGTTTCATTAGTAGACGTCCGCGTACATTTGATTGATCCATAAAAATTTAAATTTTGTAATTAAAAAGCATATAACTCCATCTTGTCAATAAGAAATATGAAGTATTCAAAACCTAAATAACTAAACATATTTACTAATTCTTGTTTTTTTTTCTTTTTTTGCAATGTGCATGAAAGAGCTTTGATGCTGCTGTGGGCGATATAACCATCTTAGCCGACCGTTCAAGAACTGTAGAATTTACTCAACCGTTTATGGAGTCTGGTTTGTCAATGTTGGCTCCAGTCAAAACTGAACCCCAGATGGAGTGGATATTTACGAAGCCTTTCACTAGGAATATGTGGACGGTTACCTTAGCCATTTTATTCTACACAATGTTCGTCATTTGGTTTATGGAGCATCAATCTAATCCAGAATTTCAAGGGCCACGGAGAGATCAACTTGCAAATGCAATGTGGTTTACATACTCTTCTCTATTCTTCGCTCATGGTAAGCATCTTAAATAACGTGACAGTGTCGTATAGTTTTCGTGGAAGAAAAAGAAACTAACATTTTGTTCGTATCAGTGTTTAATCTTGTTGTACTGTGACGTGCTTAGAAATCCGACATTCAAGCATTTACGAACTATTTCTGATTCATATCTGAGGCAATATACTTATATTTCGGGGTTCTATATTTTACAGGAGAAGAAATTAAAAGCAATTATACTAAAGTGGTGGTTGTGGTGTGGCTCTTTGTTGTGTTGGTATTAATCTCAAGTTATGAGGCTAACCTCGCTTCAATGCTGACTGTCCCACGACTTGAGGCAAGTGTGACTGGTTTAGATTGGATAATGAAAACTAATGCTACAGTTGGATGCGACGGTGGCTCTTTTGTAGAAGATTATCTGAGGAATGTAATTAAACTTCCAAATATCAAAACCATAAGCAGCCATGACCGTTATTCGGAGGAATTTAAGAGTGGAAATATCTCTGCTGCATATCTTGAACTCCCTTACCAGAACGTTTTTCTCAAAGATCACTGCAACGAGTATACAGTGACTGGACCTACCTACAGTTTTGGAGGACTAGGGTTTGTAAGTATTCTGTAACTTGCGATTGAGTTGTCAAGTTCCTAAAATTTTCTGCAAGTATTACTGAATTAACACATCAATTTTTGTGGGTTTTCATATAAAGGCATTCCAGAAAAATTCTCCAATAGCTCGCGATGTTTCAGACGCCCTTCTAACTTTAATGGAGGACGGAAAGCTTAGTCGCTTGAAAGAGAAATGGTTTGGTCCACCAGACAGTCGTTCAAATTATGATGCTAACTCTGAAATAGAAAGATTGAGTTTCAGGAGTTTCTGGGGTCTATACCTTGTTTCTGCTGCCATTTCGACTCTCTGTTTCCTCATTTCCGCTCTTCGGTTGTTGAAAAAGAAATTAAAGGTCTGTGAAGAACATGCATGTGATGTTGCTCAAATTGTTGAGGGTGTTCCTAACACAATGAATAGGTTGGAGCAGTATTTTCATGGTGGACGGCAGAAGTCTCTGAGGAGGAGAAGCACATTTAATTTGTCTAAAGGTGCTGAAACGATTGAATTAGGGAGTCCTCCCGGTGCCTCTCAAATTTTTCGGGCCTCCTCCTTGCAGAAGTCTCCCAGAGATAATTGAACATAATACATGACTTCGGAACAATGGGAGAAATGTAGAATTACTGAAGGATGCTAATTACATCTCGTGTTCTCTTCGAACTTGAGTGGCATATTTGGTAAGGTGGATTAAACCTTACGATAAAGCCACTTAAACAGAAAAAAATGACAGGATTTGGAAACAGACTCACGTGGCAGATTGTGATTCGTCCGTTTTTTTAAAAAAGTTTTCCACCTTCCAATGAATTCCCGCCAAGTGCGTCTGTCACCATTTTTTTTGTCAATTTTGTCTGTTTGAATAGCATGGCTCTAAACCTTTTTGTACAGCATTTAAATAATGTCGAGCCAAGTCTGATCCTGTGTACCAAACATACTGTATAACATACTACAGCAGGGAACCGCATTGGATCTGGCCTTTAATATAACTTAATCAGTACATCCATTGAGTCTTCACTGAAGTATAGAAAGTCATGTAAAGAAATTCATATATTCTTCTGTTTAGTTGTTTAGTGTCATTTGGGCTATATTACCCCTTTCCGGCTCCGGTCCGGGTAGGAAGCCAGTATTTAGACATCTAATTGTATCAAACAGCATTCTTGAACATGTATATGAGCTGTGTTATAATGTTTGGTGTGGGTGCGAAAATGTGTCGCATTGTTTGGTTTGTAGTGTATCAACTTTCTTTGGCATAGAGGTGGCAAAATGTGCGGGCCTGCTCAGATTTGGAGGGACTCACCGGTAAAATGCACTTTATTTCTTCAAGGATAGGCATAAATATGACATTTTTTTTGGATTTAGAAGCTTGTACGGGAACGTGATATTAGTCTACATATCCAAGATCTGCAGTTCGAACCCAACAAGAATGTAAAATTTAGAAATCTTCTTTGACATCATTTTATTTTTTCATCTACAAATCATAGTTTACTAGAAGGCTTAGACTTCTATATACTCAGACCCTTTCTTTCCTTTATTTTTCACCATGAAAATGCTAATAGTAAAATGACCAGAATTTGCTTTATAAATCTAGATATAAAATGGATGAACGTTTTTTCACATTAATGCTTATCCTCAAAAAAAGATTTTGGAAATTTTGCTTTTCTCTGGTTAAAGGGATGTTCAAATCGTCAATTTTGGAACTTGTTGTAACTGACATAAAGGCAGAATTTACGTAGAGATATCTGATGAAGTGAACAAACTCATGGAGAAAAAATATAGAAGTGTACCGATGAATTACACAAGACCACGAAAAAATTTCAAAACCATAAGCAGTCAAGACGATCTGGAGGAGTCTTAAGAGTGGGAAAACTTCAGCTGCATTTCTTGAACTCCTTTACCAACAAGTTTTTCTCAAAGATCACTGCACAGTGGAGGACTAGGATTCGTAAGTACTCTGTAACTGGTCAGACTAATTTGAGTTGTGTGGAAAATTTTGTGCACATATTGCTGGAGTTGACGCATAAATTTATAGAAATTCTATTGCTTTTCTATACTGGTATTCCAGGAAGGCTCCCTATTAGCACACGATATCTCTGAAGCCATTCTAACTCTAATGGAGGATGGCATTCTTGTAGAACTGGAAAAGAAATGGCTTGGTTCGTAAAACAGTTGTTCAAATTCCAATGACGACTCTAAACTCAAAAGGTTGAGGCCCAATGGCTTCTGCGGTTTCTACATTACTTCAAGTCTTCAGCTGCCCCTTCAACTCTCTGTCTCGTCATGTGTCTTCTTTGGTTGTGTGTTAGGTTTTTGATGTAATTAGAAAATTTGTGAACAAAAAGGACTAGATTTAATGTGTTGTAAAAGTCAAAAAGTAAGTTGCAAATATTATAAATTGAGTTGTATTAGGTTTAGGGTTCGAGAATGGAAAGAAGGAAAAAAAGTGCTACAATTTCGTTAGACTATCGCCATGACTTTGCTCGAGCGGCAGAAACAGAAATATTGTCGCTAGCTTATCACCTGACCTTCACTCGAGCGACACACCGTCGCTCGCATGTCGCCCAACTTTTGCTCGAACGACACGGTTATTTGAAGAATTTTAATTCTCATTTTTTAGCCTTTTTTTCCGGCCCATTCATTCCAAAACCTACAATATAAATACCAGATAACCTCTGAACGTCTTTTCTTAAGGTTGAATATTGATTGAATATTGATAAAACATTGATTGTTTCATATCTTCTCCATCCATAGCTTTCAGCCTTCATTGATTGTTTTGTCCTTAACATTGAAAACATCAAAACCATTTAATCCAAATATCAAATTGCTAATTCCTACTTATCTATCAGAGTGTTAAAGATCAATGGAAGGTGACTGGAGATCCAGTTGTTGTTGAAGAACGCAGAGTTCTTCGTTGATCCACGAAAAATAGACGAATTCATAAAGCTAAGAGTTAGTACATGAGCACGCAATCTAGGAGGGCTATGAAAATTGCAATGAGGATGTCAGAAAGTACTAGTGGTAGACGAGTCGGCATACTGTAAGTTTTAATTCGTTTATAGTAGATTGTTAACTGACAAAGTGCTTGGAGTTTTTACCCAGTTGGGCCTAGGGTTTCTTCGTGATCATTCTTGGTGTTTATTTATTGCTTTCATATAATTGCGATATTTCAATATAGGAAAATTTGACTTTTGATTAATCATATAGAAATAATTAAAAGTTACTTGTTGCTATTTAATTATGAATTTTTAATTCTGCATCTCTAGATGTAGTTTGGGTCAAACCTCATAATTTCAGTGTGAAAAGAAAACTATTGTTGAGGGTGTTCT